>JAHFWJ010000825.1:0-479910 GCA_028555115.1 Himalopsyche japonica
GTTCGTTTGGTCTAGAAGAAGCGTATGATCGTTGTTTGAGCACGATCGCACTTCATTTCGGGGAGTTATGGCAAAAACATTGTTTCACACTTTCACCTCGCTAGGACGTCGTATAAGGGAGTTATGAGGGAAAAACATTTTTTTTCAGTTTTTGTAGATTTTTTCAGGGACGCCTTCACTGAATCATGTCATGTTGCACATCAATCTCTTTGGAATGACGAGCTCTATCGATTACATAGGAATTTGAACGATCGAACGTCATTCGAGAGAGTTTTTGCCCAAAAACATGTTTTCAGACATGCCTGCACAAAACACGTCAGGTTGCACGTCAAACTGTTCGTTTGGTTCAGAAGAAGCGTATGATCGTTGTTTGAGCACGATCGCACTTCATTTCGGGGAGTTATGGCACAAACATTTTTTCACACTTTCACCTCCCTAGGACGTCGTTTAAGGGAGTTATGAGGGAAAAACATTTTTTTACAGTTTTTTTAGATTTTTTCAGGGACGTCTTCACCGAATCACGTCATGTTGCACATCAATCTCTTTGGAATGACGAGCTCTATCTAATGCTGTTTGTTTCGGAACGATCGAACGTCATTCGAGAGAGTTTTGCCCAAAAAACATGTTTTCAGACATGCCTGCACAAAACACGTCGTGTTGCACGTCAAACTGTTCGTTTGGTCTAGAAGAAGCGTATGATCGTTGTTTGAGCACGATCGTACTTAATTTCGGGGAGTTATGGCAAAAACATTTTTTCACACTTTCACCTCGCTAGGACGTCGTATAAGGGAGTTATGAGGGAAAAACATTTTTTTCAGTTTTTTTAGATTTTTTCAGGGACGCCTTCACCGAATCACGTCATGTTGCACATCAATCTCTTTGGAATGACGAGCTCTATCTAATGCTGTTTGTTTCGGAACGATCGAACGTCATTCGAGAGAGTTTTGCCCAAAAAACATGTTTTCAGACATGCCTGCACAAAACACGTCGTGTTGCACGTCAAACTGTTCGTTTGGTCTAGAAGAAGCGTATGATCGTTGTTTGAGCACGATCGCACTTCATTTCGGGGAGTTATGGCAAAAACATTTTTTCACACTTTCACCTCGCTAGGACGTCGTATAAGGGAGTTATGAGGGAAAAACATTTTTTTTCAGTTTTTTTAGATTTTTTCAGGGACGCCTTCACCGAATCACGTCATGTTGCACATCAATCTCTTTGGAATGACGAGCTCTATCTAATGCTGTTTGTTTCGGAACGATCGAACGTCATTCGAGAGAGTTTTGCCCAAAAAACATGTTTTCAGACATGCCTGCACAAAACACGTCGTGTTGCACGTCAAACTGTTCGTTTGGTCTAGAAGAAGCGTATGATCGTTGTTTGAGCACGATCGCACTTCATTTCGGGGAGTTATGGCAAAAACATTTTTTCACACTTTCACCTCGCTAGGACGTCGTATAAGGGAGTTATGAGGGAAAAACCCTTTTTTTCATTTTTTTTTAGATTTTTTCAGGGACGCCTTCACCGAATCACGTCATGTTGCACATCAATCTCTTTGGAATGACGAGCTCTATCTAATGCTGTTTGTTTCGGAACGATCGAACGTCATTCGAGAGAGTTTTGCCCAAAAAACATGTTTTCAGACATGCCTGCACAAAACACGTCGTGTTGCACGTCAAACTGTTCGTTTGGTCTAGAAGAAGCGTATGATCGTTGTTTGAGCACGATCGCACTTCATTTCGGGGAGTTATGGCAAAAACATTTTTTCACACTTTCACCTCGCTAGGACGTCGTATAAGGGAGTTATGAGGGAAAAACATTTTTTTTCAGTTTTTTTAGATTTTTTCAGGGACGCCTTCACCGAATCACGTCATGTTGCACATCAATCTCTTTGGAATGACGAGCTCTATCTAATGCTGTTTGTTTCGGAACGATCGAACGTCATTCGAGAGAGTTTTGCCCAAAAAACATGTTTTCAGACATGCCTGCACAAAACACGTCGTGTTGCACGTCAAACTGTTCGTTTGGTCTAGAAGAAGCGTATGATCGTTGTTTGAGCACGATCGCACTTCATTTCGGGGAGTTATGGCAAAAACATTTTTTCACACTTTCACCTCGCTAGGACGTCGTATAAGGGAGTTATGAGGGAAAAACATTTTTTTCAGTTTTTTTGATTTTTTCAGGGACGCCTTCACCGAATCACGTCATGTTGCACATCAATCTCTTTGGAATGACGAGCTCTATCTAATGCTGTTTGTTTCGGAACGATCGAACGTCATTAGAGAGAGTTTTGCCCAAAAAACATGTTTTCAGACATGCCTGCACAAACTGTTCGTTTGGTCTAGAAGAAGCGTATGATCGTTGTTAGAGCCCGATCGCACTTCATTTCGGGGAGTTTTGGCAAAAACATTAGTTTCACACTTTCACCTCGCTAGGACGTCGTATAAGGGAGTTATGAGGGAAAAACATTTTTTTCAGTATTTTTAGATTTTTCAGGGACGCCTTCACCGAATCACGTCATGTTGCACATCAATCTCTTTGGAATGACGAGCTCTATCTAATGCTGTTTGTTTCGGAACGATCGAACGTCATTCGAGAGAGTTTTGCCCAAAAAACATGTTTTCAGACATGCCTGCACAAAACACGTCGTGTTGCACGTCAAACTGTTCGTTTGGTCTAGAAGAAGCGTATGATCGTTGTTTGAGCACGATCGCACTTCATTTCGGGGAGTTATGGCAAAAACATTTTTTCACACTTTCACCTCGCTAGGACGTCGTATAAGGGAGTTATGAGGGAAAAACATTTTTTTTCAGTTTTTTTAGATTTTTTCAGGGACGCCTTCACCGAATCACGTCATGTTGCACATCAATCTCTTTGGAATGACGAGCTCTATCTAATGCTGTTTGTTTCGGAACGATCGAACGTCATTCGAGAGAGTTTTGCCCAAAAAACATGTTTTCAGACATGCCTGCACAAAACACGTCGTGTTGCACGTCAAACTGTTCGTTTGGTCTAGAAGAAGCGTATGATCGTTGTTTGAGCACGATCGCACTTCATTTCGGGGAGTTATGGCAAAAACATTTTTTCACACTTTCACCTCGCTAGGACGTCGTATAAGGGAGTTATGAGGGAAAAACATTTTTTTTCATTTTTTTTAGATTTTTTCAGGGACGCCTTCACCGAATCACGTCATGTTGCACATCAATCTCTTTGGAATGACGAGCTCTATCTAATGCTGTTTGTTTCGGAACGATCGAACGTCATTCGAGAGAGTTTTGCCCAAAAAACATGTTTTCAGACATGCCTGCACAAAACACGTCGTGTTGCACGTCAAACTGTTCGTTTGGTCTAGAAGAAGCGTATGATCGTTGTTTGAGCACGATCGCACTTCATTTCGGGGAGTTATGGCAAAAACATTTTTTCACACTTTCACCTCGCTAGGACGTCGTATAAGGGAGTTATGAGGGAAAAACATTTTTTTTCAGTTTTTTTAGATTTTTTTCAGGGACGCCTTCACCGAATCACGTCATGTTGCACATCAATCTCTTTGGAATGACGAGCTCTATCTAATGCTGTTTGTTTCGGAACGATCGAACGTCATTCGAGAGAGTTTTGCCCAAAAAACATGTTTTCAGACATGCCTGCACAAAACACGTCGTGTTGCACGTCAAACTGTTCGTTTGGTCTAGAAGAAGCGTATGATCGTTGTTTGAGCACGATCGCACTTCATTTCGGGGAGTTATGGCAAAAACATTTTTTCACACTTTCACCTCGCTAGGACGTCGTATAAGGGAGTTATGAGGGAAAAATTTTTTTTTCAGTTTTTTTAGATTTTTTCAGGGACGCCTTCACCGAATCACGTCATGTTGCACATCAATCTCTTTGGAATGACGAGCTCTATCTAATGCTGTTTGTTTCGGAACGATCGAACGTCATTCGAGAGTTTTGCCCAAAAAACATGTTTTCAGACATGCCTGCACAAAACATGTCGTGTTGCACGTCAAACTATTCGTTTGGTCTAGAAGAAGCGTATGATCGTTGTTTGAGCACGATCGCACTTCATTTCGGGGAGTTATGGCAAAAACATTTTTTCACACTTTCACCTCGCTAGGACGTCGTATAAGGGAGTTATGAGGGAAAACATTTTTTCAGTTTTTTTAGATTTTTTCAGGGTCGCCTTCACCGAATCACGTCATGTTGCACATCAATCTCTTTGGAATGACGAGCTCTATCTAATGCTGTTTGTTTCGGAAAAATCGAACGTCATTCGAGAGTTTTGCCCAAAAAACATGTTTTCAGACATGCCTGCACAAAACACGTCGTGTTGCACCTCAAACTGTTCGTTTGGACTAGAAGAAGCGTATGATCGTTGTTTGAGCACGATCGCTCTTCATTTCGGGGAGTTATGGCAAAAACATTTTTTCACAATTTCACCTCGCTAGGACGTCGTATAAGGGAGTTATGAGGGAAAAACATTTTTTTTCAGTTTTTTTAGATTTTTTCAGGGACGCCTTCACCGAATCACGTCATGTTGCACATCAATCTCTTTGGAATGAAGAGCTCTATCCAATGCTGTTTGTTTCTGAACGATCGAACATCATTCGAGAGAGTTTTGCCCATAAAACATGTTTTCAGACATGCCTGCACAAAACACGCCGTGTTGCACGTCAAACTGTTCGTTTGGTCTAGAAGAAGCGTATGATCGTTGTTTGAGCAAGATCGCACTTCATTTCGCGGAGTTATGGCAAAAACATTTTTTCACACTTTCACCTCGCTAGGACGTCGTATAAGGGAGTTATGAGGGAAAAACATATTTTTTCAGTTTTTTTAGATTTTTTTCAGGAACGCCTTCACCGAATCACGTCATGTTGCACATCAATCTCTTTGGAATGACGAGCTCTATCTAATGCTGTTTGTTTCGGAACGATCGAACGTCATTCGAGAGAGTTTTGCCCAAAAAACATGTTTTCAGACATGCCTGCACAAAACACGTCGTGTTGCACGTCAAACTGTTCGTTTGGTCTAGAAGAAGCGTATGATCTTTGTTTGAGCCCGATCGCACTTCATTTCGGGGAGTTATGGCAAAAACATTTTTTCACACTTTCACCTCGCTAGGACGTCGTATAAGGGAGTTATGAGGGAAAAACATTTTTTTTCAGTTTTTTTAGATTTTTTCAGGGACGCCTTCACCGAATCACGTCATGTTGCACATCAATCTCTTTGGAATGACGAGCTCTATCTAATGCTGTTTGTTTCGGAACGATCGAACGTCATTCGAGAGAGTTTTGCCCAAAAAACATGTTTTCAGACATGCCTGCACAAAACACGTCGTGTTGCACGTCAAACTGTTCGTTTGGTCTAGAAGAAGCGTATGATCGTTGTTTGAGCACGATCGCACTTCATTTCGGGGAGTTATGGCAAAAACATTTTTTCACACTTTCACCTCGCTAGGACGTCGTATAAGGGAGTTATGAGGGAAAAACATTTTTTTTCTGTTTTTTTAGATTTTTTCAGGGACGCCTTCACCGAATCACGTCATGTTGCACATCAATCTCTTTGGAATGACGAGCTCTATCTAATGCTGTTTGTTTCGGAACGATCGAACGTCATTCGAGAGAGTTTTGCCCAAAAAACATGTTTTCAGACATGCCTGCACAAAACACGTCGTGTTGCACGTCAAACTGTTCGTTTGGTCTAGAAGAAGCGTATGATCGTTGTTTGAGCACGATCGCACTTCATTTCGGGGAGTTATGGCAAAAACATTTTTTCACACTTTCACCTCGCTAGGACGTCGTATAAGGGAGTTATGAGGGAAAAACATTTTTTTCAGTTTTTTTAGATTTTTTCAGGGACGCCTTCACCGAATCACGTCATGTTGCACATCAATCTCTTTGGAATGACGAGCTCTATCTAATGCTGTTTGTTTCGGAACGATCGAACGTCATTCGAGAGAGTTTTGCCCAAAAAACATGTTTTCACACATGCCTGCACAAAACACGTCGTGTTGCACGTCAAACTGTTCGTTTGGTCTAGAAGAAGCGTATGATCGTTGTTTGAGCACGATCGCACTTCATTTCGGGGAGTTATGGCAAAAACATTTTTTCACACTTTCACCTCGCTAGGACGTCGTATAAGGGAGTTATGAGGGAAAAACATTTTTTTTCAGTTTTTTTAGATTTTTTCAGGGACGCCTTCACCGAATCACGTCATGTTGCACATCAATCTCTTTGTAATGACGAGCTCTATCTAATGCTGTTTGTTTCGGAACGATCGAACGTCATTCGAGAGAGTTTTGCCCAAAAAACATGTTTTCAGACATGCCAGCACAAGGCATGTCGTGTTGCACGTCAAACTGTTCGTTTGGTCTAGAAGAAGCGTATGATCGTTGCTTGAGCCGATCGCACTTCATTTCGGGGAGTTATGGCAAAAACATTTTTTCACACTTTCACCTCGCTAGGACGTCGTATAAGGGAGTTATGAGGGAAAAACATTTTTTTTCAGTTTTTTTAGATTTTTTCAGGGACGCCTTCACCGAATCACGTCATGTTGCACATCAATCTCTTTGGAATGACGAGCTCTATCTAATGCTGTTTGTTTCGGAACGATCGAACGTCATTCGAGAGAGTTTTGCCCAAAAAACATGTTTTCAGACATGCCTGCACAAAACATGTCGTGTTGCACGTCAAACTATTCGTTTGGTCTAGAAGAAGCGTATGATCGTTGTTTGAGCACGATCGCACTTCATTTCGGGGAGTTATGGCAAAAACATTTTTTCACACTTTCACCTCGCTAGGACGTCGTATAAGGGAGTTATGAGGGAAAAACATTTTTTTTCAGTTTTTTTAGATTTTTTCAGGGACGCCTTCACCGAATCACGTCATGTTGCACATCAATCTCTTTGGAATGACGAGCTCTATCTAATGCTGTTTGTTTCGGAAAATCGAACGTCATTCGAGAGAGTTTTGCCCAAAAAACATGTTTTCAGACATGCCTGCACAAAACACGTCGTGTTGCACGTCAAACTGTTCGTTTGGTCTAGAAGAAGCGTATGATCGTTGTTTGAGCACGATCGCACTTCATTTCGGGGAGTTATGGCAATAACATTTTTTCACACTTTCACCTCGCTAGGACGTCGTATAAGGGAGTTATGAGGGAAAAACATTTTTTTTCAGTTTTTTTAGATTTTTTCAGGGACGCCTTCACCGAATCACGTCATGTTGCACATCAATCTCTTTGGAATGACGAGCTCTATCTAATGCTGTTTGTTTCGGAACGATCGAACGTCATTCGAGAGTTTTGCCCAAAAAACATGTTTTCAGACATGCCTGCACAAAACACGTCGTGTTGCACCTCAAACTGTTCGTTTGGACTAGAAGAGGCGTATGATCTTTGTTTGAGCCCGATCGCACTTCATTTCGGAGAAAATAAAAATAATAAAAAGCTATAACAGGACCTTGCACAATGATCATTATATACTTCGCCCATTGCATTTACTTTTTCTAAAAAGAAAAATGCGTACGTTTATATTAGTAAATATACAATAGCATAAGACTTTTTTATAGATTTATTTCACTGAAAGGATGTTAAATGTAACTTTTTGGTAGAGAGACATTGTATTTAAAAAAATAAAACACAATAATTAGTACTATTTTATATTATTAAGAACATGATCAGTTTTGTTAATTGCAAGCATTATGAACTGATGCATTAAATATTAAGCCGTGGCAGTAGTTTTTTTCACACTTTCACCTCGCTAGGACGTCGTATAAGGGAGTTATGAGGGAAAACATTTTTTTCAGTTTTTTTAGATTTTTTCCGGGACGCCTTCACCAAAACACGGCGTGTGGCACATCAAGCTGTTCGAAATGATGAGCAGAAGCTAACGCTGTTTGTTTCAGGACGATCGCACATCATATTAAGGAATAATCTTTTCTTTGCTTTAGAGTTGTTTTTTATGAATAATATCAGTTTTGGTTTTTCTGGAGGCCATATAGGTATTTTTCATCATTGGTCACGCGCATGTGATATTGCCTACTTTTGATGGCTGATATCTTCTCGACCATTTGAATGTCACCCGTTTTAGTAGGTTCGGCATTGTGTTGGCTTGGCTACAGGGCCGTCAGATTTCAGGGTACGTAGCTGAGACCAGGATATCTAGAAAAAGGCGTGGCCTGTAAGGTTCGCGAGCGTATCCGATTTACCAATCAATCTACCCTTGGTTTCGTATGGCGGTTTTCGTTGTTCTCTTTTGTTTTTAATATTTCAGTTAATATATTCATACCTTTCGACCATCCCAAATGATTATATACATGGGTTTAACAAATTTACAAGGAACACTATTTTTGATCTTGGACATACTTCATACGTGAAATCAATTCATTCATTGTGATTTTTCTTCTCTTATGTACACATGTATGAAATAAATATGTACAAAAATAAGTTCGTACTAGTGCCATTTGTCAAAAAATATTTTTAATAAAGTTTCTAGAGGTGATGATATTGGAAAAATTATTTATTTGACTTACGACACCATCTACCGACTCGATTGTGAAGCACTGAAATGCATGACCGATTTCGTACTACATTTATTAATGGTACAGTTAAAGCGTATTTTGTTTCAGGTGAGTGATCAGACCTTTTTTTATCTGTATTAAGTTATCGACCCACTAATGTATTGCACGCTTACTAACCATAAACACTAATTACTCACCTAAGGCGCCTATAGGTACACCATCTATCAATGTTATTTTTAAGTAAATCTCATTGAACATATGTCCGACATCTGTTCAATGTATATAATGTTTTCGTTTTGACAATTTCATGTCTTTTTAATCAATTCAATGTGTTGATTTTTTCTTGTATATACACATGCGTTAAATAAATACAAAAAATATCAAACTAGTAGTTGACAGTTTCTCAAAAAATACATTTAATTATGTTCCTAGAGGTGATGATCTTGGAAAAATTGTTTATTTGCTTTACCATACCATCTACAGATTCGATTGTGAAACACTCAAATGTATGAAGGATTTGGTATTGCACTTGTTTATGGTACAGTTAAAGCGTTTTATGCTTCAGGTAAGTAACTGGTGAGCGCCTAGAGTTATCCCATGTACATATTAATATTTTTTTTATCTTAGCATCATTGAATATATGTCCGACACTCCTTGAAAGCTCACAATATGAATATGAAATTTGAGATCAACCAGCGAACATATCGTTAGTTTGAAAAAAGAAAGTAACAAAAATTCCCCGAATAGTGGCGACCAAAACAAGAAGAGCGCAGCACTGGTTCTGTGGAAAAGTGGGAGAAGAACTATTATATAATATGAATACACCTGCGTTCATAAGTAATGACCGCCTTTGGTATCTGATGTGTCGAGAAAAGAGCAGTTGTCGCACGTCACGGCTCCTCTTATAGATCGAGGGGCGGATCCGTGGCGTCCATGATAGAGAATAAATTTCGCCTCCGCCCTAGTAAGCCGCCCACAGACCACATAGGTGTCTCTGAAAGAATTACCTACCAGGAATATTTCTGGAAAATAAATTAAGTTTCACCCAGCAAGCGCAAATTTCTGTAAAGAATGCCATTTTGGTCTACTTTAGAGTCACGCAGTTGGCTAAATGCGACTGGAGCTTTAAGGGAGGAGAGATTGAACAAGTTTATGACACAATTTTCACAAGCTTAGTCGGCAACACGTTGTGAGCAAAGAGGCGTTTTTATTGCACAACGAGAGCGTGGATATGGGTGGTATTGCATTGCTGCTGCCTTCGGGCAAACACATGTGGCACAGCACTGTCATCTGTCTTGCGCATTGTTTTGTCAGTGAGTGAATAGCTAGAAATGATATAAGTTATTATTGTAAATTCATGCAAACTCGGCATTATTCTGACGTCACATTCAGTGAGCCGGTGAAGCAAGCGCGCCTCTTGTTCTGCCTCATGCCACGCCTTATTCTTCGCCCATTTCTGAACTGCGCACAAATTATAGGATGTTTTTTTAAGTTTACAACAGTTTTTTGACTGGCGGCAATTTTGTCAGCTGTCGAGTGATTTATGGTAAGTTTGGTTTGGCATTTCAATATGAATAGACTAACCCCTGAACAACGCTTCCAAATTGTGCAAATTTATTTTGAAAATCATGGTTCTGTTCGAAATACGTATCGCGCACTACGTCCATTAGCGATGAAGCTCACTTTTGGTTGAATGGATACGTCAATAAACAAAACTGCCGTATTTAGAGTGATGACAATCCTCAAGTGTATGTTGAGACACTGTTACATCCAGAAAAACTGACTGTTTAGTATACTTTATGGGCTGGTGGAATCATTGGTCCGTACTTTTAAAAACGATGCTGGCCTGAACGTTACAGTCAATGGTGACCGCTATAGAGCCACTATAACTGACTTTTTCGTTCATCAATTGAACAACCATGACGTGGAGGAGCTGTGGTTTCAACAAGACGGCGCAGCATGTCACACAGCTCGTGCCACAATTGATTTATTGAAGAAAACGTTTGGTAGCCACATAGTTTCACGTTTCGGACCCGTGAATTGGCATCCAAGATCTGTAATTTAACGCCGCTAGGCTATTTTCTGTGGAGATAAGCCCGACATGATTGACCACTTGGAGGACAACATTCGCCGCATTATTGCCAATATACGGCCACAAATCTTGGAAAAAGTCATCGAAAATCGGACTTCCAAATTAGACTACGTCCGAGCTAGCTGTGTCATATGCCAGAAGTCATATTTAAATTATAATGCCAGAAGATTATCTTTCAAACAAAGTAAATTTCATGTCTATTTAAAAATTTATCTTTTTTTTATTCCATTTTAAAGTTAAATACCTCTAAAAAAAACATCCTATACTTGCTGCATATAAAACGCACCCCTCATTCGTTGGCAGTGTCCGGCTTCTTTCACCGTGCCGCACCGCCTTCTATGGCCGCATTCCTTCAAGTGAATTCTTAAACTCCACGACCCGAAATTGTATACTATCAAACGGGTGACATAACCAACGAAAGCCGTAAGATGGCCGAATAGCATCATTCTCTAGGTGGAGCATCAATTGTGACAGTAATATTCATATTAGAGGAAACAAGGAACACTCCCATATCACCTGCCACGCCTAATGTTACAACACCTGAAATCTAAGTTTCTAGCCAAACCTACAACTGAAGCCGCACCTACCAAGAAAGATGACAAAATTCAAGTGGCCGGCAGGACGTTGTCCGTCGCAACTACACCGACATGAATTGCGCATGTCTAATATTCCACGATATACCAATAGTATAATATTCCACGAATAGCTTATTGATATAGCCACCTTTTAGTTTCATTTAGTTTTATTGCTAGCAAGAAACAAGCTACAGTTAACAGTTACAGTTAAAACAGGAGAGAAGATATATTGTGTACCTTTTCTACACAGCTATATATATAGATAAGAAAATGTTCGTTTAAGCGTAGTTCTGACGATAGCTATATCAACTCGATCAACTATACCTTTTAAAAAAAATTGTAAAACTAAAATAAATTGCTATTTTTTCACCGTGTTATAATGGAGTTCTACGAAGTAAATGCCAATTCAATCGATAAATATGTATAATATCCCTACCAATAGGCGACATTAAAAAATGATTTAATTACGGTTAGGCTTACGATGGTCCAAAGGTATGAATCTCTTACTCACTGGAATATTTAAAAAAGAGAACAGTGAAAACCGCCAAACAAAACCAAGGCTTGATTCTCGTTTGCTAAATCGGTCACGCAAGCGCACCTTACACGCTGCGCCTTCTTCTCCATCTCCTGGTCCCCATACCCTGAAATGTCCCTTGCCAAGCCAACACGAAGCCGCACCTACCAAAAGAGGTGACCACGCACCTACGCATGACCAATGACGAAAAATGGCCGACTCTGTCACGCGCACACACTGAAATACTAATATTATTCACAAAAAAAAAACTCTGAAGCAAAGTAAATATTTCAATTTGCAGCCAGATTCACAATTTGCTAATCACGTTCTAAAGGAATTACATAATATAAATTCAAGCTCAGCAAGTGGTTGCATCTTTGTAATAGAGGTTGCAAGATGACGGCTTTAGAATAGCTGGAAATCACAAAGCATTCTTAACGAACAAACTAATATATGTCGATCGCCACTGCTTAAAGCCTCTACGGGGGGCTGTTTTTTTCGGTAATAGACCATTTCCGTGCCATATGTAAACTTATTGATATAGCCGTCTTTTTAGTTTCATTTACAATTTTTAGTTTTATTGCGAGCAAGAAACAAGCTAGGTCGTTAAAACAGGAGAAATGTGTTGTGTACCTTTTCTACACAGCTATATATAGATAAGCAAATGTTCGTTTAAGCATAGTTCTGATGATGGTGTGAGCCGAAACAGCTATCAACTATACTAACTACCTGGGTTTCGTCTTTCGGCGTCTTCAGGCATCCTATCAGACGGATGCAATAGAAGTGACAGACTGATAATACTGTGTTTTTTTTTAAATAGAGATCCTATGTTAAAATTTAATAAAAAAATTAAACATGTCATAAATAGTTGTAAAATAACCATCGGTTCTAAAGATATGACATGTTTCTCAGTTCTGTTGCATCCGTGTGATAGAATGCCTGAAGATGCCGAAAGACGAAACCCGGGTAGTTAGCGACAAAACATGTGGAATCGTACAAAGTTGTAACAATTCAAATTTGATATTGAAATTCCATCAGGCAGCTTCAGTCGATGTCATAAATTGTATCTTATACAAACGTTTCCACCGCTATTAATATGTATTATCCGAAGAAGAAGAAGAAGAGAAGAATCCTAAGCAAAAGAAAACAATAATCTTCAACAAACATATAATCACTGTCAAAATACATTTGTACACAAAACAAATCAACAAGACGTTGTATGAATTTATTGCACTTATGACCGAAACAGTTCCTGTTGGCCTGCAACATCAAAAACAATGATCTCGTAGATTTCTCATCCATATGTATGTAATCTTCGGCTCGCATTGATGTTTGCACCGTTTTTATTCACACCTATTGACTTGTGAAACAGGGAAACGGTATATCAATTTTGCAATGGCTGTAGACATCAGACGTTCCACTAAAATTCATTGAAGAATTTGATTTGATTATTCAACATATTGAAATGGCCTTCGAGAGCGACACAACGATCATAACGGTCGTACAATTTTTCGATAGCATTTTTATAGTACGATTTGTCTTTAGCCTCAAAATAGGCTTCAGTTTCGGCAATTACATTTTCATCAGCGCAAAATTTCTGTCCAGCGAGCATTCTTTTGAGGTCTGAGAACAGGACAAAATCGTTGGGGGTCAAATCTGAAGAATACGGTGGATGCGGAAGCAATTCGTAGCCCAATTCATGGAATTTCTCCTTCGTTTTTATTGATTTGTGACACGGTGCATTATCTTGATGAAACAGGACTTTCTTCTTCTTCAAATGGGGCCGTTTCCTAATGCGCATCCCAAAATATTGATTGCATAACCTTGCCAGCCGACTTTTGCGTCTTTCCATGCTTTGGAGTCGGTTCATCACGTTCAGTCCGCTCGGCTGACTGTCGATTGGACTCCGATATGAAATGATGGAGCCATGTTTCATCCATTGTCACACATCGACGCAAAAATTTGGATTTATTACCATTGAACAGCTTCAAACACTGCTCAAAATTATCAATTCATTTTGAATAATAAAACACAATGTTAAATAATATTATGTACACGGAACTGTTTCATTCAAAAGTAATAAATAATGTGTTTTATTATAATTTTAATTATCCGTCTGTATGAGTACGCTTGTGTTTCTTCAATCCCGACGACTGCGTATATTTTAAATCACACTGATCACACTTAAAGGGCTTTTCACCGGTATGAGTTAATTTGTGTCTTTTGAGATGTGAAGACTGAGACGCTTTAAAGTCACATTGATCACACTTGAATGGTTTTTCCCCTGTGTGAGACATTTTGTGGCTCTTGAGCGACGAATAGTGAGCCGATTTGAAATCACAACGATCGCATGCCAGATTTTTTTCACCCGTATGTGTTTTTTTATGTCTTTTCAAATGATATAATTGTGCGCATTTAACGTCACACTGATCACATTCGAATGGTTTTTCACCAGTATGAGACATCTTGTGCGCTTTTAAATTAAAACTATACGCCGATTTAAAGTCACATTGATCACACTTGAATGGTTTCTCAGGGACATTTGTAACAGTGTGAACAATTTTATGAATGCGTAACGTGGACGAAAGCGCAGATTTAAATTCACATTGATCGCAATTGAAAAGCATTAAGCTTGTGTGTGATATCTTATGTTTTTTTATTTGATACAATTCTTCACATTTAAAATCACACTGATCACACTTAAAAGTCGTGTCGCCGATGTGACTCGTTTTGTGATTCTTTAACTGTGTCGATTGCGTACACTTAAAGCTACACTGGTCACATTTAAAAGGCATTTCACCGGTGTGCGATTTTTTATGTGTTTTGACACAGCTAGCTCGCGCGGACTTAAAGTCACATTGGTCACATTTAAAAGGTTTTTCCCCAGAGTGGGACATTTTATGTATATTTAAATTACCGGAATATGCGGACTTAAAATCGCATAGATTACATTTGAATGGTTTATCCCCGGTGTGGGACACTTTGTGTAATTTCAAAGCAGACGCGTAAGCGGTTCTAAAATTACATTGACTGCATTTAAATGGTTTTTCTCCACTGTGTACAAGTTTATGTATATTTAAATGACAAACGTATTGAGTTCTATAATCACATTGGTCGCATTTGAGGCGCAGTTTTTTGGTTTGGATTAATTTATACGCCAAGTCTTGGTGTTCAGGATTCTTGAAACTCTCTTTTGAATAACGGTGAACGATTTCGTGGCCTTTTAGCGAATCAGACGAAGGAAAAACATCAAAACAAACGCTGCAAACGAAATTCCTTTCGTGAGACATGATTCTTTCCACAATTAACACAGCGACAATTTGCTGATTTAAAATTTGTGTTTTGATATCGTTTTCGTTTATTAGGCTAGAGACAGATGGAGAATTAACAGTTTTATTTAACGCTGGACACTCTTTCTTGACTGAATAGTCATCTTCGATAGGAAGAATCTGAAAAATGATTAAATTTTAGAGACAGGTACTAAAATCATTTCAGTTTTGTATGTTTTTTTCATGAAAGTTCAAACGTCGATTGATTATTTCGTCTTTAGTGTATTTATTATATAATAGCTATCGCATGTCAACTTTACTGTTGGGTATCTTAGAAAAACACGAAATTGCACTTTACCAACTGATTATTCTCACTCTTGAAGAAACAGATCCTGATCATTATTAAACTATTTGATTAGAACAATATTATTGGTAGTATTATATACTTGCACACTGCAAACAACCATTTCATCAGTTCATACGTAAGCAGTCAGTGGGTTAAATAATCATTGTATAGTCTTTAAGTAAGTGTTCTTTGGTCAGAAATATTGAGGAAATATAGGCATATTGTCAAGATTACTACCAATAAAACATCTACGTTTTCATCTAATATTTTAAATATTCTATAAGTGAATTCTACAAGCCAAGTGATGTAAGCAGTAACAATGAAATATAAACAATTTTTAAATTATTTGATCGGTTGTACGCTTCTTATTAGATAATAATCTTAAATACAGTTAAGTATTTGTTATATTTGTAATGTATAAAAATATTTCACAAGTTTATTCCTTCTGTAATATAAGACCGAATAAACTCAAATGGTATCTACTTTAATAAATATAAAAAAAGGTATTCGTTTAAACCCACTTTCATCCACATGGAATCACTAAGTGATTAACGCGGGGATGGTCTAAATTATATCATTCTTAACCCACCGACTGCTAACGTATTAGCCATTGAAACGGCTCATTTAATTCCATTGAGTTTAATGATAGTTGATACTCAAAAATAGTGTTGGGTGTTGGAAAATTTTTTACATGTTTCAACAAGAAAGGGGTTGTTAACACAATTACCTGATTTGGTGTCCATTCAGCATACAAACATTGGCCGTCTTCACTCTTCTCTATTTTTATAGAGCTCGCATCATCAGTGACATCTTTTTTCCAGTTTCTCCATCGGACATCTTCTTCCTCTTGTTTGATTGCAATATGCTTTAAAAAAAAATACATAATAGCAATGTATTTGAAAACAGTATTATTTTAAAGAATTATCAGTGGTAAAATCAATGAATTATCTGCTCCAAAGTCCATTCGTTAACCAAACATTCATCGACAACATTTTTTTTTTTTTTATTTGTCTTGCATCATAAATAGCATCATCTTTGTAATATTCTTGGTCTACAATAACCGGCTCAATCGAAACGTCCTAAACGTGAAGATTTCCGTAATTTACTGTTTTAAATGTTCGATTGGTAAAAAATTGCTTAAATAGTGAAACACAATGTTTAGCAGTATTTCATCAATTCCTACAGTGACAAATTCTCACAATGAGTGATACTGGTATTGATGTAAAAGTGTGGAAATAGCAGTTAGCACTGTTTTAATATTTAAATGCTAGCGCACTCAGAATAAGTAAATAAAAAAATGAAAGCTACAAACTTTCCATAAGCAAACTATTTTATTTTACCATTTTATTGCCCTATTGCTTTTATATTTTTTGAAGCTATCAACATTATTTCAAATATATATTTCTCTCCAAGCCTTAGTGTTTAACTTTTGCATAATTCTGCTTGTGTATAAGCTCGATAGCTTATCAGTTTCGTTAAACTAATTCCTGACAGTCAGCTCTATTGCACCTGTGTGATATAGTGCCTGGAGATGCCCAAAGCCGAAACCCGGTCACGATTAAAACTGGTGAAATGTACACAGTTAAAACTTTTGATTACGCGACCTTTTTTTCGATTATTATTTACGACATAGCTCAGGACTGCCTTCTTATAATTGTACCCGTCAAAACGGGTACCCTCTTGAAGAGAAGTAGGATCATCAAATTGACCATATGAATATAAAACAATCCAAAAAAACTAGATCAGAATCATTTCATAGAATACAAAACCATCGAAATTCGATGCCCTGTCATCAAGGGATTGAACCATTCGAATTTTATGGTGAAGTTTAAACAAGCAACATCACTCTAAATAAATAATGTTATTTATCGTTTACTGTGCTTCGAAATTCAAATAAGCTTGATTATTTTAATACTGCATTCTGAAACGTTGAATTGTATCATTTAATGCGGTGTTTGATGTATTCTTCGAGTGATAACCGTTAGCATGTTATAATGGATATTTGCTCATTCGTCCTCACAAGTGAAATCTATAATTACGTATTTTATTTCTTGGCGACAATCGGCGTCGAAATTCTCCTGATTGACCGATGCATTGTTTATGGCACCAGTTGAATAACTCTCATTACAGAATTCAGTCACATTATTTTGAAGGTTATAGTCAAAATATGTATTCGCTGACGTATTCGACAGCTGTAATTCATCATCTGGCTCTATTTTGATATCCATTTCAGCATATTTTACTAAACAATTACATGGGATATTTTGACTTATGAAATTACAGCAACCTAAAAGATAATAGTTTATGGTGACCATAGACCAGCAATCGAGATATATTGGTTTATTGCCACAGATTATTCTTTATTGCTTATGACTCAAATTTATTTTACTTTCTGAGTGATAACGTTTTCACTGTTGCAACGGCAGTTTCGAGTATGTTGATATTTGAAAGATGATTATCTTTTAGAAAAAAATATTCATATAAATTTTCTTGCAAAAGCTTATATTTGTATAAATTTTTTAACCGCTTTGTCTTAACTCATTCTGTGTTAAGCCGCATTAAGGATATTTTTAAATATTATTTTACAATATTGTTTTTTTCATTCCTTGTATTTCCTTTCAACATAATTATTTTTATGTACTATTTTTCTAACCTGAAAATATAAAAGGACATGGGAATGGGGATAGTTGTTTGAAGCAATGGGTATTATGGTATTGCATAAAACTGTATTAGATCTTCATTTTTGACCTTGCTGCTTTAAATATATGCTTTACTACTCAACATGTCATAGAATAGTAACTTCGTGAAAGTTAACAAAGAATCAACTGACGTGTATTGTTCTGTCTCTTAATTAATTTAAATAAATACTTTTATAGTCCAAATGTGTGTTTTATTTTTCATAATTTGACTGTTAAATTCATAATTAAAATTAATGCTCATCGCCATTGAAACGAGATGTGATACCACATCTGCAGATAATAATGTGAATGTGTGCAACTGGCACAAGCCTAGAAACATATGCACGCATCATAACAAGAATGTTCTGTACTTACATGTTCTTACATAGTTGTAACAATTCAAATTTGTCAAAGAAACAATAAATAAAAAGGCTGTATGAATTCAACTGAGGGTACTCAATGAAGAACACCTGAACTCCAGGGTACAAAGTGCTGTAGAGCAAATAATAGCTTCTCATGGTTAACGTGGTGAAAGTTACTGCCTTGGCTATATTTACAATAAGTCAAAGATACAAATTACTTTGAAATATTGAATCAAAAGGGTGAAAAGAAAACACAGGATTTATTATCATTTATTTTTTAATAAAGTAATATTTAAATGAAAAACTATTCTAGGTTGATATATTACGTCACTATCCTTTCTATATCCAATTTTATTTTATTTACAACAGAAAAATTCTAACACTTATGTCGAAAGTAAATTCTTAAAATATAATGCACATTTTATTTTTTTCTTTTTATTTGGTCAACTATTGTACTCTTCCTGCTATATTAAATGTCTACAATAGTGTACAGTTGAAAACGATTAACACGACAATGCCTAGTGAGGGTTATTATTTAACATGAAATGACTTTTTTTACAACAAATAGTTATCTACTAAATATCTCTTGTAAACTAAATGTTTACAATCACTTATTAAAATTTTTTCAATCAAATTTAAAGTAAATCAATAATCCCTTTAATTTTTATACCAAATTACATTATTTGTATTAATATTGTATGATTTCCTGTAAATTGTTTTTCAAATCTTGAACCTATTGTTTTTTATACCTTCTACCCTTAACTTAAATATTTGTATAAATAGCCTTGTTTGTAAATTGTATTCTATCATTTATGATATCGACTGAAGGTGCTTGATGGAATTTCAATATCAAATTTGAATTGTTACAACTTTGTACGATTCCACATGTTTCGTCACTAACGACCCAGGTTTCGCCTTTCGGCATCTTCAGACATTCTATCACATGGATGCATGGAAGTTGTAACAATTCAAATTTCTATTCTATCAGTTGATAATGCTCGCGATGAGCGAAACCGGTCCTGATCAAAAAATATATTGTGGAAATAAGTACTAAAAAATGTGTTTTATTAATTAACTACTACTATGGATTGCTCAAAGCGGACTTTGTTTGAAACAGCGAAATTGCTTGTGTCCCCTCAATTATGTGTTAACCGTTTTGGACTGTACAAAAAAAGAATCACACAAATGTTGGCACATTGCCAGAGAATGGAATGAAAAATATCTGGTAATATTTACAAGCAGCTAAAAAAGCCCTAAATATAATATTTTTCAAATTCATTGCTAATTGATAGCTCTATAAAAAACAATCATTATTTATTTTTATACTACATCTTAAACCATTTCAATCAGTGTCCTTTTGTTATTCTAAACATCAAAAGTAGTTTCATTTCATAATATCACTACTCATTAAACTCATCCGGATAATTCTTTATCCAGCTGTCAGGTTAAAAAATGTTGAAAACCATTGATCCAAATAAGACACAGATTATAATCAAAAGTTGAATTGAATCAATTTTATTCAAATGAAAAATGCAAGTAAACAAAATATCATCCCTTTTCTTTTTATATTGTACTTACTATGTTTCATAACAAAAGAAATAATTTATTCATTAAAATTCAATCGTATACAAAGAGAAAAATTATACAAGATGAATAATTTAACCCATTGTCTGCTTACAGCTCAGCTGTTGAAACAGCTGATTGCAGCACTTTCACAGTTAGAAATCATTTGTGAACCAAATAAATGATATTTCATCACTGAATGCTTCAAAATCAATTCAGTGCTGTCAACCTAAATTATGAATATCGTCAAAATATATCAGACTATATTTTTATGCAAAATCAGCCCTTACACAAATGTTTGATTCTTTTGAAGCGTTAGCAATCAGAATGTTAAAATAAAGCCTGGTTTGCCCTGATAATCTGCAAACTTGGTGTTGTTATATCGTTAAAGTGGCTCAATCGCAAATGGGTCAAAGATAAAACTTCCAAGCTTTTCACCCAACAAATAAATGTACCAAACTCTTCTACTGTGGGTCAATCCATGTTATGTTGACTAACCTTGTTTTTTTGTAATACAGCTGGTGACCAGTTAGCGAACATAATTCATTCCACGACTGTGTTCACTATCTGAATTGTTTGTTAACCGATCATTATTATATTAAAGTTAGAATAAGTGGATTAGAAAGATTGTTTTATTTCGTTAGCCGAATATGTGTTTGTTAACAAAAAAATCTTTTGTGATAATATTCATTGTCTGAACTGTTCATTAACTGATCATCCACTGTAACTGATTTGAATCAAATGAAAGCTGTGTAGAAATTGATCATAATCAATTTATGACAATAATGTATTGCTTAAGACCTAAAACGTTTATATTGCACTGTCGGCCATCTTGTGATTGGGCATAAAGTAAAATAATATTTCTTAATTATTTGAATCATATATAATGAGTTACATTTCCTAGTTACGTTGATACATTACTTAGACATAAAAAAAATAAACAAAAACAACAGAAATTCAAACAATTTCTGTTTACTTATGAAGTGATATTGGCTTAAAAACTCAACATGAAGAAAAACAAATGAACAGTTTTAAATGATGGAAAAGTATATTTTGTAATAATAAGAAGCTATTGACTAAAGATAGAACGTAATTTTCAGATACCCATCGTAAATACATTGTTATTTTTTGTATAATATTTTCTCATTAAATTTTATACTTTACACATTAACAGTAAGAAAAGTTTTGAATAATTTTGGAAAAAATACAGTATCACAGCAATTCAATCTTTCACTGACTGAGGACTGAAAAGTGACATTTTCCAATACTGATTCGACCATTTGACTTCTGAGTGTTGTATGTTGACAGCTGATACAAGATAATGTTTAAGTTGTTTAACATTTTTGCCTGATTTGTCTTCACAATCTCCATAAGATTCTTTATTGTATAGCTTTTGAGGAGTATAGCTGTTCTTTTGATATCTATCATTGATTTATGACACTGACATATCTTTTCTTCTTAATAAAAAATAATATTTCAAAAGAAATCTATTGCTATAACTTAAAAAATTAATACAAAAGTATTCGTGTTGAACAAACTTGTGGAGACTTTTGAACAATTCGGGCTATATTTTAACTTTTACATTAGCTTGCCCACGAGTTTTTTTGATTCAGAAAACAATTATCAATACTCTGCAATCTGCCATCTCAAATGTTGAGACACGATTTTTTTTTCCAAAATTTAGCCATTAAAAAAGATTTTTTGACTTTTGTCGACATTGAACATTATTAATGAAATGATTTTTTTTTATTTGACAAGAATTTTTAAGACAATAAATTATCAGGAAAAAATCTACTAAAGTAATAATAATTTAAATATTCATACTTATTTACAGTTCTCTACCATTTTTTTGGCATGACGAAAGTCTTAAAAATACATAAAAATTAATAATATACTATAAATATTATCGATAAACAACTTTATAATTGTTATGACATCCTTAAATAAAAGTTCACATGATTATTATAAATCAATTTACTAACAGAACCTTCATTCATTCAAAGATAAGTAAAGTAATACCCCAGTCTTACGCTCACAAGGGTTTTTCTCCATTTAGTATAATCCAGACCGTGTACCAATGAGAACAATTTTAAATTATTTCACATTTATTGGTTTCCTCCATCTGTATATTTTGATTCCGCCATCAATTTTATCGCTTTTTTTTCGTATGTCTAGTGTTGTCATTTAAAGAGACATTATTGCCATTCAAATAAATTAAATCATTTTACTATTTTGTATATATAAATGAATCTGCCGTTAAAGTAGGAAGCGAGATTGGAGGGAGGTTTTTTGTTCAAATTGAAGCGCAAGACTTCAAGGAAACAACTTAGTGTTCAGTACTATTTTCACAGTTCCATCAAATCGAAATCAATAATATTTAATGGCGGGACGAAATGTCCAGACAATATAAATAAGAAACCATTAATGTAGGATTATTTGACATTGTCCTCGCGGGTGGAAGACCAGGACTATATAAAATGAACGAAACATGCAGGACCGAGGTTCCGCTGTATTGAAATTGCAATCAAAACATTCATATTATTTCCATGATTCATGCTATAGACGATTTTTCAATGCAGACCTTCAATTAAAATACTTTTCCAAGGTGTTAAGTATGCTATATCGAACACAATAAACTGTAACACGATAATAGGGTGCTTAAAAGTGATACTTTGACAGGTGTGAAAATATGGGAGAAGATCATTTATGAACTGTCAACTGTCAGATATACTGAATGTTATTGATTTGTAAAGATCAGAATGCCTTGTATCCTGTACATAAATGGTATTGGCAATTATTTATTTGGTACTGGGGACACCATGGAAGTTGTATAAAAAAATTTGCATATGTATGATAATATATATAAAAGTATATGAAACATTCACCACCTTAAGGTGTTAACTATCACATCTTGGTGGATCAATACTTTAAACAAATTTCAAATCGGGACCAATTTAATTTATTACACACATTATTGGTTAATAATTATTTAATAATTTATGATATCGACTGAAGGTGCTTGATGGATTTAAATATCAAATTTGAATTGTTACAACTTTGTACGATTCCACATGTTTTGTCACTGACAACCCGGGTTTCGCCTTTCGGCATCTTCAAGCATTCTATCACACGGATGCAACAGAACTGACATAAAATAAACAGTTAGCATCGTCTATACACCAAAGTTATTAATTACAGGATCAATCAATTTATTGAAATAAGTAGGTACAAAAGTTAGTATGTTAGTGACAAAACATGTGGAATCATACAAAGTTGTATCAATTCAAATTTTATAATTATTTCTCAAATCTTACTTAATAGACTTTATAAATTTAATTGTGAACATTTAATTTTAAACAATGATGTTCAGAGCTCTTAATGGATTATCGATTTACATTAATTTTATTTGAAATTTTTAAATTAAAAGTCATTGTGAACATTTAATAATTTTTATACTAATTTACATTATTTGTATTAATATTGTATGATTTCCTGTAAATTTCTTAGTAGTTCTTGAACCCACAGTTTTGTATACCTGCCACCTTTAACTCAAATATTATGTATAAATTGACTTGTTTGTAAATTGTTTTCTATCAGTTAATAATCCTCACAATGAGCGAAACCGTTCCTGATCAAAAAATATCTTGTGGAAATAAGTACCAAAAAATGTGTTTTTATTATTTAAAATATCATGCCTTTCCATCAAGAAGTGACAGTTAACACTTTAAAAGTGATGATACAATACATCACCGCTTTATTCATGTTCTTATATAATCATAAATATATCACCTTGCATAACAATTTACAGGACAAAATTAATTACATTATACAAGGGATAATTGTCATTAAATATAATACAATTGCGTATAGTGAATGTTTTAACCCTCTGCACTCTACAAACGCTGACATTTCATTAAATCATTTCAATAATACATTAAGAATGAAGAAATGTAGCCCTCAAACGCAAAGAGTTATAAATAATTGATCTGGGGCTGGATTAGTAGTGTTTGAGTGCAAAGGGTTAATAGTTACCTATTTACTTACATTTAAACTGAAGTCTAAAGTGCACGGTACAATATATAGGTTAATTTCCTTAATAGATACATATAAAATTCACAAAAGATTGTTGACACGGAATACATATTGATTCTTGCTTGCTTTTAATCACTTTAAAGTGATTGTTGGACGTAAAATATGGTAATACAATTAAATCTTCTTGTAGGCATAAGACAGATTCAATTTATTCTTTTCAGAGACTTAAAAATTTAGGCTACTTGTATATTGACAGGATTGATAAGTTTTCGTTATTTAATAAGTGTGAAATCTAAAGCAAGTGATGTCGCTATTACCAGCTATTCGAACGAAAACGTCTTCAGAGCGATTTCGTTTTTCTGTACACTATTCCACGATGCAAAATATATTGTACAAAATTTACTAACAGTATCATTTGACGGTGCTTATGGAGTTTCAACATTTTTTTTTTTAACAAAAAGTTTTAACAATTGGAATGATTCAAACAGTATACGATTTCACAAGTTTTGTCACTCACAACCTCAGTTCTGCCTTTCAACTTTTTCAGTCATTCTATCACACAGATGTTACAGAACTCACAGACAGAAATGGTTTGGATCGTTTATCACACGGTGAAAAAAATAGCAATGTATTTTAGTTCTACAAATTTTTTTTTTTATAGATTCACAATTTGCTAATCACATTATAAAGGAATCGCAAAATATAAATTCAAACTCAGCACGTAAGTGTTTGCAGCTTTGTAATAAAGGTCGCAAGATGACAGCAATAGAACAGCTGGAAATCAATAGATATCAATTATCACGAAGGATTCTTAATGAACAAACTAATATATGTTGATCGCCATTGCTCAACCCTCTACAGAGGGCTGTTTTGTTTCCATAATAGACCTTTTCTGTGCCATATGTAATCTTATTGATATAGCTGCCTTTTTAGTTTCATTGACAATTTTTTATTTTATTGCGAGCAAGAAACCAGCTAATTTAAAATTTCGACACAGCTATATAAAGATAAGCATAATTCTGACGATGGCGTGAGCCGTAATAGCTATCAACCATATCTTATAAAAAAAGTTTGTAGAACTAAAATACATTGCTATTTTTGCACCGTGTTACAATAGTGAGTTTTTTTGTATGAATTTTTTAACATGAAAGAAATTTTTCGGTCTCTTTGATTTCCTGCTAACCGTTTTCGGCTGTATTGCTGACCTCTCTGCTTTGATAACAATAAAATTACTTAAGGCTTTGTTGAAATGCGTCAAATAAATATCACTTAATCCTGAAACGATCGTATGAAATTCCGCAATGTCCCAACCCAGGTGAAGCATTATTTCTATATTAGCGATTTAGTTCTTTACAAAAGTTGAGCGATGACTGGCTTTGAAAGGCACATATGTTCAGCTCCGCGGACCGGCAATCTATTGAGACAGAAGTGTCTTATCATCTCAGGAATCGTGTCAAACGGTCGGCTGAACTGACCGAGGATGTAGCGCCCTGTTTCCGCCGATTGTTGAATTCGCATATGCATGAAACCTCGTGCGGATCTGAAACACAAGTCACGCAGGCTTTTAATTCTTAATTCTCCTTTCGGTATTTACAGGGTTTCTATCACCCGTGAACAGTTAAAATCGATTATATGAGAGAGAAATCACGGAAAAAATATAAACTAAAAGATTATAAGCTAAATATACATCTGAAATAATTTAAATAGCTACTGATTTGATCATATACATCATAGGCTCTCAACCTGGGGGTCGCCAATTTATATGGTCAACTGAAAAAATATTGACTTTTGCTTGGCTTTTGGATTGCATGGGGGGTTGCGGGTCACATGGATTTTATGAAATGGGGTCACCACCCGAAAAAGGTTGGGTATCTATGATATACATTCAAATCTGGAAAGATTGCCTATCAATGCCAATGCAGCATAATGAATTTGTGACAAGAGGCACAATACGATTACCATTAAAATGTCACCCGTGTAATTATGTATTTTTACTGTCAAGAATAGTGTTATCTATATATATTATATATATATATATATTTTTAAATAATAAATACACATTTTTTAGTACTTTTTGTTTCTTATATCTTGAGCCCATGGTTTTGTAAACCTGCTACCTTTTACGCAAATATTTTGTATAAATAGAATTGTTTGTAAATTGTTTTCTATCAGTTGATAATATTTGCAATGAGTAAAACTGGTCCTGATAAAAAAATATATTGTGGAAATAAGTACTAAGAAGTGTGTTTTTATTATTTAAAATATCATGCCTTTCCATCAAGAAGTGACAGTTAACACCTTAAAAGTGATAAACATAACTCATACATTACAACTATTTTATTTTTGCCTGAGTCATCGAATCAAACTGATCGAAAAACTCTCGGCAGGGAACCAGTTAAAACTGACAAAGATAACTTCAACTGAACGATAGGGTCTAGGAAAGGCAAGATTAAATGATGTCATCTAATATTGTTCATCGATAACTCAATTAAGTATTGAAAGGTACTCACTTCAAGCTTAATGAGTAGTCTCGTCGAGCCGATTCACTGTTACGGACCAAGAATCCTCCTTCTGCCGATCCTCGAAGTACTCCTTCGGCTTCAACCCTTGTCATTGCTCCGTGATACCAGCTGAAATAACATCAGTTATAAAAACATTAAAGACAAATAATTAAAGATGTCACTTTGATTGTTTGAGTGGATAAAGAATTTGCCCGATGATTTTTATGGCAATGTTGATTTCATTATTTAGTAATGTATTATATATATTTATAACAATGTTACTAATGCTAGAACTTTCATGTACACGCTAATTTTTATTATAAAATATCAACTGATTAGTCGTGATAATCTCCATAAAATTGTTTTACTCCAACATTATCAAATTAAATTTGAATTGTGACAACTTTGTACGATTCCACATGTTTCGGCACTAACGACCCAGGTTTAGCCTTTCGGCATATTCAGGCATTCTATCACACGGATCCAACAGAACGGATTGCAACAGTTTTGTTGCATCCGTGTGTTGTTGTAACAATTCAAGTTGTAACAATTCAAATTTGATATTGAAGTTCCATCAAGCACCTTCAGTCGACAGTTTTTTGAAGTATTCAATGTGTTAATATCCATTGAGACCATCGAATGCAAAGAGTTCAACATTTAAAACCAAATAATTGATATTGAAAAAAATCATTACAAATTATATTTCAATGACATGACACCAGAGTGGCAGCATTCGAGTGCAAAAGATTTATTAACCCGCTGACTGCTAACGTCTCAAATGTTGAGACAGCTGATTTTGCGCTGATAGTTGATACCCAAAAATATATGAATAAGAAGTGGTTAAAACCTTCTTGTACTAGCTAAATTTTGAATTGATGCATTGCTTGATTCATTCTGACAAATTCAATAAGAATGTTTCAAACTAATATTATTCAATAACTTTTTGAAGTCCACGTGTTGGAATATCCTTTAAACGGCTCAGCAGAGAATGAGTTAAATTTTAATTACCCTTGTCGTTCAAGTGGTAGAGCAGTGTCCACTACATCAGCCAGGACAGGGACGTTTACCGAAGCGCCAAAATTTAAATTGAGTCCTCGACTTCCTTCTCCAGGATTAGCGAGAGCTGCTCCACTTCCTTTCTCTTCTAGATTCAAAGTAAGATTTGGCCGAGGAACACCTAAGAAGAGTGAAAAATTTTCATTGAGTGTAATGATTGAAAGTGACCTGAAAATGTCCTTCAATATTAATAAACAGACAGCAGAGAAATTCAGGAACTATACTCAATAAAGGATATGGTAAAAAATCCTGTAGGATCTTTGTTACAAATGGATGACTTTGAACTATCTTCCTAATTGATCTGTTTAGTCCAGATTTTTGTAGCATTTTTACTGTTAAACAGCAATATATAATTTTTTGTAATTATAAAGATAATTTCTACAACAGTAATCATTGTTGGCATAATGATTGAAATTGTATTACTAGTGGAAATAAAATACCTCAAATAATTGTTTGGCATTTCTAGCTTTGGAATACACTATAGCAGTTTAAGTGTTAAATATATACTGTTAGAATGGCAATAAATTATTTTGAGTAAACAATTTTACTACGCAAAATGATTTTTTTAAGCAAGTATTCCACATGAACAGTGCTTTTTTTTAAATGTATTTTATGACTTCGCCTAATAAAATTCCAATATCAAATTTGAAATGTTCAATGTTAGAATTATTTGTATATAATTTATGATATTCACTGAAGGTGATTGATGGAATTTTAATATCAAATTTGAATTGTTACAATTTTGTACAACCCGGGTTTTGCCTTTCGGCATCTTCCGTCATTCTATCATATGGATGCCACAGAACTGACGCACACTAAATAGTTAGCATTGTCTACAAAACCACAAGCCTTAGAGTCTACTTATTTTTGTGATTTTCCTTATACAAAAGCGATGCAAACTGTTTACTGACTATCACTTCTATTGTAGCCGTGTGATAGAATGCATGAAAATCCCGAAAGGCTAAAAATAGCCCAGGGAATTTTATATGGTTTTAAGCATTTATTTCATTCACATTGAATTTCTTCAGTTGATATCCTAAATTATTACCTAATAATCTGTTTAAGCTTGAATGATTTTAACCTATGAAACATATCTGTCATAAATAAAATCCAATTACATTTCGCGAAAATTGCAAGATGGTATCTCGAATGCAGACCCTAAAAACGCAGCCGTAAACCTGATTAAATAAGTAGGTATCTACTACAAATCGGTTCGAAACCTATCTAATAACGTGACAGCTCTTAAGTTACTTTGACAGATGGCAGTACACGTTAAACTTTCGCAAGAGGTAAGTGAATCAGTACAGGGAGAAAGATACAAAGTAGCGTCAACTTGAATTTTGCTAACTCTGTTTGATTGATCGGCTTTCGGTCTGCAGAAAAGTTTCGCAATACTTTTGTTCCGGGAAAAGTTGATGCAATCTTTAGGGTCGTAAATCATTTTAGTATCGGCAACATGTTAGAACTTATTAACAGTTTGGCTTTTATCTTTGAAATAACTTTCGGACTTATTCGGTAGATAATGTGTTTTGGCATCGATATACCGAAAAATCACTTTATATCTTATTTTTTTATTATTTTCCGTTCACACATAACGAAATGCACTATGAATTGAATGATATTTATTTTTATTACTACACAACCGTTTTTCTTTTTTTTCACTTTTATGACATTGGTATATGGCACCTTAAAGTAATTTTAAGGTGGCCATAGGAGTCACGGAGCATAAAAAAACCAACAATTCAAGTAAAAAATCATCAAAATAAAAAAAATGCATACGGATGTATCCTATCAAATACTATTTAGAAAAATATTATCATTTTTTAAAACTATAAATATATGTTTTTTATTACTTAAAAAAACTATTTTAATTCATTTTCGAAGATATAAGATTCACTTTATATGAGGTTAGGCACGCATACAAAATTTGAGGTTAGGCTTGCTTTCAGATGTATTCAAAACCAATTATAATTTTTGTTGACCTTTTTTTCTTCACATATTATATATGAGAAATATAAAACATGTCATTTAGGAAAATTCTAATTTGAACATTAAGCATTTAAAAAAACGTTTTGTTGAACAATCGTTATAAGAGGGTTGACTGTATGTATACATTTATATACCCTAACGTGTGTTCTGGTATAAATGAATGATGTATTCATCGAAAGATAACCATATTTCTTAGCAGTAAAAAACATTAAACGTGAGTTAGACGCAGAGTAAGACGTGACTCGAACGTGGACGCCATTCCAAAGTAAAGGGTAATGAAGATTCGATTGAATTTCTCACACGGGACGGGGTGTGGGATAGACGGGAATTTATTTCACCCGTCTCAAGTTAAGTTGGATTATCCACATGTTCCTGTCAAGCCGGACTTCCCCCGCTTTCACCCAATCCTCGCGCTGACCATCCGTCTTAATCAAGATAATGGCAAGTCGAAGTGATCCACAACTATTTTCAAACCTACACTACAGTGGAACCCCGTTTTTACGCTTTTGAAGAAATTGATTTATTTAAAAAAAGACTTAATTAAGGCGAACGTTAATTCGTGGGATGTAAAAAATTTAAATTATTTTATTTTTGCATTAATGTAATAATAAACATATTTACATACAAAGAATAATAAGGAAAAAATATCAACGCTTTAAGATCTAATTTGAATTGTTAAAACTTTGTATGATTCCACATGTTTTGTCAATAACGACCCGGGTTTTGCTTTACGGACGCAACAGAACTGACGACTATGTGGAATCGCAAAAAGTTGTAACAAGTCAAATTTGATATTGAAATCCCATCAAGCAACTTCACTGAATTGCATAAATTTTTAAGATATTCTAAATTGTAGATATTATAAGTTTGTCGATAGCTATTTTGACTTCCACCATAGTCAGAATAATGTTTAAAAAAATTAACAATACAATCAAGGAATTAATCAGTTGAACGACTTATCTGAAACGTCAGTAATCAATTTTAAAATCAAATGCACTACTGTTACATTATATTCAATAATTCAATACCAATTTGATAAATAAAAAAATGTTTTATTGCTACTTTCCAGATTGAAATAAGTAAGTATTTTTATAAAAAAAACCCCATATATATTTTAATGTTAGTTGATTAATATTCCTTAATGAAAATTATAACAGGGGATTGCGTTAATTATGATTAGATTAATATTATAAAATTTGTTTTAGCTGCCATTTCCTGCTTGCCTTGGGGTAAGTGTTTTCCTGTAATTAATAACTATGGTATATAGACGATGGTAACTGTTTATTTTACGTCAGTTCTGTTGCATCCGTGCGATAGAATGCCTGAAGATGCCGAAAGGCGAAACCCAGGTCATTACTGACAAAACATGTGGAATCGTAAAAAGTTATAACAATTCAAATTTAACATTTCCATTCCAAAATTCCATCAAGCACCTTCAGTCGATATCATAAATTGTACAGTAAATAATTAAAGTTGTTAAGAATCACTGCATATATATATAAATTGAATCGTGTAAGTGCGTTTATATAATAAATGACCAACCTAACTATACGCGTAATTCGACTTGATGGAAACGAATTAACCTCAATAATCGTAGCCTCGATTTACCGACACGCGCTCCTTGTTCGCCTGATACATTAATATTTTGTATAAAATTTTCTACACGCCGTATATTATTTTACAAATTTTTCGACACTAAAAGAAATGTTTATTGGGACTAATGGCGAGATTATCTACCCTTTGTTTTGCTCTAATTTGTAGTGTGAACAAATGGGAAAATAATATTTTCTGATTGCGACTCGAAACGTCATAATTATTCAAATTTCTTCGAATACTGTTGGAATTCATACAACTTCAATTCGTCACGAATATCGGATCGAACTATTTATTTTTTTGACAAACGTAAAAAGAATTCTTGCAAAAGAAATTTTATTCATTTGAAGGTAACCTATATATTCGCAAGACTTTCTTTTATTTAATGACAAAAAAAACCGAAAATTTTGTTAGTATATACCGACCGCTGTAACAGTGCCCCGGAAATGCGGCGGATGATGAAACTAAATTTGAAACCCTGGATAAAGTAAATAAACTGAACGCATAATACAATTGAGAAGCCATGGTGTTTATGAACATTGAAAACTATTGTAGATTATTTTTTATGTAAAACGTATTTATAGAAAAGTATGGAATTTAAGATTTTTGAACTCTTTTGTGTCAAACCGGAAATGCATACAGCGATACGTTTCCACGCGCATAACATAAGTAACGTGGTCGATTATTGACATTAATTTTTTGATCGGCCAATAAATTTGTTTCAAGAATTTTTTTTTCTTTGGGTTTTTTTTATGGGCGGACCTTAGTCGGATAAAAATACTGTAGGAACGTAATCTCTTCAATTTTTTTTTATATACATTAAGAAGAATTCTCGATTCCTTTGCTTTCGTCCTACAATACTCAATATTTTTTTTAAATATTCAGTGTTGATATATTATATACGCGGTTTCGCAGAAAATGGATTGAGTACCTTTATAGAGTTTATTTAAGCAACAAATTCACTACTTTCAATCCAAAATATTCATTAGTTTCCCGAAAACCTACACTACTGATTTATTTTATGAAGCATTCGGCGTTTCGGTGGCAAAACAGTTTAAATAATGTATACAAAATCAAATTTGAATTGTTACAACTTTTTACGATTCCACGTGTTTCGTCACTAACGACCCGGGCTTCGCATTTCGGCATCTTCATGCATTCTTTCACACGGTTGCAACATATCTGACGTAAAATGAACAGTCAGCATCGTATACCAAAGTTATTAATTACAGGATCAATCTATTCATTGAAATAAGTAGATATTTCAATAAAAAAAACTCGTTTATATTTTGATGTTAGTTGATTAACATTTGTTGTAAAACCCTTTCAAGAATGACTCATTAAAGAGATCGTTAGTGAAAATTATCACAGGCAATTGTGTTAATTGTTATTAGATTAACATTATTAAATTTGTTTTAGCTGCAATTTACTGCTTGTCTTGGGGTAAGTGTTTCCCTGTAATTAATAACTTTTGTTGTGAAAGAATGACCGACGATACCAATAGGCGAAATTCGGGTATTTAGTAACAAAACATTTCGAATCGTACGTAAGTTGTATCAATTCAAATTCGATCAAACATCTTCAGTCGAAATCATAAAGTATCGTTACCTTGAGCGCGGTCAGCATCCTGAACGCTATGACTTGAAGAAGCATGTGATCCTCCACTGCTGGCAGGACTGCTCGTCGCAGGAGCGCGAAGTCTTCTCCGCAACTTGGGCATATCAAAAGGAAGCTCTCGAAGATCGACAGAAGTAGCACTCCCTGATGTACAGGCGTCTTGGGCGGCAGCTCTTCGCCGCCTCAACTTTGGCATGTCAAATGGCAAATCACCGAAGTCAATCTGTCCATTGTTTGCATCCACCGCAATATTGCAGGCACTATTATCAACTGGGGCTTGAAACGGTTTCGAAAATCCCAAGAAAGCACTTCTTGTCTTAGCCCCGTCGCGAGAATGCAAAGATATCCCACTGTCAGATCCTAAAATTTCTGTATCCCCACTTTTATTCGCTTGCTGGAACGCCAGATTCAAAATATTTTTATTCTGGAGCGGTCGTCTCTTGATTTTTACTCCAGTATTAGTATCCTGGGTGCCAACCTGATTTGTGGTGATATTATCAGTGTCGTCCGGTGACACCTTTTGGGAATTGTTATTCCTATTATTATCAGAAGTTTCGGACGCAGGTTCTTGAGAAGACTTATCTGATATAGGACTTAGTATGTGAAGTTTATTGGCATGATGGGAGATAAATCCACTTAGAGGACTCGCATGGTGGGCATTGGGAAAACGCGCGTTGTTAGCAGAATCTGAACTGTGGGAACTGAGTGAAGCAGAATTTCGACTTTCTGAGCTACTGGTGCTTCGGTTGCCTTCGCTGGTGCTGCTGCGAATCGATTCCATACTGCCTCCGCTGCTACTCGTCGCCATGCTTTCTGTGCTGGAGTAATTATGCCTGCGTCTATTGGCGGGCCTTCCTTTGAATTCCAGAATTGGTCCAGATTCCTTACACCCTCTGAATCTGTGCATTTCTGGAGTGTCAGTATCAGAAACTGGCCGTCCTTTTATTTCTAGGAAGAGGCCGTTGTGTAACCGTGGCCTGCCTTTGATTTCAGATATCCTATCGCGTGAATCGCGGATCATATTCCTTACGCGGTTACCGCATTCGTATTCCGGGTTATTATTTGACAAAGCTTTCAGTTCAGCAATGCTTCCTTCGCTGCTTTCGGGAAGTTCTCTCGCTCTCAGAGACTTGACAGGTAAGCGTAGGTCTTTGAGTCGAGGATGGGCGGGCTGGGATGGCAAATTTGGTGCACTCTTGATGCTGTTCATGGCAAGGTTGTCCTTGCTCTGACGGAATTTCGTTGGCAACGGAGCGGTGGACGGGGGAGACGGGGCGTACCCCCGTGATTCTGTATCGTTCAAGTCAACATTTTCTATTTCTCCAGATAATGCTGACACGACAGGATCCTCTGGCTTTTGTCGAAGTCGAGCGGATACCGGTTTAGGTCTCATGTCAGGTTTAATGACAACTCTCCGCCGGTTTTCTCCGCATGCGGTGGCAGAAGAAGGTTCCACAGTGGACGACGAAGAAGATTTGAATGTGTCAATTGGAGGAACACGCCCGTCGCTGAGTTGAAGAAGTAGAGGGTGGTTACTCACGCGATCGACGTCATCTAGATCGTCGTCGGACCTGGCGACCTTGCAGTCGAAGGCGGTCTCGTAGAGGCGTCGCGCTCTGGCCGCCATTTCGATCTCGCGGAGGTGGTCAGCCGAGTTTGGCGCGAAGAAGGGATCAGGATCCCAGGCCCCCGGGGGCATGGATTCGCCGGACGAGCTCTCGGCGTCGACCTCGACGAAGAGGCCCTCCGAAGTGACGGCGTAGCGAGAGACGACTTCGTCGGGCCGGTTTAGGTCTCCGTAGTAATACGGCGATGGCTGCCTCCTCGATCTTCGAGGCACTCTTGGCGGTAGGTTTGCATACGCCGGCTCTTTTTTCTGGGAGCTATTAGTTGCTCCGCGGGCACGCGAACCCGTGCTCCAAGCGCGACGAGTCAGAGATGGGGCCAAACTGACTTCTGAAGATGAAGCGTCATCGGACGAAGATCCATCTGTAAAAGAAAAAAGTTATATATATTTTTCAAACGATCGACTTAGAACGAAGAAATTTCAATTTATGTCATACAAATTTGAGACACCCCTGATTTTTATGTTGATGAGATGAACAATTCAAATTTTTATTTTAATTAATTGTTGATAGTTTTCCGATTGGGATGTGTTTGACTATATGAGGACTGTCAATATACCTTCAAGTGTAAATTTAAACAGAAAATCGATTTAATAATTGAATTTAACCGCATAAAAAACAATATTGAGGTTTTATTGATTGAATTGGCTTTTACTTGGTAGAACTCCATTATAACATGGAGAAAAAATAGCAATGTATTTTAGTTATACATTTTTTTTTATAAGATATAGTTGACAGCTTTTTCGGCTCACGCCATCGTCATAACTATACTTAAACAAACACTTGCTTATCAATATATAGCTGTGTAGAAAAAGTACACAATACATCTTCTCTCCTGTTTTAACGACCTAGCTTGTTTCTTGCTAGCAATAAAAGTTAAAATTTTCAACTTTATCTTTTATAAAAAAAATGTAGCACTAAACAAAATATTTTGCTATTTTTTCACCGTGTTATAATGGAGTTCTACCAAATGAATGCCAATTCAATCAATAAAAGCGGCTTAAATTGCTGGCCGTGTAGCCTCCAAACTGCCAACGTCTCAACTGTTGAGACAACTTACTGCAGTATATTGATAATTAACACTTTTGAACAAAAGCTATAATTAATTACAGCCATTTTTTCTTGATATTTTCCATAATTTCGTATGACAAAAACACTCTGAATTGATTTTTAAAATATCTTTTATTTGGCTCACGTGGGACGGGTTAAAAGCTTAATTTAAATTGATTGTATAATTTGAATTGTTACAATTTTGTACGATTCCACATGTTTTGTCACTAACGGCCCGGGTATCGCCTTTCGGCATCTTCAAGCATTCTATCACACCGATGCGACAGAACTGACTAATTGTATAATGTCGCAAATATTTTGATTTTCTCGCCGATTGGTATCCAATTGTTACACAAAAGCATAATGAACAATAACAACTGAATGTGCGATATCTAAACAGAGAAATCGCTTACTATTCTAACAAAATATTCATTAAATATATTTTTGGAATAAAAAATGATTTTCTTTCAAGAGGGCCAATTCAATTCAATTTGTAAAAAAAAAAACAGAAAATATCCAATAAGGACGGTCAAAAGCGATAATGTTAATTGCGTACCAAAATATTTAGATGAAGAAAATCGATGATAATGATAAATGAAAGGTATTTAACATTATTATTTGAGTGCACGGCCGGGAGTATATAACATGAACGAAATATGTGAGAACGTAAAATCAGGGTATCACTGTCTTGAATTGTACAGTTATATGTGCAATTTATAAAAGAAACATAATAAAGCTCCCCTTTGAAATAAGCTCAAATAAATTGAAATAAAATATACATTTATAGTTTTACTGCGAGTTTTGGAATGGTATAGTATAATATACACACATATTTAAAAGCAAACCCTATTACGAATTATTATGTCCAAAAGCTAAACGACCGCCCCCGTATCCTTCACTATAGAGTCACGTATATAGAATTATTACAGACGACCCTTCAGTGAGTCCTTATTTAAGATCTTTGAAAGTGAATGATAGCGAAACTTAATTTAAAGATTTGTAACGCGAACATTATAGATACAGAAATATATAACTTGAATTTTTATCCAATTTTGATCATTTACGATACCTGGGTTTCGTCATTCGGTATCTTCGGGCATTCCATCACAAGGATGTAATATAAAAAGGCTAGTTATGACATCAAAAACAATGGAAGTTTTTTTTTGAACTGTAATATTTCATTGAAATAAAAATACTTCGGTCCCCTCAATGTCAACTGAAAAAAACTTGTAGATTTAGCAAATAAATTTTACCCTTTTTTTCAAATTATAAATAATGCAATGAATTTCAGTGGTCAGTCAAGAGTAAATTTCTTGTACCAAATTTGAATTGTTACAACTTTGTACGATTCCTCACGTTTTGTCACTAACGACCCGGTTTTCGCCTTTCGGCATCTTCAGGCATTCTATCACACGGATGCAACAGAACTGACGCACAATAAACAGTAAGCATTGTCTATATACCAAAGCAATTAATTACAAGAAAACACACACCCAAGGCAAGCAGTAAACTGCAGCTAAAACAAATTTAATAATATTAATCTAATAATAATTAACACAATTGCCTGTGATAATTTTCAATAAAGATCTTGTTAATGAGTCATTATTGAAATGGTTTTACAACAAATACTTATTAACTTATATCAATATAAAATGGTTTTTTTTATAGAAATGCCTACTTATTTCAATCTGGAAAATGTGATAGAATGCCTGAAGATGCCGAAAAGCGAAACCCGGGTCGTTAATGAAAAAACATGTGGAATCGTACAAAGTTGTAACAATTCGAAATTTATATTGAAATTCAATCTAGCACTTTCAGTCGATATCATAAATTATTTCTTGGACCACTTTGTTTTTGTATAAATATCCATTTTTTTTGTTATGTGAGTTTATAATGCTCTCGATTAGCAAAACCAACACTGATTTTAAAAATGATACTTAAGAATTGAATTTTATTATTCAAATATTATATATTTAAAAAGTGATTATTGTAAATGTCTTCATATTAAATTTTGTAAGCAAGCTTAATTTATCGTTACATGTAGCTTTTTTTAAATAAACGTTTGAATTCACGAGGGTCAATATATAAGCTATTTGCAATAGCAAGGCATAGGAAATCATTCCGCCAACTTTCTGCAACCATTATAAAGTTCAAGTGAGCTTGGAGGTTTTGGATACTCAATTAAAAAAGTTTCATATCCCCTCGTTTATTTAAAAAAGTGCACGGGCTATGAGTCAAATTGGTTGTGAGGACAAAAGCTCTCGTCCATTATATGGGGTAGTGCGCATTCATTCACAGACCATTCAGAAAAGAAGCTCTGATTCGATGGTAAACGTAAAAACTTTTCACTTGCATCTATTGATTGATTTTTAAATATTATGTTTACCAATATACAGAGATTTTATTTTTTACAACAATTTTTTATTATTAAATTTCTGTTGAATAATTGATATGGCCATTTTAGTTATTTGATCGACTCTGTCGTTGAACTTTGTGCACCAAACGGAAAATGCAGTCAGTGCCAATTCGTTATGTTATCAAATCCACTGGTTTTGATGCAGGCTCTAAGGATTTAATTCGTATAAATGTTTTAAATTAAAATACTGATTTGAAGTAGACAATGACCACTGGACATGTGAAAGATTTTAATGTTTTATGAGAGTATTTACTCGTGTATACAATGTGGTTATCAACAAAGTGTCGCTTTTTTAAGTCACTTCCGTAATCGTTAACTTTCCTACTCCTAAGGTAGAGCCACTGTCACTTTATTTTCATTTTTTTTATTATAAATGATACATATATTTAAAATAAATATAGTGGCCAGTTACGTCGCAAATATTTACTTCCTCTTAATAGAAATGAATTATAACAAAGATATTTATTCGAGGCATATAATTTTGGGCAAACAAAGTTGTTACTATTTTCGATGTAGTTAAATTGAATCAGCTCTATTCTCTGTTAAAACTTAATCTTGAAGATGCGTTGATAATCTGTATATTGTAAAGCACATTAGATACAATATTAACTGATGAAATCGAAGTGTTGTAATGAATGTAAAAAAAATCAAACATCAATTATTTTGTTCGATTGAGATGCAAAACCTTTTCGTGTTGAGCGAAATTTTGTTTCACATGAAATAAATGTATTTTGTATACATGGAATTTTTCGGATTATCAATAATTTTCGTCTAGCGTTTTTGCTTCAAAAGTTGGGGAAAAAGAGGACTAACTGTTCGCGATATGAACTAAAAGCGATGAACTTAATTGGTCAGTTGTTTTTTATAACTCAAAAAAATGTATTTGGAAAAGAATAGAATAAAAGCTTTTGAAAAACAGAAATGTAATTTAAAAAAATACACATGCATACCGACCATTACATTATGAACTTGTTGGCGATTTATCACTGTAATATGAAACATTTTACATGTTAATAATTTGCAATTCACTTTTATAATTCAAATATATTTAACATGACACTGTGGGGTTTTAGATTAGTAGTGAAAGCGTTAACTCGTTCCCTGCTGAGCATTTTAAAGGATATTCTAACACCTGGATAATATTGATTTGAGTTTGTCAGGACAAATCAAGCAATGCATAAACTTAAAAATTGGCGACTACAAGAAGGTTTTAACCACTGTAATTCATATATTTTTGGGTATCTATTATCAACACAGTGAAATCAGCCGTCTCAAAGTTGAGACGTTAACAGTCAGAGGGTTAAAAGCGAGATAAACTAGAGGACATAAAAGTGATAATTGTATAATAAGTGATAATGATAACAGACGAATGCTATTTTTTCAGTTAAAGTAGACATTTCATGAGCTTACTTGGTTGACTTTCTTTTTTGCAATCATTTTTGATTGTTTATATTATTTGTTGAATTTTTATATCTTTATATTTATATATGTTAATATGTTACGGTGCAAAAGCATTGAATTAATAATTTGTAAGTTTTGTACCGTATAGTTGTAATAAATAAAATAAATAATGATGAACATATGTTTTTAAATATTTGTTGTTTTTTTCCCCCAATGCATCCCTGTGCTAGGATTCGAATACTTGATGAATGAATTGGATTTGTTTGCCGTACTGCAAATATGTACGCACAAGTTGTCCGTTGTTCAGGGGGAGGGGGGTAATTGTACGTATGGGCTTAGAGAGGGGTACGAATTCATTATGCATTGCATTCACATACCAGTGAGTTATGCCGTCATACAAAACAAATGCAAGTAGTAAAGAGAACCCCGTAGTCATTTTTCAGTTTGGAAATGGGGTTCTGTGTTCTACGTTTGAAATATACCTCTTCATTTGTATAACAGCCTGATACTTTTTTTTAGTTTGGTCAAAGAGTATTTTTGATCTTTTATTTCACCAAAATATCAGGACCGGTTTCGGTCATCGCGAAGATTATCAACACAAGACAAAGTTAAAAAACAACGCTTTTTAAACAAAATTTTGTTTTAAAAATTCCAGTTATAAAAAACTATTTTTTTTTGTGAAAATAGTATTTAGCATTGTGTTTTCATTATTTAAATACAATACGTTTCCACTAAGAAATGACAGTTTAAAAATTAAAAGCATTTCTAGAACGTGATAAAACCTTTAAGAACTTTAGCCTGTTCCATGCTGTCACGTAGAGCAGTGTTATTCAACCTTTGTATATCAACATACCGGTGAAAATTGTAAAAATTTTGGTGTCAATTAGATATACATAGTCACATACTGCTAATCATCGATTAACGTCGGATTATTTATAATTATAACGTGTTAACTGTTACTCCTTGATGGAAAGGCTAAAATATTTTGAATAATAAACATTTTCTAGTACATATTTCCACAATGTATTTTTTGATCAGGACCGGTTTCGCTCACGACTATTATCACCGGATAGAATAAAAAATGTTAATTAATTTAAAAATAAAATGTTAACAATCACTTATTAATAATTTTCAAACAAAATTAAGGGATTTGGCTTTTTTTTTGAGAAATTGTTTACTGGTTGTGAACATTCGTATGAAAGAGTTTCCAAAGGTGCCGAAAAGTGAAAGTCGGGTCGCAAGTAATAAAACATGTAAAATTGTACCCAATTTCAATAATTTACATTAAGTATTAAAATTCCATTAGACATCTTTTCTGTGATCATTTCATTGATTACATAAAATGAAAATTGCTTGTGATAAGCAAAACCAGTCGTGTTCTTCAAAATATAAAACTGTGAAAATATTACAAAACATTGTTTTTATTATTTAAATATGATGTCTTTCTATATATATAATGATTGTTAATAACTTGAAAGCAATATTTGTACGTACGTTGGTTAATTAATAATTGATTAATTTATTGATCAGGGCATTATAAACTTTTAACATCGATTCTTAACATCGCTTAAAGTCAATACAAAATCTAGTTCTCGCCAAATTTTGAACAAAATTGTAATTCTAAGCTCGACAAAAGAACATCGCGATGCTAATGAGCCGTGATCTGACGAGATTTTGAGGTTAACTTTGCATACAGACTAAGCCTAACTGCAAAGCAGATTATTGTCAAGCCGAAAGTTTAGTCTGCGGTTTTGCGGCACATTCTTATCTCTCGTGCACCATTAAATAGTGAAGCAAATCCGACGAGAATGTACCATCAGTTCAATTTTACGAACAACGCAGGGTACCTTGGATAAGAAATTATTCCTCATTCGAAAATGCTTCGGTAACAAATGAATTGATTCATTTAGTACGTTATGTATGACTATTATCACTAAATTTTAATTGTTAAAACTTTGTATGATTCTACATGTTTTGTCACTAACGACCCGGGTTTCGTCTTTCGGCATCTTCAGGCATACAATCACACGGATGCAACAGAATTAGTTGGTATTTCTGTAAGAAAAAACTTTTGAAAACCCCATTTATATATTAATGTTAGTTAATTAATATTTGTTGTAAGCCCGTTTCAAGAATGACTGATTCACAAGATCGTTAATGAAAATTTTCATTATTCAATTGTGTTAATTATTAATATTATTAAATTGGTTTTAGCTGCCAGTTACTGCTTGCAAACATTTACTACCCGAAAAATTTTATTGTGAAATTTACAGATCAAACAATATATATTCTGTCTTCGTGGAAAAATTCAGTAATACGGATTTCAAGTGCACCCATCTTATTTGAATTTTAATTACTGAAAGTGAATCTCTACTCGAAATCTATTCTCATTTTTAAATTAAAATATTCATAACGCAACATTACTCTAAAAAGTCGACGTAATCGCGAAACCGTTGACTTAGAAGAAACGTAATGAAATTATAAAAGAAACAATGACTGAAATCTGCGCTGCAGTAAATCAAAAAGTTCTCAAAAAATCTTCAAAGTTGGCTCATTGTCCCCCGCGAAAAGTGAAAAGGGGACCACTCGCACAATGAACCCGGTATTTTATAGTCAAATTTCTTTCTTTATTTCAGTTTGCATGATATGAATAAATTTGGAATTCGTGGTCATTTCCAGTTGCGCACAAAAGCATTGGGGACAGGGCGAATTCCTGTGCTAATTCGTCTCTTTTCACTAAAAGCTTTGGATAAAAAAATCCCTTAGAGGTTTATTTGCATTTGTAAAATTACAGAAATAAAAATGTTAACGTTTCTAGCTGAATTAAATAAAAACATTTTTACCCGACTTGTCAAAAAAAGCATAGATTAAATTTGTTAACCTTCTAACTACTTGCATCTCAACTAAGGATTCCAAATCGGATATCCGGATATTCGATACCCGGATAGTATTCGTTTTAATTTTTAATGAAATATTTTACAGAACAATTCTATACTCAAATAAATATGAGGCCATTTCTTTAGCACAAAGTATTAAGAGAATTCACCGAAATTTGATATATAGTAATGATGAAATCTCTCAGGTCTCTGATGTAGAAATAACACCTCTATCTTTTTCGACTTCCGAATTACAACATGAAATGCGTAATTCTATTTTATTTTTCTCGGAAACTGACAACAATACAAATAATCTAAAAAAAGATTTGAACTACTTTAAAATTTTTAAAAAAGGACTGAAAAGTTGGACGTGCTGTTTATAACACTTCTTAACAATAAAACCAACATCAACAGCAACGGAACGAGTATTTTCTACAGAAGGACAAATTAAAACTGAATTAAGATCAAATTAAAAATATCATACATTTATTGCTCTCTTATTTTTAAAATTTTAATTGTTAAAATCTGAATAAATGACTAACATTACAAATGAGCTCGTTTTTGATGTATTATTTTACTACATATTTTTTTTATATGTAATAATGTTTTGTTATTTTCATACATATTGAAACTATCCGGATATATCCGGAAAGTTGAAAAAGACGAATAGTTCGAATCCCTAATCTCAACTTTTAAGACAGCTTATTGCAGTGTGTTGACATTTAAATAGTGTGATATATTAATCAATAATATATGAATTAACAGTGGTAAAAACCTTCTTTACTTAAATCTAAATAATTTATGATATCGACTGAAGGTGCTTGATGGTATTTCAATATCAAATTAAAATTGTTATAACTTTGTACGATTCCACATGTGTTGTAACTAACGACCCGGGTTTCGCTTGTCGATACCTTCAGTCATTCTATCACATGGTTGCAACAGAACTGATGCACAATAAACAGTTAGCGTCGTCTATTTACCAAAGGTATTAATTGAAGGAAAACACAGACCCCAAGGCAAGAACTAAATGGCAGCTAAAACAAATTTAATAATATTAATATAATAATGATTAACACAATTGACTGTGGTAATTTTCATTAAGTTCTTGTTTGCTGTTGCATCCGATTGTCAACTGATAGGATACAATTTACAAGCAAGTCTATTTATACAAAATATTTGAGTTAAAGACAGCAGGTATACAAAATCATGGGTTCAAGAAATAAGAAACAATTTACAGGAAATCATACAATATTAATACAAACAATGTAAATTAGTATAAAAATTACATGCTCACAATCACTTTTCACAATCACAAAATTTCAAATAAAATTAAGATATGTCAATAATCCATTAAGAGCTCTGAACAAGCACCAAAATTTAACCAATCATGAAACCGGTCCTGATGAAAAAATATATTGTAGAAATACATAAGTACTAAAAACGTGTTTTCGACAAAATAAACCGAAACGTTCATTTTCCCAGCTTAACAGCTGTCAAATTTACCTTTGAAAATTCCCCTCATGTAAATTGCTTCAGAATCGTCAATTAGGTACCCAATATACGTTGAAAATAAAATTTTCCATGGAATTTTTCTATTTAAATATACATAAATATAAACATGAGAATTACGCCCTGAAAATTTTCAGAAATTTATTTGAGACCCGAACAGCTACTTAAAAAAGCCTCTTTACAATTTTCCCTTTATCCTTGGGTTACGCACATCCCGTACACTGGCAGCTACAAGTTTTTAAGCAACGAAAATATTTTTTATAAACTTCATAGAAAATTTCACAAATTAATACTTATGTTTTTAATAAAGCAATAAATATCATCAGAGGACAAGTTTTTGTGCTATTTAACTACAATCTATCATACAATAACTGAATATTTATCTATTGGGAGAGAATACAACTAATATGCTCTCGTTATATATTGACAAGGATACTCAATGGTATACCATCATCATCCGCTACGGCTTGATACAATTCTTACAGTGTGTATTATGCAACGCGACAACATTCTGCGCACTTCAAATTTTTTCCAACATTGTCCAAGGTGAAATTCCTCAAGACTTATTTCATGCACTTGAACGTAGTATGTTTTAATGTAATAAAAATACTGTTTTTATAATTGCCTTGTTTTCATTTCTATTTTATCCGTTGATATTGCTCACAATGAGCGAAGAGAACGAATGAGAAAACGGTCGTCATCTTAATAATCTAAAATTATGAAAAAAATACACTTAACGTTAGGTATTATTATTTATTTACATTAGACATAATAATTTTCCACCAAGAAATGACAGCTGATACATTTTAAAAGTGATTAATTTATTAAACTCATTTTTTATTTTGACTGAATGTACTTGATAAAATTTCAATATCAAGTTAAAATTGTTAAAACTTGATACGGTTCCACATGTTTTGTCACTAACAACCAAGTTATCGTCTTTCCGCATCTTCAATTCAAACATATGGAATCGTACAAAGATTCAAAAATTCAAATTTATCAATCTGAAATGACTATCAAATTATAGATTAAATTATAAACAATAGATTAAGTCAATATTGAAAAAAAATCAATGGTATATTATTTTTTATGATGGCAAATAGCGCTGAAATTTTTTACTTATATTCTATTATGTATTCACTTACTATACCAGGGTGTTACATCTTTCTATTCTGGAGCACTGATGTCGGGTTGTATCAACTGTTATCAAAATGACAACACTATTAAATTTCACGTCAAAATTTGCTGTGACATCTCTAATACTAAAACCCGCCAGTGTACGCACGCCGGGTTGCATAACTACCTCTTTGGTAGGCGTTTCGGCCTAGAATATGTTTTTCTTTGATACAAGGAACATATAAAAATATTTATTGTACACAAAGCTCACCCTACGTAAATATATTGCGTTCGGCAAAGGAATGCAAAAACATATTATCAGGGGCCGTATATGCACGCAAAACTAATTTTGCCAGCCGCTCTCATATATTTCATATATGAATTCTATTGGCAACTCGCATCTAACAATTTTCTAATTTAGGCACAAAAATGAATTTAATTCAACTAATAGGAAAAATAAGTATTCATTACCTTGATATATCATTTTATTTAAATTCTATAGACCTCCTTGTTTCTTATGAGATCCTGATAATCCACATTCCAATGGCCTGATTAGCTGGGCCCTAAGGAATTTGATATATACCCTTATGGTGACCAAGGCTCAGAATTATTTTTTTAAGACGTATGCAATCTTTAATAACGCAAACTCACTTTTAAAAGCTTTGTTACTCGAAAATAAATGTACCTGGCTCTCTATATATTTCTTTCGACTGATACGAGATCAAAATGAGAATTCTGTCATCCTTGACAATTTTAAATAATAAAAACACATTTTTAGTAGTCATTTCCACAACGTATTTCTTGATCATGGTGGTTTCGCTCATCGCGAGCATTATCAACGGATAGAATACAATTTACAAACATGTATATTTGTACAAAATATTTGGGTTGAAGGTGGACGGGGCTAGTATCTAACAATAATTGTAAAGGAAAATAATGTCATTACTTAATATTTTAAACAATAAAAACAATTTTTTTACCACTTATTTCCACAATATATAATATTTTTTGATCCAGACCAGTTTTGGTTAGCACTTCAGCTGATAATGCTCGCGATGAGCGACACCGGTCCTGATCAAGAAATATATTGTGGAAATAAGTAGTAAAAAATGTGTTTTTATTATTTAAAATATCATGCCTTTCCATCTAGAGGCGACAGTTAGTACCTTAAAAGTGATCCTTGATAATGTAAAACTGCTTTTTTTTAGGAATTGTAAATATAATATTATTGGTTCCTTTAAATGTAGAGCCATGTAATGGTGATGCCAGTGGTGAGAGGAATTTTCAACCTAAAAAGTATTTGATTTTGTGTATTTAATACAACGTGAGAACGTAAATATGGTATGGCCCTTTTTTGTATGAAAAATATAATGCGGCTCTCGTTGATCTCCTGTACGCCAGTACCTAAAATATACAATCGACAAGCCTGTCTTAATAGAGGTATACAAACAAAAGTTTTTTCTTCTCAGTTGAGTACTCAGTAGCTTAACATATCTTGCACCAATAGAGTAAGGATAGATAAGATATAGCTAAAACAAGATGCATAATGAGCTAATCACTCTCGCCACTTCCTTGTTTTAAGAATTGGACTATTTGGAATTGTAAGATTACAGAATAAAATTATAAAAAAGTTTGTTTATGTTGATTATGTATTTGTGACAAACGGAATCATTAAAAATATTTAATCACAAACAAAAACGAAGAAAGCCATTGTTTGAAACAAACAATAATTTCTTAGACCTGAAATCAGTTTTCTCCGATCACAGCAAAATGTACAGCCATTTTAGAACGCGGTTGTCGTTTTTAAGTAGTCCCAACGGGGTTTCCAAAACCAATCAAGTGTGTACCTGTTCTACCTCTTTACTCGCCTGTTACCCGGGAACTCGAAATCAGGAAGACAGTTTTCGTTGCTATGAAGATTTACCTAGTTCGCAAGTTAACTCTCTGTTAAGACGGTTGATTTCAATGTTTTTCTAGAGAGTTAGCATTATCAAAACTTCCACTAAAACACTAATTTTGATACTGAATTGTTGTCACTTTGTACATTACCATATGTTTTGTAGCTCACAACCTGGGTTTCGCCTATTACCATCTTCGGGGATTATACCATCATCAATTCATCGTTACTTGCCAGATTAAATTAAGTAGGTATTTCTTTAACAAAAAAAGCTATAAAGTATGACTCATTTATAAGATGTTTAATGAAAATTATCGCAGGTAATTGTGTTAATTATTAAATTTGTTATATCTGCCATTTACTGCTTGTCTTGGGGTAAATATTTTCCTGTAATTGAAAACTTTGGTATATAGACGATGCTAACTGTTTATACTTTACGTCAGTTCTGTTGCATCCGTGAGATAGAATGCCTGAAGATGCCGAAAGATGAAACCCGTTTCGTTAGTGACAAAGCATGTGGAATCGTACAAAGTCGTAGCAATTCAAATTTATTGCATTTTGAATAATTAATGGGTAAATGATATTCAGCACACTGCAATTAGCTATCTCAACAGTTGAGACGTAGGCAGTAAGAAAGCGAAAAGTGTAATCAGTAGATATTTGCATCTTAAATGTTCAGTTAAATGGCAGGAGATTATAAAACACGTTATGAAAGTCTCTGGTGGAATTAATGATATTTTCTACATTGAATGAAATCTCCTCACGTGCCGATTCCACTTTACTGCCTAAATCACTAGCAGTGACGCATATCTAATTGTGGGGCACGAATCGGAGGGCTGCTTCCCCGTCAACCAAATGACAGCTACCACGAGAGCAGAAGGCGGCCCCCGGGGCGGTGGGTGGTATTTAAACCGGTCTAAATGACATTAAGCTTCATTCCGGCGGGGGCCGCCGGCCGCGCCGGGGGCGGGCGCGGTGCCTAATCGCTTCAAAGTTCACGCGTGAAATTGATGTCGGTGTTATTTAATGCGAGATTGCAATGCTCTCTTACCTCCCTAATACTTTTTTTAATCAATACGATTTTTGACATTGATTGATAAGTGTTGTATATATATTATATGTAACCGAAACTGAGCTTCTGTTTAACCCGTTCCCTGTTTAGCCCAATAAGCGATTTTCCAACGTAAAGTTATTAAATACAAAAAGCTATCAAATTAATCAAACCAATTTTATTTAATTTTGAATTGATACTACTTTGTACGATTCCACATGTTTTCTCACTAACGACCCGGCTTTCGTCTTTTGGCATATCCAGGCATTCTTTCACACGAATGCAACAGAACCTGCGTACAATAAACAGTTAGCATCGTCTATATACCAAAGATATTAATTACAGGAGCACACACCACAAGGCAAGCAGTAAATGTTGGCTAAAACAAATTTTACATTATTAAACTAATAATAATTAATACAATTACCTGTGATGATTTTCATTAACGATCTTATTAATGTGTCATTATTGAAAGGGTTTTACAGCAAATATTAATCAACTAATATTAAAATATAAATGGTTTTTTTTTATATGGAAATAAATACCCACTTAATTCAATCTGGCAAGTAACGATCAAACATCTAGTTACGAAATATAATAATTTACGCCACGAGATTGTCGATTCATTGAATCTATCTCACGTAAAAGGTACAACAAGGGGGATTTGGGAAGATTAAGTTGATCATTGTTAACAATTCAAATTTGATATTGAAATTCCGTCAAGCACCTTCAGTCGATAGTATAAATTATTCAATATGTGGGGGTATGATCCGAAGACTACCGTTAAAAAAAAATACTGTGCTATCAACTAATTATATGAAAATATTTTTTCTCAAATAATGATACTCAATCAATACAGACTACAATGAAGACTTCTGTACAAAATTTACCAAATATATGAAACTAAATTTCTTTATATAATCGTAGCCCTTTTTGTTCTACATAAAATTATTTGACAAGACACGCGGCCATGTAAAATGTGAAATTGTGATCGTAGAGACGTAGCACAAGCGTCGCAGAGAATTCACATGAAACATGCGACGAGATATTGTGCTATACTCGGCCGTAAATATAATATAACGACACAACGCCGTTATTGTGGCGTCGGACGACCGCTAAGCGTACGTTCCAACGCAGCCTGTTAACGACGATACGAGCTAAGAATTATGAACATTGGACCGTGAACTTTTGTTGAACTTTGGTAGTTACTGTGCTTAAAGTTCTACATTTTGAACAAGAAAACACTTTATGGCAAAAACACAAAAGAGAAAATAAATTAATGATTTCTTTTGTATTTTTTTCAGGGTTAACATAATATGTCCGTCAGTACTTCTAGATAATTGATTTAAAATTACTTCAATACTCACAATAAGTTAATAAATCCTGGAAAACAGATTGCTGTTTTAAGTCATATTGATCACGAAATCTACAGAAGTTTCGTCCGTCGTGTGGTGATTAACCCTCCATCAAAACATTAAAGGTTTTTATCATCAAAAATATTAAATAAATAAGTACTCCGGGCTGGTATATTTTTTACAGCAGTGAACGGGTTAAACAAAACTGTGGAAAAGATTCTATTACAAATTTAAAAATGGTGATATATACATATTCTTACAGATTTCAATAATAAATTAAAAAATGGCATTTACTAAGTACAAAATCGTCGAAATATGATTATAATAAACATTTGTGTGTTTAATTTATGATATCGACTGAAGGTGCTTAATGGAATTTTAATATCAAATTTGAATTGTTACAACTTTGTACGATTCCACAAGTTTTGTCACTAACGACCCGGGTTTTGCTATTCAGCATCTTCAGGCATTCCATCACGCGGATGCAACAGAACTGACGTACTTTTGATTTACTTGCCAGATTGAAATAAGTAGATATTTCTATAAAAAAAACCATTCGTATCTTAATGTTAGTTGATTGATATTTGTTGTAAAACCCTTTCATGAATGACTCATTAACAATATCGTAAATAAAAATTATCACAAGCAATTCTGTTAATTATTATGAGATTGATATTATCAAATTTGTTTTAGCTGCCATTTACTGCTTGCCTTTGGATGTTTGTTTTCCCGTTATTAATAACTTTGGTATATAGACGATACTAACTGTTTATTGTACGCCAGTTCTGTTGCATCCGTGTGATAGAATGCATGAAGATGCCGAAAGACGAAACCCGGCTCGTAAGTGACAAGACATGTGGAATCGTACAGAGTTGTATCAATTCAAACATGAATTAATTGCATCCGTGTGAGAAAAAGCACGATGATTCCAAAAGATAAATCCCGAGTTGATGATGATATGATTGGCAAAAACATGTGAAACTGTACACATTTCCAACAAAAATTAATTTATTTCTTACGGATGTGTTGATAGATCTTAAATGAGTCTAAATAGTTATATATCTAAAATTTATTTTATACGATTCATCTCGCAGTTAATTTGAAAATTATATATAAATAAATTTATTGACCGCCAAGACCAAAAAAAAGCTATTCTTCGACACAAACAGTATCGATTTGGTTTTTTCCGTTTGAAAAAGTCCTTATTTCTATTTTTTATCTTTGTAGAGCCTCGTTAACAGATAACCTCAAGCAATGCTTGGGGTAAGCGTTAGAACTAATGAGGGGATTTCACGATAAAAAGTGAGCCTTTTTGTTATCTGCCATCCTGATACTTTTTGTCGCTATATTAAGGATAATGAATCATAAAGCTTTTGAAAGCTCATATTTGAATATTTGGAAGAAGAAAGCAAATTATTCATTTGTTATTTTCAACCAAAGCTTTTATTCTGAGGGCAAATTTAAGTTTTATTTAAAAAAATAATGCGATGTATTTTGAAAAAAAAATAAGCTCAAACAATCAAGGGTGAAACTGTCAATTCTTGGTGGAAATGGTCCATAATCTAGAGTATCTACATTGTTTTCATCCATCAAATTAAGAAATTATCATTTAGAAAATTTACCAGATTGCAGAGCTATGTATCATAATTCAATGCATGCAGCGCGTGTGTATAGTATTGTGAGTGGCAAATGAATGAAAAAATATTACACTATCCATATAATTTATGAAATTGGCTCAATGGTATTTTAATATCAATATTGTAGTAAGTTTTCGCCTTTTGGCATCTTCAGACATTTTATAAAACAGATGCAACAGAACTGATGCACAAAAAACAGCTATATACCAAAGTTATTAATTACAGGAAAACACACCCTAAGGCAAGCAGTAAATGGCAGCTAAAACAAATTTAATAATATCATTCTATTAATAATTAACACAATTGCCTGTGATAATTTTAATTATCGATCTTTTAACGAGTCAATTTTAAAAGGGCTTTACAACAAACATTAATCAAAAAACATTAAAATATAATTGGGGTTTTTTTTTATAGAAATACCTACTAATTTCAATTTGGCAAGTACCGATCAAATATCTTTTGATGAAATATAAGAATTTCTTTTAATCAATGCGATTTCCTGTAATTAATAACTTCAACTCATGGTTTTGTATGCCTGCTATCCTTAACTCAAATATTTTTTTAAATAAACTTGTTTCAGTTGATAATGCTCGCGATGAGCGAAACCGGTCCTGATCAAAAAATATATTGTGGAAATAAGTACTAAATTTTTTTTTTATTATTTAAAATAAACTTGTTTGTAAATTGTATTCTATCAGTTGATAATGCTCTCGATGAGAAAAACCGGACCTGATCAAAAAATATCTTGAGGAAAAAAGTACAAAAAAATGTGTTTTTACTATTTAAAAAATCATGCCTTTCCATCAAGAAGTGACAGTTAACACCTTAATAGCAAGATCGTTAATGAAAATTATCACAGGCAATTGGGTTAATTATTATTAGAATAATATTATCAAATTTATTAAGGCTGCCATTTAATGCTTGCCTTGGGGTGTGTGTTTTCCTGGAATTAATAACTTTGGTATATAGACGATGCTAACTGTTTATTGTACGTCAGTTCTGTTCTGCATCCGTGTGATAGAATGCCCGAAGATGCCGAAAGGCGAAACCCGGGTCGTTAGTGACAAAACATGTGGAATCGTACAAAGTTGTAACAATTCAAATTTGATAATTTTTAACATAAGGAAAATATAATTGAAATAAATTGATTTTTTTTATTGATTAAAAAATATTTGAAGAATGTTAAAATGCATCTGTATACCAGGGCAACATATAATGCTCAGGATAATATAATTAAAGCGATTGTCGCAAGCGCCCGAGGTTATTACTGGATCTTGTTCACCCAAAGGATTTTCTGCGCGCCTGTAACCAAACAGTAACAATAGGGGAACGGCGTTTGTTTTTGACATCTCAGCTTAAAAGTGAAATACATAAAAACGTGATATGACGGATTATAAGGATTTTCAATGGCTTTGACTTGATAAAAGACATGAATATTCAAAAAAGATTTTACGTACAAAGACGAGATTGCGTTAAAAGAATTCAGTTTTATTATATGACACGAGAAAATCCAAAGTAAATCAGGCTTAAAAATAAACAACATTATATACAATTTCATATACAATAAAAAAGTGATGTTTTTATTGTATTATTCTTATGAGGAGTTATTTAAGATTTCTGAAAGTGTAATAATTTGTTCAAACCATTTTTTTGGATAAAAAAAGTAAATTATTTCGAAACGTTATTATGTCATAAAATCTCAATCCATACTAAGGAAATGAATCGTGTGAGAATCAATAATTAACAATGGTCTTTGAAGCGGCGAAAGACTTATATTTGCCCAACGATGGCATGAGCCGAAATAGCTATCAACTATATATATAAAAAAATGTAGAACTAAAATACATTGCTATTTTTTACCGTGTTATAATGGAGTTCTACCAAGTAAATGCCAATTCAATCAATAATTAAATTCATTTTTGACGAAAATTTCAAACACGACAACGAAAATCTAATTCATCATAATTATAGTAAGTGATTTCATATAAAGAATAAAATAATCATAGTTTCGAGGTTGTCAAAAGTTGAAATAGCTATCAACTATCTATTAAACTTTGCAAAACTAAATAATACAAGACGTTTAGTGGATTTTCGATGCCTGAATTGTTTAAGCATATTTTTAACAATACAATTTTGTAGAACTAAAATACATTGCTATTTTTTCACCGTGTTATAATGAAGTTCTACCAAGTGAATGCCAATTCAATCAATAAGCATATTTTTACTTGAAATACACTTTCGCTGTAATATATGTCATATATTATATCTGTTTTAAATTCAAATTACAATTAAATGTTCTCAAATATTCATAAAATTGAGTGGAAGAAAGTTTTATATTAGTCGTAAAAGTTTAATAAAACCGTGATTTAAGGACCATAAAATTAGTGTACTACGCAGAGATTAATACTTGCATAAAAAATCTAATGTCAACAAATGGGGTATTTTTTAACCCCATTTAATATGGCCAGAAAACTTTCGGCAGGGGCATGGAAATTAAAACATATAAAATATATGAAGGAAATGGCGCGTCTATTCAAAGGGAATAGATATATGTGTATGTATAAATATTTTTCCCCCTCGAGCTTTAACGGTAGTGGTTTTAACTATTTTCTCTCATTTCCAAAAGATGGGGAACTTTAACCCTCGCGATACGATCCAGGGAAACACCCCGCCCAACTGTGTGAGGGACGCAGTAGTGAAAGGGTTAAACGCAGCCGAGGGTCATATCAGATAAAAACGTATAGACTCTGAGGGCAAAAAAGTTTAGGGGTTTGTCATAATGAATAACATATTTATCAAAGACATTTCGTACATTCGCCGTTCATTTATTTCTGGCTCAACAAAAAACGCGCACAAGAGTTAAGTTGTCAATTGATTAAAGCTGAAATAACAAGAAAATTTATAATATATTTTGAATAGAATATAACATAAGCTTGTCTCACAAATAATAACATTTTTTTTTGATCGAATAAATGCAAAAACGTAATTTTGCATTCATTATATGCAATACCGTAATATCAACCGCTTCAAACAGACATTCTTAACAAAAAAAAAAAAAACATTTGAATTGTTACAAATTTGTACCATTCCACATGTTTTATCAATAACAACCCGAGTTTCGCCTTTCGGCATCTTCAGGCATTCCATCACACGGATGCAACATAACTGACGCACAATAAAGGCTTATGCCCTAAAACAATTGCCTGTGATAATTTTCATTAACGATCTTGTTAATGAGTCATTCTTGAATGGGTTCCATAATAAATATTAATTAACTAACAATAAAAAATAAATTGAGTTTTTTTTTGCAATTCAAATTTGATATCGTAAATTAAAACTTAAAGTTTGGGGAAAATTGGTGCTAAAAGACAGTAACAGTAGACAAAGAGTTGTTAGTTACAAAACATGGGTAATCGTACAAAGTTGTAACGATTCAAACCAAAATATATGTTATGTCAGAAGCATTATAGGCCTTTAAAAAATTAAATTTTATTCTTAAAATATATACGAATATGTTGTTAGAATAGTAATCGAGTGTTTAATACAATTTTTACGAATTTATAGTATATAAATCAGGACCGATTTTGTTCACCGCGAGCATTATCAAAAGACGATATAAATAAATAATTGTGTGGAGTGATTATTAAAAAATCAATGTCACTTAAAGTAATGCTGCATTTTTCGTTTTTCTTTCACGCTCATTTGAGAAGTGTAAAGAGTGTTTCATTGTACAACCTTAAGTAGCTATACTACAGAAATTCAAATACATGTATATTTATACAATAAGCAAATGACAGCTTATCAATAAAATATGGAATGTTCCTGACAGATGCTTCGATACTGTTTCATCAATCACAATAATAAAACCGTATAATAAAAAAGGTCTGTTTATCGGTTATTAAAAACGCCGTATACAGTTACAGCTTTTCAGTAAATATTATTCGGCATTTACATAATACCGTTATAACATATTCCTGCAGTCGTCACCAATCAATGGCTTTCGAAATGTGCCTTACAATTTTAATAGTTTTCGCTAAAATAGAACAGAATTTGAATTGTTACAACTTTGTATGGTTTCACATACTTTGTCACTAACGACCCGGGTTTCGCCTTTCGGCATCTTCAGGCATTCTACCACAAGGATGCAACATAATATACATGTATTTGACAAAACGTGTGGAATCGTACAAAGTTGTAACAATTCAAATTTCACATTGAAATTCCATCAAGAACCTTCAGTCGATATCATAAATTATAAAATAGAATACATGAAAAAATTTGAACATGAAGTATTTTTACCAAGAAATGACGTTTTACACCGAAATAGTATTTATTCGGTAAATAATACGACACAAGCATTTAAATTCGTTAATACTCTTAGGGAACGATAAATGCGAGAATATTTAACATTGTATATTTTTTTTTAATAATATAAACACATTTTTTAGTACTTATTTCCACAATGTATTTTTTGATCAGGACCGGTTTCGCTCATTGCGAGTATTAATTGTTGATTCGTTGAATTGTCGGTCCTGATCAAAAAAATTATTGTGGAAATAAATCCTAAAGAATGTTTTTTTATTATTTAAAATATCACGCCTCCATATCCATCAAGAAGTGACAGTTAACACCTTAAAAGTGATTTAAAATTGTGACTATTGGTCGGGACTATGTAAAACGATGCGGTAAATGCAGAAACGTAAGTTAGACATTTACAAATGTAATTATATGAATTGAAAGGAATTACATTTATCAGTATTTCGTTACTGCAAAACATCTTACAATTTGGCTTCCAGATGAAAAAAGTTGTTCATTTCTTATATAATCCATAAAGAATATTATATTACACGGCTCAGTAAGATTTATTTTGGCCAACAAAATACTTTATGACCAATAAACGCCTTTTATGACTTAATATAAATGGATTACACTGAACAGATCTAACCAATACGTCTAAAACTTTACAAACTGTTACTCAAAGCGCTTGGCGTTGTATGATAAATAATATATACGCGAAATCGCAATTTTCCAATATAAAATCATTGTTTTTTATTCATCAAACATAATTGAACTATTTTATAAGAATAGCTTTTTAAGTTTTCGGTAACTTACCAAATTTAGTGTTATACTTGTTAAAGGAATAAAAAATGCTATATTTATTTGAAATTATTCTTAAATATATCATTGTATAAAGATTTTAACTCGTTCCATGCTGAGCCGCTTAAAGAATATTTCAACACCTAAACTTCAAAAATTTATTGAATATTTGTTTGAAACAATCTTTTTGAGTTTGTCAGGACAAATCAAGCAACGCATCACTCAAAAATTAGCGAGTACAAGAAGGTTTTACTCACTGTTAATTCATATATTTTCGGGTATCAACTATCAATACAGAACAATCAGCCATCTCAACAGTTGAGATGTTAGCAGTCAGAAGACAGAACAGAAACAGAACTGACGTAAAATAAACAGTTAGCATCGTATATATATTAACTAACTAACTATACGGGTCGTTAGTGACAAAACATGTGGAATCGTACAAAGTTGTAACAATTCAAATTTGATATTGAAATTCCATCAAACACCTTCAGTCGATATCATAAATTATTGATTGAATTGGCATTCACTTGGTAGAACTCCATTATAACACGGTGAAAAAATACCAATGTATTTTAGTTCTACAATTTGTAGAACTAAAATACATTGCTATTTTTTCACCGTGATATCATAAATGATAGAATACACTTTACAAACAAGTATATTTATACAAATATTTGAGTTAAAGGTAGCAGGCATACAAAACCATGGGTCCAGTAACTAAGAAACAATTGACAGGAAAACATACAATACGGAAATAAGTAAGTAGTAAAAATTGTGTTTTTATTATTAAAAATACCATGCCTTTCCATCAAGAAGTGACAGTTAACACCTTAAAAGTGACACTGGAATAAGTTGTATGATCAGTTGAGACGTCAGTGGCTTAAAAACAGGGCGATAGAATTTCTTTCTCGGAAAACTCCAACCGGGACAATCCTCAATGTATGATGATGATGATAAAGGTATTGAAGTGTCTCCAAATCCCCAAAATTGAGTAATCTAACAAAACACACCAATGATTTCTTTAGAATGTTTTAAAGAATAATCTAAAAGGAGCTTTAAGCTGAGCAGTTAGTCTCTTATCTAACCATAGCAACACACCCAAGTTGATTGTCTCCGAGCTTTCTTTGAATTTTTTGACACATCAGATAAGGAAACCAAAAGACAGTTCAATTAAAAACACAGTAAAGTTGGTTATACGTTTCTCCTTTCAGCGAGTTTTTTTGTCGGCTAAAATTAAATAAATCCTTTCATATTTATAAAAAATCAAAAACTCAATTATTTGGATATGATTTCAAATAATATACAATCATCCCTCGATTTACGCGGTATTTATTTTACGCGGTTTCACTTTTCCGCGGTCAGATTTTTTTATTTTTATATTCAAACATATTTTGTGTCACACAAACGCGTGTGTTGCATTAGATTACTGTCACTTCTAGGACCAGACGTCTGTAACTCCCTATATTGCGCGTTCATTACGTCCAGTGTTGTTGTGGAGTGCAGGTGTTTCGCTGAAGATTTTGCTGGCTTAAAATTAAATTAAAAGATTTTTAAAAAGTACGTACATTTGAAAACTATTCAATGAATTTATCAAGAAAAGAAACACAATCTCTTTGGATATGACGATTCAAATAATTATGCTTTTAACTATAAACATGTTATCGACTTATATCGAGTAATAAAATTTATTTCTAAATAAAATTCTTTTTTTTATAGAGATATGCGTGTATATACAATGTACTCGTTTTAAGTGGTTTTCTGGAACCTATCTTCTGTTTTTGTATGAATAAGAAGTCTCGATTTACGCGGTTTCGATTTATGCGTTTTCTCTTGGAATGTATCTACCGTGTAAATCGAGGGATAAGTATATATACCCCAAACCCCTTTTTTAACAGCAGGTATGTTCCACTAAAAACCGCCTAAAAATGTGTTAGAAAAAAAACTAAATCTATACATAAAAAAGGTTTGCTTGCTTGTTTGTTTGTATTGCTATGTTAAGAATAGAAAATGTTTTAATCTTTCAAAATAGATTCTTTCTACCTTTGCAAAAGTTCTTTAATTACTACAATCCAATAAAAACATGTCTGAAAAGTTTTTTTACCAATACAAAAAAACTTTCAATAATATCACACTTTGACGTTATGACATTTTGCAAACCATCGATTTTGTAAACTAAATTTTATTTTCGAATAAACTCTTTAACTGAATGATTTTTTTTGCGTAGCGAGTAGTACAGCTTCAGTTGTTGACTTTATTTCAATAAATTCACAAAATGATTTCGCGAATTTGTTATACGAATACGAATTTGAACACTGAAAAATGATTTCGATTCATTATCGCTACTGGAATTCACTAATTTACGCTTACATTTATAAGGGTCTAGTTACCTTTTGAGCCGCTTTCTTTTGCCCATTACCACATGCAATTCTATAACGTTAATTTGAATACCGGGCACGCAAAAACGCGTGAAATTTAAAATGTACGATAGAACTATTTTTCCAAATCGGGTAAGAACAGATAATTCATGTGTAAATATAAAAAAAATACGAACTAAATCTTTTTTTGACCGTTTTATTTGAAAACAGTTTGAAAAGAATCCACATAAAAAGTGTACTATTATTAACCCTCAATTTTTGGACCTCGTCATGGACCTCTTTCGAGAATATATGGTGTCCACAGGGACAAATTTTGGAACCTATAACCTAGAAAAAGTAATTTTTCGCACAGTCAAGTGCACGTTTATACGCCAGTGGAAAGATTTGTCGAATGGCGAAGGGCAAATGAGTTGTATAGCCTATCAATATTGGTCTCATAATAGAGCAATAGAGCAATTGGCTAGGTATCAAAAGATTCTAAAAATACCTCAGCATTTCATAGCGAAATATATTTTTGGAAGCCAGAGAAGAATTGCGAAGGTAAGTAGCGTGGAGGCAAAACATTAAATTTGAGAAGAAAATTGGATTGTATTTTTTACTGCGAACCATTTCTCGAATAGGCTTAATGCCCGCCCACTCAAAAAACCTTCTTCGTGACGTCAGCAGTATTTTTTCAAAAGAATTTTCACACAAAGCAAGTGATACTTGAAAGGGGAAACTATCTTTTTAACACTGATGTTATAGTCTGTACATTATACTGCGAGCTTTTATCTCGAATCTGGGTTGTCGGTAAATTTTGAAGGGGTGTCAAGTTACACACGCTGTTTAAGACGGCATAATAAGATGTTATATAAAATCAATTAAAATCAACAATTTCATATAATAAAAACACATTTTTTAAATACTTATTTCCGCAGCATTTTTTTTTATCAGGACCGGTTTCGCTCATCGCGAGCATTATCAACTGATGATACAGTAGTATCAGCTGATTATGCTCGCGATGAGTGAAACCGGTCCTGATCAAAAAATATATCGTGGGAATAAGTACTAAAAATGTCTGTTTTTATTTATCGATTGAATTGGCATTTACTTGGTAGAACTCCATTATAACACGGTGAAAAAATAGCAATGTATTTTAGTTCTACAAATTTTTTGACGATGGCGTGAGCCGAAATAGCTATCAGCTATGTCTTATAAAAAATTGTAGAATTAAAATACATTGCTATTTTCTCACCGTGTTGTGTTGTTATTATTTAAAATAGAATGCCTCTCCATCAAGAAGTGACAGTTAACACATCAAAAGCAAAAAAGTAACAATTTTACTATACATTAATAAATAAAAAAAGCATTTTTGACTCGTATATTTAAATCGCTTTTCTTATAATAAATGTCTTATTTTTAATAAACATAATAAATGACAAACCAAGTGGAGTAATTCATTGTCAAAATTTTATTTTTTAGCCCCTTTAACCCTCTGACTGCTAACGCCTCAACTATTTAGACGGCTGATTTTTCTGTGCTGATCGTTGATACCCAAAAACATATGAATTAACATTGATTAAAACCTTCTTGTACTCGCTAGTTTTGAGTTGAGGCATTGCTTGATTTGTTTTGACAAACTCAATAAGATTGTTTCAACCCAATATTAATCAGTATTTTTTCCAGGTGTTGGAATATCCTTTAAGCGCCTCAGTGGGGAAAGAGGTAAATAGTTTTGATTGCATAATCTAAAATTACTTACCAGTAGTGTAAGGCTGGGAGTACTCCCTGAGAGGGTCGTCGTGGTCCGGGGCGGGTTCCGGAGGACTGGGGTGCGACTGGCAGAAGGAGTCGTCCAGGGACGAGCTCAGCCTATTTGGAGGAGGCTGGTCGCGCGGCTCCCGAGTGTCACGAGGATCGCAGTACGCTTCCACTAGTTCCACCTGTAATATTCAACACAATTACTATTTGATAACAATTGACTGAAGGTGCTTGATGGAATTTCAATATCAATGTAAAATTTGAATTTTTACAACTTTGTACGATTCCACGTGTACTGTAACTAACAACCCGGGTATCGGCTTTCGGCATCTTCAGGCATTCCATCAGAAGGATGCAACAGAATTGGCGTACAACAAACAGTTAGAATCGTCTACATACTAAAGTTATTAATTACAGGAAAACACACCCCAACGCAAGCAGTAAATGGCAGCTAAAACAAAAAAACCTTCTTGATGGAAAGGCATGATATTTTAAATAATAAAGACATATTATTTAGTACGTATTACCACAGTTTATTTATTGACCAGGACCGGTTTCGCACATCACGAGCATTATCAACTGATAGAATACAATTGACGAACAAGTCTATTTATAAAAAAATATTTGAGTTAAAGGTAGCAGGTATACAAAACCATGGGTTCAAGAACTAAGAAACAATTTACTCGAAATCTTACTATATTAAAACAAATAATGTATATTAATATGAAAATTAAATGTTCACAATCACTTATTAAAAATATTTCAAACAAAATTAAGGTAAATCAATAATCTACTTTATGTTTATACTAATTTACATTATTTGAATTAATGTTGTATGTTTTCCTGTAATAAGTACTAAAATAAATGTGTTTTTATTATAAAAAAAAAAACAACCAGCCCAGTTTAAATGCTTACCAGAAAATATCGGTTAACACGAAACAATACATGCATTTAATATATGTTTATTTTGAAATAAACCTTCGTTATACACGAAAATATTTCGTATTTCAAACAAACAATATATACCCTGAGATAAAAATACTACCCTATAGGAACAAAATTTGAGGTTACGTTATTTCACTGTATTGTACGAATTGTCCGAAATCAACAAATGACCTGGAATTTGTCTATCAAATTAAACAGATATTTTTCCGATGCACGTACATAAAAAATGTTTTTATAAAATATATTATTATATTTCATATTGTATATATAAAAACTACTGTAATTAAGACCGATTTCATTCATCGTGAGAATTGTCATAATAATTATAATCAGGTATACAAAACAATGATTCAAGAAATTAGAAAATAGCTTCCAACTTATCATGCAGAGTATATTTGATGATATCGACTGAGGGTACTTGATGGAATTTCAATATCAAATTTGAATTGTTATAACTTTGTACAGTTCCACATGTTGTTCTATATTTTTTGTAAAACTCTTTCAAGAATGACTCATTAATAAGATCGTTAATGAAAATTGTCATTAGTATAATTATTTTCAAAAAAACATGTAGAGTCGTACAAAGATTTAAAAATTCAAAGGTATATTTTAATGAAACAGAATATTTAATTGGTTAATAAAATCCCGAAGAGAACTTAAATTAACTAAGTTGCTTCGTATTAGTTTGTACGATATCATTTTATAATGAATGCAATGAGCGAAACCAGCGCTGATCGTGATAATAAAAGAATTTTGAAATAATACAAAGCATTGTGTTTTTTTAGAGACACATTAAAAGTGACTAACTTTCCGATGAGTAGCAAATAAACAAAAATCGTTAAAAACTCTAACAGATAGCCAGTTTTTTAATCTTTGTGTTTGTATGCGTTTAACTTAAGCTGTAAGCGTTTTAATGCGGCTAACACGCCCGCAAAAGTTTTTAAATTATAACAACTATTAGATCAGAACCGGTTTGGCTTATCGCGAACTCTATCAACTGATACACTGGACTATATGGATATGCTTCTCACAAGGAGAGCTGTATGTGGCCTGCTCACGCGTCTGATTTCTCCATGTACGCAATTGAACCAAATATATTTTGTGTTCAAAGTATATGTGTATAAATATTTAAAATATGACAGTCTGGTGTTTATGATTTACGTTTTGTCGATACGTCACTCGACATTCGCAAAGTCGCGTATAAATATAAATTCCCAGCTTAACCAAATTACCTTCTCTCAAGATTTTATACGACTTCGTTAGCGTGTAATTGTATGCAACCCTTTGTTTATATTTCTTTGCCTTTTTATTTATTCTACGCTCGAAATCTGCACAATACTTCTGTGAGCCTAATACTTTTTTTTCGTTTGTATCGGGAGCATAGAAAAACGGGTTGGCTCTTTTCTGCGTAATTCAATGGAAAATTTTCCCTCGCTGTTTTTATGAATCGAATTTATTCAGAAGGGGGTTGATTTTTACAATCAAGGTCCTAATGAACCTTTTCCGTTTTTATAGTATTTATAATAAAGTTGACGGGGACTATATTATTAACCTTCTGACTTCTAATGCCTCAACTGTTGAGACTTCTGACTACATTCTGTTGATAGTTTACACTTAAAAATTAGAGTTAACTAGCGATGTATCATAACTCCTGAGCCTTCGATTGTGTATCCCTCACCCCCGTTAATTGATTGACAGAAAAATTTCTTTGTTTGAAATCTTTTTATACCGGCCTGAACATATAGACGAAACAAAAAAAACAATTTTTAACACCCCTTTTTGAATAATATTCAACGAGGTCCCAATAAAAACTGGCGCAGAGAGAACGGTTAGCTAGCTACAAGTCTCATCCCAGCCCTTATATTATATACCAATATTTTTTACAAAAACTTCACTAACATACAAGCATTTCATATATTATAAGTTTAGAAACCTCCATTAAAAGACCATTTGCTTCTCATTGAAAGCAAATATGGATTAACTATCTAACTTCTATCGTCTCAAGTATTGAAACAGCTGATTGCAGTGTGTTAATAACTGACACTTAAAAACGTAACACAGTTGACAGTGTTAAAACTTTTGTCTAAGAGCTAACTTTTATTTCTAAATACAACCTGAATTGTCCTAAAAATCTCCATACTTAGGTCAACACTGAGCTAATTTTTGAAATTGTCGGTTAATGTGACTCAGAATGATATAAAACTTTAGACATAACATTTAGAATCAATTACGCAACTGCAAAAAAGTTTTCTACAACACTACATTCAGTGTTGGGATGTCCATTACAATATGTGAATTACAAAAGTTGTTACTTTTCCAGGATTCCGAATTCAAGCATTAACAGCCCTAGTCAAATTTGATACTACAAAAATAAGGAAGTTTATTAATTGAATTGACATTTACTAACATATGTCTGTCACCACTCCTCAAGCCATTGCAACGGGCTTTTCCGTAATAAACCATCCCCATCCAATAAACCATTTCCGTAATAAATATGTAAGCTTATTGACATAGCCGCCTTTATAGTTTCTTTTAATTTTTTTTTTTTTAGTTTTATTGCTAGCAGGAAATAATCTAGATCGTTAAAACAGGAGAGAAGATTTATTGTGTACCTTTTCTACACTGCTATGTGTAGATAAACAGATTTTCGTTTAAGTATAGTTCTGACGATGGCATGAGCTGAAATAGCTATCAACTATATCTTGTAGAACTAAAATACATTGCTATTTTTTCACCGTGTTAAGATAGTTTACATCAAAACTACTGAAATATGTTATTTATTCTCAACATTCAGTGTTGGAATATCCGTTAAAAGGCGTACCAAGGGACAGGTTGAGACAATTATTGAATTACGGAATCTTTTAACTAACCGGGATCCCGGATACGGGAATAATAACCTTTGTTGGAATTGACCAAAGCCACAAAAAATAAACTCCAGACACATGTTATAAATGCATCATGTATCAGACAAAAAAATATGTGCATATACGTATCAAAAGAGCCAACAATCCTATCAAATTAAATTATTTCCACACTGTTGAATCTATTATTTCATGATACATACAATAGAGTGGATGGATATCGCTTGTGAACACACAGTGAAATCTGATTACTTCGCTGATAATATGTAATTGACCGTTCCAATAGAGTGTTAGGCCCTACGCTAATGTTTTCCTTTGGTAATCATTAGATAGGATCATATCAATGGCGATATGCATTAAATGCACATAATCGAATTCACTGCAGCCCGTTGTCAAATGTAACATTGTGTTTCGGGTAATATAACTATCAATTATTACATAAATGTAACGTTTTCAAATCTTGTTTATAACATGGTGAAAAAATAGCAATGCATTGTATTTTATTTATACATTTTTTTAGTAAGATATAGTTGATAGCTATTTCGGCTCCCGCCATCAGAACTTTGAACAAACATTTGCTTATCTATATATAGCTGTGTAGAAAAGATACACAATATATCTTCTTTTCTGTTCTAACAACCTAGATTATTTCCTGCTAGCAATAAAACTACGATTTTTTTAAATGTAAATGAAACTAACCCGGTGGCTATATCAGGCGAAATCGTTGCTATAGTTTATTATGGGTAGGCAATAGCCCCTCGCAATGGTCTGAGAAGCGGCGACTGACATAAATTTGTTTGCTCATTTAAGATGTCGTGTAACGATTGATACCTGTTGATTTCCAGTGAGTGCTTCCAGTGCTTATAAATTGGAATATACTTGGCAGAACTCGATTATAACACGGTGAAAAAATCATAGTTCTGTTGAAGACGCGAGCCGAAAAAGCTATCAACTACATATCTTATAAATTTTGTACAACTAAAATACATTGCTATTTTTTCACCGTGTTGCTTAATAGAATCTTTTCGGATAACATATCTCTTAGAAATATATTTTTTAATTCTATAAAGTATTAGTTCGCATTTATTGTAATTATCGAACTTCTATTTTTCATGAGCAAATTATTATTTTTCTTTTTTTTTATTGTATTCTCGGCAGCCTGTGAAAATTTATAAAATAAATCAATTGACCCTTTTACTAAAATGTTGTATACAACTGCTTTAAATAATCCCTTTCATTTCAGATACAAATATCGCAATCAGTTCTGTCAAAATAATCATTTCCATTGAACTGTTTACAGATCATCTTTGTATTGCTTTAAGGGAAGAATTCTCCTTCACAGTTATAAATTAAATTAATCCGCAGATAAGTGATCCGGTTTCATCCCCATTTTAGAAAATGGTGCGCCCAAAAGGGGTTAACTTTCTTATCCGATCCTAGTTAATTAAATTGTAACGAATATTTATTTGTACGTGACAAAGCAATTACACCAGTATTCTTTTTAAAATATTTCAAGGAATTTAATTGAAACATGATAATATCTTAAAACTGTACAAAAAATCTCACGGACTTGTCTACCAATTTAGAATGACATTTTTAATCAATTCCGTTTAAAGGTGCTGATACCTAAAAATTTTCTCGTTTCCCATCCAATAGGAAATAACAAGGATAAATCAAAGGGAGCAGGTAGATAATAATAATAATTCTTTTCCTAACTCTTTCCCATCTTACCCTACTCTATCATTTAAAAATTCTCGTAAAAAAACTCATGTTGAAATATTTTCTTTTACTGTAACTTCTGATCATCATTTCTTCAACATTAACAAAATTACGAGAAACTAACTTGTGGAGATTATCAGGAAAAGTTTAAAATAACGCATAATAATAAGTCCTTAAACTGTTTAGTATCAATTATCAACATACTGCAATCTATTGTCTTAATTGCTTAGACGTAAGCAGTCTTACGATAAAAATCTCACTAAAGGTTTTCGTAAACTGTCCCCTATTAAGATGAAATTTCTCAACTATAATGATAATTTAATAGCAATTATTTGCAGTGCATTAGTGTATAATCTATTAGAATAGTTTGATAGCCTGGTTATTGCATAGATAAATTGTGCACAATCTGCTTGAAAGAAAAGCTTATTTATCAATTTTATAATCTTTCACCAAGCGAAGAGAATGAAAATGATGATTTAATATCATAGAAGATAAATGGATTTAAATATTTTAAAATTCAATATTTACATAATATTATCAGGTAACTTAATCATTTTCCACTGCGGATTATGAACATATTTACACGATGAATCTTTACGTCAATTGTGATGAAATTTCTGACACCGCATGATGGCAGTAAGGACTTTGATATTAGGATCAATATTTGTTGTTGTGATCCTCAGAACAACACTGATGCTATTCATGTTAAAGCAAGTTACATTACACAATATATAGAAATTTGCCGAGTCTTAACAAAACAAATATTTACTCATAAATGCAAACGCTTCCGAAAATACTTGCACAAAACGCAACATTTTTCTACTGTCCTTTGAGAATTTGTCAAATTATTGATAAAGGATTGTTAATATTTCATATCCAACTGCATTTAAATCAATCGAATAATTATTGAATGATTTTATGTAAGGTATTTTCTTAATTCTTTCGATTTTTTCTTCTGTATACCTGCTTACTATCGACTCAAAAATGTTGTATACGTAGGCTTGTTTATAATTTGTGTCTTTTCAGTTGATAAATAATAGTAAAAATGTGTTTATATTATTTCAAATATCATGTTTTTAAATCAAGAAATGAGAGTTTATACCTTAAAAGACATTTGCAAAAATCGTTATTTTATTTTCTGACAGTGACAATGTTATATTATATTTCTTTGCTACGACATAATTTGTTCAAATATCCAACAGTTTTTTTTATGAAACATTTGCTATTTTGCTCAGCAACAAATGCCACAGTTTGTAAATCCTGGCGTGGTTTCTTCAAATTAATGTGATCAGATATGACTTACTCACATAATTGCAGGACCAAGTTTAGTATAATCATCGTTTTACGACCGCGTAGCTACTGCCTTCTACGACTTGGCGTAGATGTCGTAAATATTTATCAAAGCTCAGTCGTAAAAGCTTATGAGAAAAAAACTATCAATGTTATTAAATGCAGCTCATTTTACTCATATTTCCTCTGCTTTATTACATAACAGTTGAAAAATGAATCGATCTAATACAGAATATATTGTATATATCATTTGATTCCCATTTCTGAATTTACAGACTATATATATATATTATATGGATATATTATATTTTATTTTGGCTTTGGGTTAATGATCTCTTGTCTGAGTACTGAAAAATTGATTAAAGATTTTATTTGTCGTTTTTTTGATACATTTATTTAGACGTCTTAGACCAAAAAATATTTAACTGCGTTTTTCCCTAGCACTACCTACTGACAGTACTGAAAACATCAATTATTTAATGCATTACCGTTTCCACAGTTATTAAAAGTATCATTGTTTAATTATAATTTCATATAATTTATGATATTGACTGAAGGTGTTTGATGGAATTTCAATATAAAATTTGAATTGTTACAACTTCATACGATTCCATATGTTTTGCCATTAACGACCAGGGTTTCGTCATTCGGCATCTTTAGGCATTCTAACACGCAGATGCAACAGAACTGAAGTACAACAAACAGTAAACATCGTCTACATAAAAAAGTTTTTAATTACATCAAAACATACACCCCAAGGCAAGCAGTAAATAACAGAATCAGTTCTGTTGCATCAGTGTGATGTAATGCCTGAACATGCCGTGTATCGTTAACCAAAAACCTATGATATGTGGCAAGCGAAACCGGTCTTGATTTGCAAAATATAAAATTGTGGAAATTTCATGTACTAACCATCGTATGTTATTATTTAAATGTATGGATATATTTTGGAAGACCTCGAAAGAAAAAACTTAATTGGAATGTTAAACTTTTAAGGCGTTGACATATCACTGTGAAATCCATTATATTTTAAGTAATAAAAAATGTTTTAAGTACGCTTTACACAATATATTTATTAGAAAAACCAGGTCTAAAATATTTCTTAGAAATAATTTTGTTATTATGATAGCCGATCAAGACACAAAAATAAGCAATAAGAAATGCAAATCAAAATGCTCGTTGAAGGAAGGAGTCTGAATTATAATAATATATATGTATAGACCGACAACGTTCCTTATGCGCGTGGAAACGTAGCGCTGTGTGCATTTCCGGTCTGACACAAAAGTTTCTAGAGTTCGAAAAATTTTAATTACCTGCTATTCCATAAACACTTTTATATAAAAAAATATTAAACTACAATAGGTTTCAATGTTCATAAATACCGTAGCTTTTTACTTGTCATTTTTGCGGCCTTTTCATTCGCTTTATCCAGGGTTTCAAATTTAGTTTCATAATCCGCCGCATTTCCGGGTGCACTGTTATAGCGGTCGGTCAATATATAATATATATGCATACGTAGCATGTCAGATAGTTTCACAAAAACTATCCATTATAAACCTCATTTCAATTATGTACAGGAAACCAATAAAATGGTCCTGAAGCTTCCGAACGAAGCGTAAGCAAACCAGAGTGGCTATAACCAGCCATTCGTCATTTCCATTATCTGAATCCCTCCAGGCATCAAGCTCCCTCGATAAAACGTACAGGAGTATACAGTGATGTACTCTGCATTATTAACTATACAACAAATTGTCATTTATTACTAACAATTTGAGTTAAAATATACATATTTATATAATTAAGCACAATGTTCAGTACTTTTTTATGATATGGGACAGTTTCGTTCACCGCAAAAATTATCAGCTAATTTCCTGATGATACTAGTAATTAGCAAAACCGTTACTGATCATATATACTTGAAATTACGTAATAAAAAAAGTTGCTTAAAGATATACAGACAATAAAAAGGCATGCTATTTTTAACAAAGTATATTTATCATGTATCTAAACGTATTCATCATTTTATTTGAGGATTTATTAGTATTTTTTGAATAATAAAAACACATTTTTTGGTACTTATTTCCACAAATATTTTTTGATCAGGACTGGTTTCTCTCATCGCGAGCATTATCACCCGAAAGAATACAATTTACAAACAAGTCTATTTATACTACATATTTGAGATAAAAGATAGCAGGTATACAAATCCATGGATTCAATAACTATGAAACAATTTACAGGAAATCATACAATATTAATACAAATAATGTAAATTAGTATGAAAATTGAATGTTTACCCATTTTTTTTTTTTGTAAAAATAGACTTGTTTGTAAATTGTATTCCATCAGTCGATACTGATCGAAATAAGTGAAACCGGTCCTGATCAAAAAATATATTGTGGAAATAAGTACTGAAGAATGTGTTTTTATTATTTAAAATATCATGCGTTTATATCAAGAATTGACAGTTATTACCTAAAAAGTGATTTCTTAGTTTCATTTGGTGTCACTGTTGATGTTTTTTAAAGGCCAAGCCCTACTACACAACTACATCTCCATTGGCAGGCTAGTTCTATACTTTTTGAAAACGAAAAATTCTTTTCTACGATATATTGATTGAATTGGCATTCACTTGGTAGAACTCCATTATAACAAGATGAAAAAATAGCAATGTATTTTAGTTCTACAAAATTATTTTTAACAAATATAGTTGGTAGCTATTTCGGCTCACGCCATCGTCAGAAATATATTTATAGTTCTGACGATAGCGTGAGCCGAAATAGCTATCAACTATATTTGTTAAAAATAATTTTGTAGAACTAAAATACATTGCTATTTTTTCACCGCGTTCTTGTCTACGACTTTTCAAAAGACTCATTTTAGTTTCATATAAGTCAATACAATTCTGACTGAACACTTCAATGGACTCTTAAATAATAAGATTGTTTGTTGGCGATAATACTTTATCTCTAGAGAAGTAATCAGTTATTGAAAAAAGTTAAAGGTTAATATATCCCTTATCTGGCACTGTAGCTTACCCTCTTCGAAGCAACCCTTTGTCGCGTCTTCAAGCAGCTTTTAGCGAGAGGCCGCGTTACACTTCTTTGTTCCTGTCACCTTGATTTACTTCCCGCACCCACCTCCCGCAATGCCAATTTCCCTTTTGCGCCTTTCGGTGATATTCGGAGGCATTCGGAGACGTTTTTAAACATTCGATAATCTCCGATTTCGTTAAAACGGAACAAAAGAAAATATTAAAGAATTCATTAAAGCAAAATTTTGATAAATTGATTGGCAATAATTTATGATATCGACTGAAAGTGCTTGATGGAATTTCAATATCAAATTTGAATTGTTAACTTAATACGATTCCACATGTTTCGTCACTAGCAAAAACGGGTTTCGCCTTTTGGCATTTTCAGGCATTCTATCACACGGATGCAACAGAACTGTCATTCGGAGTAAGTAAATTTTGGGTTGGTGCATTGCTTCATTTGTCCTGATAAACTCAATAAGATTGTTTCAAACCAATATTACTCAATAAGTTTTTGAAGTCTAGGCGTTGGAATATCCTTTAAACGGTTAAGCAAAGAATAAGTCAAAGATCAACCAACTTATCCGGAAAACTGTTCATTGCGATATTTTTAATAATCGTCTAATCGAAAAAATGGTCGCATGTTTTGATTCCACAGCTGTGATCAAAATAGTATTCATTAAATTCACTTTCTGTATGTGTTAAATATTTTATCAATATATTGATTGAATTGGCATTTACTTGGCAGAACTCCATTATAACACAGTGAAAAAATAGCAATGTATTTTAGTAAGATATAATTGATATTTTAAATAATGAAACACATTTTTTAGTACTTATTTCCACATTATATTTTTTGATCAGGACTAGTTTCGCTGTTGATAATGCTCGCGATGAATGAAACCGGTCCTGATCAAAAAAAAATGGTTGTTGTGGAAATATTACAACTAATACTAAAAAAATTTATTTTTATTATTTAATATATCATGCATTTCCATCAAGAAGTGACAGTTAACACCTTAAAAGTATAATTGATAACTATTTCGGCTCACGAAGTATTGTGTACCTTATCTACGCAGCTATATATAGATAAGCAAATGTTCGTTTAAGCATAGTTCTGACGATAGCATGAGCCGAAATATCTATGAACTATACCTTATAAAAATTTGTAGAACTAAAATACATTGCTTTTTTTTTCAATGTTTGTGATTAAGCCATTCGAAAGCGTTATTCAAAAGTGTTAATAAAACAATAAACAAAAATGTTAAATATCACTATAAGTATCAGGCTTGTAGAATGCAGAAGGAGGTAACATATAGTGTAATGTAAGAAAGGGAATATTTATGACGCCACGTGGGCGGTAGAACGAAATGAAATAGTTAGTAATGGTTGCAAGTGACCATAAAAGATGCTTGAAATGCATTTCTGTTCCCCTAAAAGATTTAAGATACATAGCATTTCTTAACCGAGCCAGCATGCTTAACTTTTCCATACCCAAAGGGTAGAAACAATCTTCCCCAACTGTCATTTATTCTTAAATATCTTTTTTAATAACACGGTAAAAAATAGCAATGTATTTTAGTACAACAAAATTATTTTTAACAAATATAGTTGATAGCTATTTCGGTACACGCCATCGTCAGAACTTTGCTTAAACTAACATTCGCTTATCTATATATAGCTGTGCAGAAAAGGCACACAACACATCCTCTCTCCTGTTCCAACGGCCTATCTTGTTACTTTAACACAATGACACTAAATTTTCAAAATTTTAAATGAAACAATAGGTGTCTATGACAATAAGATTATATGTGGGACGGAAAAGGTCCTTCTGGAAGCAAATCGGACCACCCCTTTGTACAACGGCTGGACAAGTTAAGAATCCTTTGTGATAATTGGTATCTATTGAACATAACATGTTTGCATCCTTGTAGTAAGGGTCGGAGAATGACGGCTTTGGAACAGCTGCAAATCAATAGTTTAGTAATGTTGTTTTCCTGGAATTAATAACTTTGGTATAAAAACGATGCTAACTGTTGTGCGCCAGGTCTGTCGTATCCGTGTGATGGAATGCCTGTAGATTCCGAAAGACGAAACCCGGGTCGTTAGTGAAAAACCATATGGAATCGTACAAAGTTGTAACAATTCAAATTTGATATTGAAATTCCATCAAGTCGATATCATACATTATATATTTAAGAATATAGCAGTAATAATAATATTTTAATCCCGTAATTTTTCTGACCAGCCGTTTTCGAGACAACATTACAGACGCAGTATTAGGGTTACATTTCAACAAACTGCAGTATGCAATGGAACGACAATTTATTCCGTTTGAATATCAAGCATCGTTAGAAAAGAAAAAAAAACAAAATATCAACAACGACTTTTCGAAAACATGAGTTTGGAATTTATGTTCATCCCAACAGATCCTCTGAAAGCAAGCTTACTTAAGAATTCAGAGTTGACAAGAAGTCACAAAGCCAGGCGCCGAAGAGACTTCGTGTAGAACGCCAGCCAGCTAACGGACAAAAAACTTTTGTGACAAGTTTTGTTTTTCTTACAAGTTGCTTTACTCGGCATGCTGCTAACATCTCTTTACCAGCTTTGATTTCTATACAACAAGAAACTTCGTACTCAAGTAAAGTTCTTTTGAGTTTTATAGTTAATGGAACGCGGTTGTTAATGTGTTTGTTTTATTAATAAATTATGATAAAGAGGTTACCCCGCTCTTGGATTGCATATGCGTGCGTGTATCTGTAACGTTTTTATGTACATCTATCCCTCGGTTTACACGATATTAGTTTTACACGTTTTCAAATTTTTTCGATTTGTTACAACTTTGTTAAATTTCACATGTTTTGTCACTATCGACCCGGGTTTCGCCTTTCGGCATCTTCAGGCATTGACTCAATCTGTTGTTCAGGCTGTCAGTTCTGTTGCATCCGTGTGACATAATGCATGAAGATGCCGAAAGGCGAAACCGGAAGGGTCGTTGGTGACAAAACATGTGGAATCGTACAAAGTTGTAACAATATAAATTTGATGTTGAAATTCCATCAAGCACCTTCAGTCGATATCATATATTACGCGTTTTCGATTTTACACGGATTAAAAAAAAATGTTGAAAATAACTGGCTATGATCAACAGAAACAATGTTCTCTCCAGTTGTATTTTTTTGTGTGCCCGTGTACAGGGGGCGAATCCAATTGTAGTCATTCCACTGCACGTATGTCTCCTCCCGCCGTTCGGCGTTTATCCTTGACTTGAGCTCGACGTCTGCGTCGATTCAATAGTTTTGTATTCAAAACACGTTCATGATATCAATGGCGATCAAAACTTTTAAGAATAAATATAAGTCCTTACCTGATCCTGTTGAGGTGTGTCAGGAAGACATACACGCCGCTGCCTATTTCCAGTTCTGCCAACTTGATCAACGGGCAAGCTGTACTCTGGCCAACACTGAAAAAAAAACAATAATTTATCAATCCTATATGCACAGAAAAATCAACTGTTATTGTTGAATCGTTTCTTTGATTAACAAGAAAAAAATATATGACAACCATATGAAAAATGTAAAAAAATAGCACGAAATTAATTTTCAATTGTGTAATAGGATGCTAAAAGATGTCTAAACGAAAAAATCGAAACGTGAATGAAAAAACTCTCGGAAATATTTATAATCTATTTAAATACTGAATTAGACAAAGACCAAATATATTAATTATATTGTATAAAGGTATTTTAATATACATTCATGTTACAACTTTGTCTGAGTTAAATTTTAATTTGTGTTGAAAATTAGTTTATGTATTATAAACTGAGTAATTGCTTAGCATATCCATTCGACCATAAATTCATTACAAAATATTTCCCCTACGGTTTCAACGGGGGCTCCACCAAATAGCATTGCGAAAATTATAGATATCGAACCCATTCATCCAACTTTGGTCGATTTTAGGGTTAATCGACCAACTTTACTGGGTGTTTAACAATAAATTTCACAAATTATATTATTCTCACGAAAATCTGTTCCAAGTACGTAGAATTCACTATTTGTGTATATGTTTTTACTTTGAAGACGTTATCTGTCACTTCTTGGTGGGAAGGTGTTATATTTAAACAAAAAAACACGAAATTTTGCTGTTGAATTGTTAAAACATTATACACTTCGATATTTTTTGTTTCTAGCGACCCGGGTTTCGTATATCGGTATTCTTGTAAAATAGTAGGTGATTATTGAACAAGCTTTCATCATAATGTCAGTAAACATTAATCTCAGTTGATAGTGCTGACGATAAGCGAAACCGATTTTGATAATAAAATATATTGATTGAATTGGCATTTACTTGGTAGAACTCCAATATAACACGGTGAAAAAAGAAGTGTATATTAGTGCTACAAAATTTGTACGATATATTTGATAGCTATTTCGGCTCACGCCTTCTTTAGTTTAGTTCTGACGAAGGTGAAGCCGAAAAAGCTATCAAATATATCTTATAAATTTTGTAGAACTAAAATACATTTTTTTACTAACCGAGAAATATAATATATTCCGGAAATACTGCTACAAAATGCGTTTTTATTTATTTTATAAATCATGCCTTTCCATCAAGAAGTTACAGTTAACACTTCAATGAAACCACGGTGTGTCAGTTCTACTGCCTAAAGAAATGCGAAACTCAAGTCGTGAGTTAAAAAACATGTAGAACTGTACAAAGCTTCAACGATTTTAGCTTGTTATTGATTTACTGAGTAATAAAATAAATCTGATTAAAATAAATCTGAAGATGTTTCTCAAAGATACAAAACATGTGTGACATTTAGTAAAACCCATATGAAATAATATTAAAACTGTTATTTTTAATTGGTATGAGGTTCAAGATTTTTGATATGGTTGGATGCGATTTATTTTCCATGTGAGTTGGTCATGCGTGAATTTATGAGATCTTTAAGATAAAAAAGAAAAACTTTAGCTTGATTTTCCATTATTAAATGATTGGCGTTATATATGGCATATTTAATGAAACCCTTTTACTCCTACACGGTTATACTCGAGTAAATTAAATTAACCATTTTCCTTTTATCAATTACGCATAAAGTGAACTATATTTCAACATTCACACAAAGCATTTCCAAATTAAAAGTAATGAAAAAGAGTACGAAATTCGGACTTGCGAGTTCACTGACAAACCGAAATATCATTTTTATTGTTTACTAAATGAAGAATAGACTTGCGTCGGGATAAAAATTAGCGGCTGTCAACAGACAAAAAGGAAAACATTTTTTTAAATAACGAGCAGACATTTGTCAAAATAATAAAATCGGTTCCCCAGAAACAATCTGGGAATCCGCAAAATCCCCGCATTGTCAAAGGGAATCCCATTCTTTCGCCACTGAATTCATAAACGAATACCAGGGTAACATACGATGAGAAGAGGAGGTAAATATTTTCGTACTAAACCGGGCGTTGTGAACGCGCCGCGGGCGGTACGCGGATTTATTCCGTGACGGATCCATTGTAAAGAGATACCGGGACGGTTTGCTTGGCGCAAACATTGTCATTCAAAAACCCGGTATAATGCCGCAATTTATTTGGAGATTTCGCCGTCGGAGCGAATCGAAAAATTATTGAAATTTTCAAGACGCCGTATATCGATGAAAAGCCCATCGCTTCAGTGACAACAAAAGCGATTCAAAATATAAAAAAATTATATACGCATTAATATCGATTCGATGGTTTTTACCTCTATTTACACGGTAGATAGGTTCCTGAGAAAAATGTGTAAATCGAAATAGTATATTTTTTAATGTAATACCGCGTAAATCGAAAAGTATACAAAAACGCATAATTTGGTTGTTTTCTGAAATAAAATTATTTAATTGTATAAACATAAATATTTATTAAATTTGAATTGTTACGACTTTGTACGATTCCACATGTTTTGTCAGTAACGATTCGGGTTTCGCCTTTCGTCATCTTCAGGCATTCTGTCACACAGATGCAACAGAACTGACATACACATTTATATGCATTTTTTCTAACGATTCTTCTTGTAGCTTCATTCATGCTTTATAATCTAGCAAAATCTATTACTGTTTTGTGTGTCTCCGTTTTGTAAACGACCATTTTAAACGAAACATTTATTTTGGTTGCTAACGATATAGCTTTTCTTTTTACTTCATTCGACATAAAAAGGCAACACATATTATTCAAGATATAAATAAAACACGTAATTAAAAATTTTGTAAATAAAAATTTATATACAATATATTGTATATCAACATCAAACTTTTTATTTATTCATTTATATATACGTTACATTGTAAATGCTCTTACCATTGGCATCCCCATTTGCAGACTGATTTTACACTTTGGAAGAACAAACAAATCATATACACGATTTCTTAAAAAAATATCCGGAACATACAAATTCATATTATTAAAGATGGCAAAATTTTCATTTTGGCCTCGAATAGGTCGATTTACTTGAATTGTTACAACTTTTTACGATTCCACATGTTTTGTCACTGACTACCCGAGTTTCGCCTTTCGGCATCTTCAGGCATTATATCACACGGTTGCAACAGAACTGATGAAAGATGCGGAAAAGCGAAACCCGTTATAGGTCGTTAGTGACAAAACATGTATAATCGTACCAAGTTGTAACAATTTAAATTTAATATTGAAATTTCATCAACACCTTCAGTCGATATCATAAATTAGTCGATTTATGTTATTTACTTGGAACCATTTTTTTTAATATTTAGTATATAAATTTTTTTTTACATACCTCAGCAAAAAATGGAATAATCCTTCGAAATTAATGTGTCGAAATAAAGCCGAACTTTCGAATTTTCTGGGAAAATCGTCAGAGCTTTTCCGATACGGATCCACCGATAAAATAAATGCCAGGATGCCATTAATTAGCTCGACGTTAGATAATGGAACAGGCGAGCAGAAGCTTCAATAGGCACTCTCCGGTGGTTTATTTGCCAAGTAACAGATTAAAAGCACAATACAGGCGTTAGCACCTTTCTTTTATTATGCTTCCATAATCAACAGATAGCAGACGTCAAACTAACTTAATAGAATTTCTCTGACTGGAAAAAATACCTAATAAACAATTGAAAATGTTTACGTTCTGATTATGTTCGCTTTGAATATTAAAATCGATATCCCAACATATATTATCTTAAACTAAAATCATTCTTAACCATCAACTGGTAACGTTTCAACTATTACGAAATCCGAATACACTGTGCTGAAAGTTTTCATTTTTTAAATATTGCAAAGCAAACAGTATTATAAATTATGCATTTAATAATTTATGATATCGACTGAAGGTGCTTGACGGAATTTCGATATCAAATTTGAATTGTTACAACCTTTTACGATTCCACATGTTTTGTCACTAACAACCCGGGTTTTGCCTTTCGGCATCTTCAAAATAGTATTAAAAGGTATTTCTATAAAAAAAAGTAATTGATATTATTGATTGAATTGGCATTTGCTTGGAAGAACTCCATTATAACACGGTGAAAAAATAGCAATGTATTATAATTCTAAATTTTTTTAAAGATATAGTTGATTGCTATTTCGGCTCGCGCCATCGTCAGAACTACGTTTTAACGTACATTTGCTTATCTATACATAGTTGTGTAGAAAAGGTACACAATACATCTTCTTTTATGTTTTAACAACCTAGTTTATTTCTTGCTAGCAATAAAACTAAAAAAAATAATTTAAATGAAACTAAACAGGCGGCAATTTCTATAAGCTTAAATACTGGCCAGAGATGATTTATTACAGAAATGCATTAGCCCCTCGCAATGGCTATATTTTTAAATCAACTCAAAATTGTATTTGAATAATAAAAACACATTTCTTAGTACTCGCGAACGTTATCAACTGTTTATATTGTATCAGTCGATAATACTCGCGATGATTCTAATTTTGATAATTTAAAATATTAAATTATTATATTATATTATTATATTTAAAGTATTACTTGACAGTTGCAAAAATGCTGACAACATTTCATTGATGTTTCTAAAATTGCGATAGTACCAATTCAATTCGATAGAATTTACTTCATTTGAAATAATATCCTAACAATGTTCATATGCGTCCCCGATTCATCCCTTAGTCACCGCACAATGTTAAACGATTAAGGACGTTCCTATCAATAACAAAGCCACCCCTCATGATAGCATTCCTGGAGGTCGTCTGGGCACCGAGCACCAGTCTGTGGGCAATTATGCGCCGGACAACCGCACCCTGGACTTCACCACTCTCCAGCATACTTCGTTGTATGTACTAGTACGGATATTGTCGTGAGTATGGCATGGCTTATGAAAGCTATGTATTAAATCAAAAAGGGCTTTCAAGCATAGATTGAAAATAAAAACACTTTAAAACATTCATTCTACATTTTAAATAAATGCGGAAAAGCTTTAACATCCATCCATCATTGATTGAATTGGCATTTACTTGGTAGAACTCCATCATAATACGGTGAAAAAATAGCAATGTATTTTAGTTCAAAATGTTTTTTTTATAAGATATACTTGATGGCTTTTTTGGCTCACGCCATCATCAGAGCTATGCTTAAACGAACATTTACGGGTTTTTCCGTAATGAACCATCCCCATCCAATAAACCATTTCCGGGCAATATGTAAGCTTATTGATATAGCCGCCTTTTTAGTTTCATTTACAATTTTTTGAATTTGTAGTTTTATTGCTAGCAGAAAATAAGCTAGGTTGTTAAAACAGGAGAGTAGATGTATTGTGTGCCTTTTCCATAGTTCTGACGATAGCGTGAGCCGAAATAGCTATCGACTATATCTTACAATAAGTTTTTAGAACTAAAATACATTGCTATTTTTCCACCGTGTCCATCATTATCATTTATTATCAATTACTAAATAATATTTTTTTCAAGATCTTAAAACTAATTAATTTTAAATTAACCCTTTAAATACCGAAAATTATTAATGTAGTCGGACCCGGAAGGCCTTCAATTTCTTTGAAAAATCAAAATAAAATAAAAAAAATCTTTTTCGATTGATAATTCTTGACAATATGACATGTTTTGATACTTCACCATCATTCTAAATAAATTATTTTAAACAGTTAACCTTGGTTTAATATGAAGTATTTAGTCACACCGCATCTACCCGCTTATTACATTTAAAGTTTTTGAATTTTGACAGTTACTTTTTGATGAATATAACTCGGTGGAAAAATAGTAATGTTCTACAAAATTTATAATATATAGTTGATAGCTAGTTCTTCTTGGAGTTTTTCCTTCAAAACACTAGTAAATAATTGATGATTACAAGTTTTTGGATGATTGTTAGAAAGCGGATATATTTCCACTCATTCTTCATTTTCAAGTAAAGAATTCGATAACGTTTTCTATTAGGCGTACAATATAGTGCTTCTAAACGTTCTTGGAGACGTGCCATTACGTTAATAACGGCTGCCAAACCATTCAAACTTGGCATTAAAACCAAGAACCTGTAAAGTACAATTCGCCAGTGGAATTGAATATGAAAAACCATGAACATTGTTTTTATTTTTTTATTAAATAAAAACATGTGGGTGGTTATGTTTTGTCTACAACACAAATTATTGATACATTTTACGATATCTAATAAGGGTGCTATTTAAAATTTTAATACCAAGTTTTACTTAGTGAAATTTATTTTTCTTGATTTCAACTTTCGGCAGTTTCGTTATTTTATCATAAGGATGGAATATAACTGACACACAAAAAATTACTTGCAACTGTATACATATGCCTTAAGATGCCATAACATGACATCAGGGTTGTGAGTGACAAAACATGTAAAAATCTTCATTATTTAAACAAATGAAAAAAGAATCATTGATTTATAAGTGTATCTTTTTGTGGAGAGGCGTTACATTTTAAGATTATAATGTTGAGTAATATTTTCATAAATTAAGGATCGCTTTTGCTCATCGTGATAATCAACTGGTGCAATTCAAATTTAAATGAATCAATCACACATTAAATATTTAAAATAATAAAAACACATTTTTAGTGCTTATTTCCACTATATATTTTTCTGATCGATTATTAATTGATAGAATACAATTTTCAAACAAGTCTATTTATATAAAATATTTGAGTTAAAGGTATCAGGTATACAAAAACCAAACTTTAACTCAAATATATTTTATAAATAGACTTGCTTGCAAATTGTATTCTATCAGTTGATAATGCTCGGGAAGAGCGAAACCGGTTTTCTCAAAATATCTTCTCTCCTGTTTTAACGACCTAGCTTGTTTCTTGCTAGCAATAAAACTAAAAATTTTCAAAAATTGTAAATGAAAATAAAAGGCGGCTATATCAATAAGCTTACACATGCGATATTACAATTAGCGATTTATTTTGTTGTATGAATAGCCTTGTTTTAATTTCTTTTGTACCAGTTTTTAATAGTCGAAATAAGCCAAATTAATCATGACGTAATTATATATAATTGTGGAAATAACTACTTAATTTTCAACATAATTTTAGTTAGATTTGAAACCTTCATAATATTCAATGTCCTATCCGGTAAAATTCATTAAGTTTTCATAAGATTAAATAGTTTATGTAACTAAAACTTCAATTTGATTTATTTTCAAATATCAGGAAAGCACGGACCCACAGGAGTCAAGGATTAGTTTATTACGTAGGTATCACGTAGCTGGTGGTTTGGTGAAACGGCGTAGCCCCTACGCCGTAGACCGCAGTACTATGGACGCATAGCGTTCATATTTGTACCACATACTGACAGTTGTGACGGTGAGGGGACAAAATATTCAACGCTTTTGACATTATACCAATTTAAAAGCAAAATTATGGTTTGAATCCGATTACGGTATAAACTCAGTTGTACATTTTTAACGAACCATTTTTATAGTTTTATCTATCTATATATTTTGACCCCACTATGAATAAAGTTGCTTTGTTTGGTATGACTACAGATAAATCTATTATTGAAAAAGCATTTTTTATGATTTGTGCAAAAAAATAAAAATTAGTTTACCAATAATTATATTTTATTAATTTACAGGTATTCCTCGACTTACGACGGTTCTACTTACGACCATTCGCACTTACGACCAAAATTTTTTTTGCATTTTTTTAAATTGTATTATGGTGCACTTTAAATTGCTTTACGGTGCACGGATGCAATATAACTCGAACAAATAGTCTTCATTGGATATATGTGAGAGAAGTTACACTTGAAAAGCATATACCTCAAGGATAGGAGCACATTTTATTTTTATATAAAACAAAACTTGTCAAAATGTCCAAAGCTTTAACACTTCAAATGTTAAATAACTTTGTGTATAATTTATGATATCGACTGAAGGTGCAAGATGGATTTTCAATAATAAATTTGAATTGTTACAAATTTGTACGATTCCACATGTTTTGTCACTAACGACACCAAGATTTCGCCTTTAGGCATCTTCAAGCATTCTATCACATGCAAGCAACAGAACTGACATACAATATACAGTTAGCATCGTTTTTATAGCAAACGTATTAATCACAGGAAAATTTAAAACCCCAAAGCAAGCATTAAATGGCAGCTACAACAAATTTAATAATATGATTATAATAATAATTAACAAAATTGCCTGTGATAATTTTCATTACGATCTTGTTAATGAGTCATTCTTGAAAGGCTGTATAACAAAAATGGTTAATTATTATTAAAATATAAATGGTTTTTTTTATTACAAATACCTACTTATTTCAATCCGACAAGTAACGATCAAATATCTAGTAATGAAATTCTTATATTTATCTTAGACAAAGTATGTACATATTTAGTCTTGAATTATTGTCTATGAATTGATAATTAAAATTTTTACCTGAAGCTTTATCGTACTTTTTAATCTTTTCGGAGTGCCTCAAAATATTTGGTATCTGAGTTTCAATAGAGATAAATGGATAATTAACACAGGAACAAAAATGGAGTATTGATTTTTGATCAGTCAAATATAATATTTTGTTTAAAAATCGCTATATTTTTGTACTTCTACAAGATTTAGATAGGAATAAATTAAAATTTTCAGCATTAAAAAATAAACATTACAGGAAAAGATTTATCGTCACTGGTCAGCAAAATGACGAAGCGCTAGGAGAATGGTGTGAGGAACAAGGCAGCATATGCTTAGAATGGTCTGCCAGATACCTAGTTTATAACAAGACTACGTGATGGCCCTTTAATATAATATATTACATAGATAAACGCTGGTTTAGTTTTGCTATAGAAACATCAATCAAACTATACAATGTTTTAATAGTTAAGAACACTTATAGTTTATATAAAGTATACACGAAAAATATTGTTTTAGCGTTTTTATAGAAAAAAATATCAAATCTAGTGAATCTAGGCAGTCAACAAATAATAAAAGTATTTATTAAATTTGAATTGAATCAACTTTGTAAGATTCCACATGTTTTTTCACTAACGACCAGGGTTTCGCCTTTCGGAATCTCCAGGCATATCACACGGATGCAACAGAACTGACTTTTACATTCTTTGGAAAATTTTACATTCCAATTGCGAATACTTAAATATTTTAGGAACTATAGTGAATGAAAACTTTTTCAATTATCAGTACGAAGTCAATTGTACGCAACATTTTTTGAACTTCGAGTAAAGGAAAAAACAGCCGTGAATAAAATAGGTATACGTGTTCATTCAGTATTGATTGATAGTAAAGTTGTACACTGCGTACTCTTAATGTTGTTGGGAAAGTTTTGTTAACTGATTATATTAAAATTTGAATTGTGACAATTTCGGGGTTCGGACGGGTTTCGCCTTTCAGCATCTAAAGGCATTTTATCACACGGATGCAACAGAACTGTCAGTTCTATTGATATTGAAATTCCATCAAGCACCTTCAGTCGAAATCATAAATTATAAGAGTATTTATGATATTGACTAGATCAATATTATTAAATTTTTTTAGCTGCAATTTACTGCCTGTCTTGCGCTGTGTGTTTTCCTGTAATTTTTTTTTATGTATAGACGATGCTAACTTATTGATTGAATTGGCATTTACTTGGAAGAACTCCGATATAACATGGTGAAAAAATAGAATATATATTTTAGTTTTATAAATTTTTAATAAGATGTAGCTGATAGCTATTTCGGTTCACGCCATCGTATGAACTAGTTTTCAGCTTCGTTTAAGCACAGTTCTGACGATGGCGTGAGCCGAAATAGCTATCAACTATATTTAATAAAAAAAAATTTAGAACTAAAATACATTGCTATTTTTTCACCGTGTTACGAAGCTGTTTATTGTGCGTCAGTTGTGTGGCATCCGTGGGATAGAATGCCTGAAGATGCCGAAAGGCGAATCCCGGGTGGTTTGTGACAAAACATGTGGAATCGCACAAAGTTGTAACAATTTAAGTTTAATAAAAGTATTTATCTATACATTTTTGTATTCAAGTTTTAAAACAAATCCGTCATTACACATCGTTAAAAGAATCATAAAATAAACAAAGATTATAATATAGTAGTATCGACTGACTTATTTTTAATTTGATTATAAAACTTGATAATGTTCACGATGAGCGACATCCATCGTGATCTTAATAATATACACACGTATAAGTAGTACAATAAATTGTGTTTTATTATTTAGAAATAATGGCTATCCACTAAAAAGCGACAGCTACCGTATTAAAAGTTTGGTTTTTTCTGGTACGTTCAGGGGAACAGGGAAAATAACGCCATAACGACATATCACTGTTATGAAATGTTCAAAAATAAATGAACATACGATAGTTATCGACATATCCCCCATATGAAGTAACAATGGCGTGAAGCATTGATGCACAAACCGCGGTCCGTAAGCCCAAAATGACATGAATTTTTCATTGACTATGATTGAGAAATGTGTTATTTATTAAAACTAAACAAGTATCAACACATAAACCAATTGAATCATGATACACTCAATGCTTTATTGATTTTTTCACCGTGTTAAGATGCTGACTGTTTATTGTGCGTTAGTTCTGTTGCATCCGTGTGATAGAATGCCTGAAGATGCCAAAAGGCGAAACCAGGGTCTTTAGTGACAAAACTAGTGGAATCGTACTAAGTTGTAACAATTCAAATTAAATATGTGAAGATTAAATAATAAAATCTATTTGTGCCTCATCTTACGTAGTATATCATTATTTTTAACACTTTTATCCTCTGCGGCCCGTAAAAATTATGAAAGGTATTAATAAAATAGAAAAGGCTTAATTGGTCTTTCTTTCAAACAGGTTGTGTACCACTGACATGAAGCTTTCCCTGGTTAATACTGATTCACAGCATGTTTTGATTAAACTTCCCGATCCCTGACACAACTCATGCGAGCCTGGTAGTCCGAAATTTGATTTAAGCGATGATACTGTCCACGGGGAGATAAAACACCCCCAGCGTAGGGGATGATTTCATATATTGTTATTAAATACATTCAAGTATCGGCTGCGAACGCAACGATGTAGTCGTCGTCATTAGCTGACGTATTCTAACACGATGAAAAAATATCAATATATTTTACTTCTACATTTTTCTAAAGATATATTGTTAGCTATGTCGGCTGACGCCATCGTCAGAACTATGCCTTAACGAACATTTGCTTATCTATATATAGCTGTGTAGAAAAAGTACATAATACATCTTCTCTCCTGTTTTAACGAAGATCAGTAGATATCAACTATCACAAAGGATTTTTAACAAACTGTTGACCTAATTGAAATACAATATTTCACAATAAAATTTCTCTAACTATTTAAATTATTTTGGATAATTTAGCTATATTGAAAAAAGTGTCATACTTGACACAATGTGGTTAAATGTAATCATTTCCACCCCTCAAATGTTAATAAATTTTATACACATATGGCAAAAAACACAGATGAATATACCAAAGGATGAAATCAAGTCATTTATGAATTTAATTATAAACATACGTCACATTCAATAAATTTTTTAATACGATTTTTTTTTTCAATTTTGATTGAATTTATATTTAATAGTGGTATATTGTTGGCGTAAATAATCACTTTGTGAAAGGAGCAAGAACCAAAGAACAATTATACGTAATATTTTGCTTGCTTTGCAGCGGTAGGGGATTTGAACAATTTTAAAGCATTAATATTTGACTTGGTAACGGGGTGTGGAACAAAGAGGCGCGATTAAGACGTGAAAATCGTTCCAGGCAAGAGCTTAAATACACCCTTAAGAGCAAACTGCGTTAAGGATTAGTTTCTGAAGGTATTCGAGGTGAGATTTATGGCGTGGCACTGCATTGAAATCTTGCATACCTGCATGCACAATTGCTAAATGATTTGCTTATACGCATCTAGTATAAAATGGTGATGAAAATTTTAATCTATGCTTGACATTATTTGTAACGCTTAAGGAGTCTTTTTTAAACATGAAATATTCAATTGTATTTAAACATTTTTTTATTATTAAGATTATTAACGGTGTCGTTCATCGTGAGCATTAACAAGCAAAACAATACAAATCAAAACAATACTATTTATTTTAAATAATACAAACACATTTCTTAGTACATATTTCCACAGTATATTTTTGATCAGGACCGGTTTCGCTCATCGCGAACATTATCAACTGATAGAATACAATTTTTTAAAGGTTTTGTTTACTTCACAATATATACACAATACAACAATATAACAATGTTCGCGATGAGCGAAACTGGTCCTGATCAAAAATACATTGTGGATATAAGTACTAAAAATGTAATTTATGATATCGACTGAAGGTGCTTGATGGAATTTGAATTGTTATAGCTTTGCACGATTCCACATTTTCCACGGTTTTGTCACTAACGACCCGGTTTTCGCCTTTCGGCATCTTCAGGCATTCTAGCACACGGATGCAACAGAGCTGACGTAAAATAAACATATTATGTTAGTTGATTGATATTAATTGAAAAACCCCTTTCTAGAATGACTCATTGACAAAATCGTTAATGAAAATTATCACAGGCAATCGTGATAATTATTATTTGATTAATAGTGTAAAAAATTTTTAGTTGACATTTACGCTTGCCATGGGATGTGCGTTTTCCTGTTGTTAATAACTTTGGTATATAGACGATGCTAGCTGTTTGTTGTACGTCAGCTCTGTTGCATCCGTGTGATGGAATGCCTGAAGACGCCGCAAGTCGAAACACGTATCGTTAGAGACACAACATGTGGAATCGTGCAAAGTTGTAACAATTCAAATTTGATATTGAAATTCATTCAAGCACCTTCAGTCGATATGATAAGTTTATTGAATAATCATCGTCAAAAAATATTTAATTCTACTATTATATTTATTGTGAAATTTTAGTTTCGTTATTATTAAGATTTTTGTTTTAATTACACCAAGACAGATGCATAAGCATATTATAATATATTTAAAAGTTATATGAAAGAAAGCAATTTTTCTAGGGGTCTTGCAATACCCCCATCGTTGTTAGTCATTTAAAAGTTAACTTAAATGATGTCCCAACTCACTCTGATAACTCTCCTACATAATACGCATATTAACCTTAATATATGTGAACAGGAAAGCGCTTATATTGAACTTCTCCGCATGACTTGAATTATTCAATATTACTATGGAAACTGCACATCACTATAGTGTAATATAGTACAAGTATAATATTATATATGTATAACACATTAGAATAGTGATGAGCTAAAACATTCATCTACGATTCATAATCAAACAGATGAGGTTTATTATTAAAAATAAATATATTAATGAAATCATTCTACACAAACACGTAGTGAACTTGAATTTAATGATAATAAAGCATAGTGTTTCGTACAATTTCCATGCTAAAATATTTTTCAGATCAGGAACTGTTTCACTCAACACGATTATTATCAAATAATACGAGACAAAATACGTATAAATAAAATTTAATATTAAGCATTTCTTAAAATTTAATAACCGTTTCATCGCTACCAAAAATAAAATGTAATTAAAATTTTATTAGGAGTTAAATACTCATTGACAAGAATAACGAACTGGAAAATTTTACAAATTTGAATGGTTACAACTTTGTGCGATTCCACATATTTTGTCTCTAACGACCCGGGTTTCGTCTTTCGGCATCTTTAGGCATTCTATCACACGGATGCAACAGAACTGACTTTTACATTCTTTTGAAAATCTTTGGAAAATTTTACATTCCAATTGCGAATACTTAAATATTTTAGGAACTATAGTGAATGAAAACTTTTTCAATTATCAGTACGAAGTCAATTGTACAAGTTGTACAATTGTAAAGGAAAAAACAGTGGTGAATAAAATAGGTATACGTGTTCATTCAGTATTGATTGATAGTTAAGTTGTACACAGCGTATTCTTAATGTCATTGGAAAAGTTTTATTAACTGATTAAATTTAATTTGAATTGTTACAATTTTGTAAGATTCCACATGTTTTGTCACTAACGACACGGGTTTTGCCTTTCAGCATCTTCAGGCATTTTATCACACGAATGCAACAGAACTGACGAAACATGACAAAACAATTCAATCAAGCACCTTCAGTCGATATCGCAAATAATTAAATAAACCTCGCGTAAGGAATAAAGCGGCAGTCAAAAGAGAAGATTTGCTTGTTCGTTCAGTATTGTTTGACAATTTAATTGTACACTGTATATTTATAAAAGTTTGATATTTTAACTGCATTTTTCGTTATTAAATAATGCAATATACGAAAAAATCATTCAAAGTATACATTCGCATTTTAATTTAAGATAATTGTATACAATTCTTTGTATATTTTAATCGGAGTAAAGAGCAAATAAACTTCTAAAACACATTACAGTTTTGATTCTGTTCAACCAACCGACTAAATGCCAGTGGATAGTAAACTATGAGAGGAATTTCAATGTCTGACTAGGCAGAGTCGCTGTACTACGACCAAGGAAAATGTGTTTTGCACAATAGAGGAAAAATATCTCGCTTGGTGAAAAAACGAAACATGCAAGATCTACTCCACGGAGATAAAAAAAAAATACTTTCGCACAGTGTTGGCAGTAGGGTTTCCGATTCCGGGATTCCATTCAAAAATTAAATCCCGGGATATCGAGATTGCATCTTTGAAGTTGACGATTATCAGGTGTAAAAGACAATTGCTTGAATAACTAATTAAACAATTACCTGGTTAACGTATACATATATATATCAAAATGATATATAATAAAGTAATATAAAACAATAATTTACGATATCGACTGAAGATACTTGATGGAATTTAATATCAAATTTGAATTGTTAAAAATTTGTACGATTTCACATGTTTTGTCATTAACGACCGGGGTTTCGCCTTACGGCATCTTCAGGTATTCTATCATACGGATGCAACAGAACTGATGAACAATAAACAGTCAACATCGTCTATATAAGAACGTTATTAATTACGGTATAATACAAACCCCAAGAATGACTCATTAACAAGATAGGATCATAAAAATTATCGTAAACAATTGTGTTGACTATTATAAGATTAATATTATAAAATTTGTTTTAGCTGCCTTTTACTGCTTGCCTTGAGTGGTGTGTTTTCTGTAATTAATAAATAACTTTGGTATATAAACGATGTTAACAGTTTATTGTACGTAAGTTCTGTTGCATCAGTGTGACAGAATGCCTGAAGATACCGAAACGTGAAATCCGGGTTAATAGTGACAAAACATATGTGGAATCGTGCAAAGTTGTAACAATTCAAATGTAATAAAACAATAAATTTAAAAAAATATGATATCGATTGCTGGGTCAGTTCTATTGCTTCTGTATGATACAATGCCGGAATATGCCGAAAAGTGAAATCCGGTGACGAAACATGTGTAAATTTTAATTTTCGCCAATAATTTTATAAAGTTATGAAAATATTACTAAGTAATGCTTATTGTGCCTCCATTATAGTGATAAAAAATGTTTATTATTTTGGGATATATTTTATAGAAAAGTAGACGGTTTTTATCCCAAACATATTTCCGTATAAAACTCGTTGACCGAAGTGCCGTTGACATATGGGAACATCCACTCGTTTGTTTTGACGTGTATTTATGCACGACAGCCCTTGTCACGGTATAGGGTTTCAAGAATAAGAGAAAATAACATAAACACGGGGAGGTTTTTAGACGAGGTCTTTCGACGGGATGGTTTGACACTGAGGTGATCTTTGGTAATAATTAATTTCAAGCGAGCTGAAAAGTGAGAAGAGAAAATTTCAATCACGTTATTGCATGGACTTTGGTAGATTACTAGCATATAGTAACATCTTCATAATCAATTTACATAATGATAACGATTTCACTTAAACTGTTTATTTATTCGAAAACACTTACATTGCAACTCGATTCGATTTCATGACAATGTTTTCACTTAAACGTCAGTAAAAACATTTATTTAATATAATACATTATCGCTATATAGAATGACAAATTTTAACAGTCAAACAACATGGAATTTCATCAAATTTGGATTGTGAAATTTTGCATTATTCCACATGTTTTGTCACTAACTGTGGTCAGTTATGTTGCATTCGTGTGAGAATGTTTGAAAATGCCGACAGGCGAAACCTGAACCTTTAGTAATAAAACATGAGCAATGTCACAAAGTTTCAACTTTTCAAATTTGATATCGAAAGTAAAAATTACCTATAATTTATGATGTCGACCGAAGGTGCTTGATAGAATTTCAAAATCAAATTTGAATTGTTAAAATTTTGTACGATTCGACATAATTTTGTTATTAACGACCCGGGTTTCGTCTTTCAGCAAACCAGGCACTCTGTTACACGGATGCAACAGAATTGATGTACAATAAACAATTAGCATTGTCTGTATACCAAAGATGTTAATTTTCATCAGTGTGAACGAATGCCTGAAGATGTCGAAAGGTGAACCCCGGATCGTTAATGAAAAAAACATGTAGAATCATACATAGTTGTAATAATTCAAATTCAAAAATTACCTATTTATTATTCTCTTAGTTCTTGAAACATGGGTTTTATTACCTGATTATTATGAACTCTATGAAAATTTTGTATAAATAACCTTATTTTAATTTGTATCGCATCTTCTGATAATATTTATAATAAGCGAAACCGGTCCTGATTGTATAAATATGTGAATAAAGTACGAAACGTTGCGTTATCATATTTAAATATAATATAATGCCTATCCACCAATAAGTGACAACTTAAGCCTTGAAAGTCACTATATATAATATTCAATGAAACCAAATACTGAATTAAAATTTACAAATTATAATTACATTCACTAATTTCGGGATTACAAAATCGTGACTAACGAAATCCCGGGAACAAAAAAATTTACGGGATTAGATACCCTAGTTGGCATTGCTGTAATTAATGTTTGAGTATTAAAAAAGGGCGGTTTGTTGCATTCTTTACGTAACAAAGTCTACTGCATACAAACGTGTGTATTGCTTGAATACTTTTCACAGTTGATGCAAAATTGTTTGTTTCACTTTTTAATTTATTTGACACATTAATCACGTGTTTTTCTGAGCAGTAAAAAGCTTTTTTCACATATTTGTACAGGCTGAAAGTGCTTGATGGAAATTCAATATGAAATTTGAATTGTTACAACTTTTTACAATTCAACGTGTTTCGCCTTTCAGTATCTTCAGGCATTTTATCACACGGATGCAACAGGACTGACAAAACAATGCAAAACATGTGGAATCGTACAAAGTTGTAACAGTTCAGATTTAATATTCAAATTCAATCAAGTTCCTTCTGTTGACATTATAATTAATACAATTGCTTGTGATAATTTTCATCAACAATCTTGAAAGAAAATTCAGTCATTTTCGAAAGGGTTTTACAACAAATATTAATTAACTAATGTTAAAATATCAGTTTTTTTACATATATAAAAATACTTACTTATTTTAATCTGGCAAGTAACGATCAAACATCTAGCAATGAAATAAAAGAATAAATAAGATACTATTTTGATAGTAGTTAATTATTGTTTGTTATAGAACCCTTTCAAGAATGACTAATTAACAAGATTGTTTATGAAAATTATCACAGACAATTGTGTTAATAACTATTAGATTAATATTATTAAATTTATTTTAGCTGCAATTTACCGTTAGTGTTTTCCTATATTTAATAACTTTGGTATATAGACGATGTTAACTGTTTCTTTTACGTCAGTTCTGTTGTAGCAGTGCGATATAATACCTGAAGATAGCAAAAGACAAAACGTGTACAAAGTTTCTACAATTCAAATTTAAAATAACTTACATTTTACAAGCTTTATTTTCAATATTTTTTTATCTCAAAAGCTTTCAAAGAGAATCTACATCGTATTGGAGTATCAGGCTGCCATAAAAAGCTATGGACTACTGCACAAAAAGAGCTCTCAGCAGTTCATTCACAAAGGCACTATTGCAAAATATAATTCACAATCGAAAACGCCTGCTCAAAGCGAGAGTTCACTTTCAGGCCTCGTGCTGCCCTGATACAATCCTCCGTACGTGGCCGCTTCAGTTTTGCTTTTAATTTCCGGTAAATTTGCATTCGAGCCTAGAAATTCACTGAATTATACCAAAACATATAACAGCGATGTCTGAATACCGTCGGGGAATGATTTTGTTTGCGTGTTGTTATTATTTGTTTGAAATTATTCTACCTACTTGCGCGTTTCAATTGCATTTTGTACTCAGTGTTAAACGAAGGGTAAATTATTTTATTTACGATATCAACCAAGCGTGCTCTATGAAATTTCAAAATCAAATTTTAAGCAATTCCACATTTAAACGATTCCACATGTTTTTTCACGAACGACCCGAGTTTCGCCTTTCGGCATCTTCAGGCATTCTATCACACGGATTCACGGATGGAAAGACGAAACCCGGGTCGTTAGTGACAAAACATGTGGAATCGTACAAAATTGTAACAATTCAAATTTGATACTGAAATTCCATCAAGCACCTTCAGTCGACATTATATCAAATTTTAAGCATTAAGTCGCGATCCAAGCTTCGGCTTTCGGCATCTTCAGGAAAACCATCACACGGCTGCCATATAGCTGCAAATCAATTCAACATTCAAGAAGAATTACTAAAAAAAATGCAAACCATTTAGTGCTGTAAAACCACTCGCTCAGCAATATAAATGTTTTTTGAATTGTCACAACTTTGTAAAATTCCACATGTTTTGTCTCTAACGACCCGGATGCCACAAAACTGACGTTAAGAATATAAAAATGTTGAAATAGTACCACACACTATGTTTTTATTTTAGTATGTGGTAAAGAAATTACTATGTAAATTGATGAGAGGTTCATGGTCGCTTCATATTTCAATGGTTAATAAAAAGCAAGCATTTGTGATTTATTGGCAGCCAGCAATAAGTAAACCGGCATAGCTTCGACAGCGCGTAGTATGCTTTAAGTATTTACCAGTCATGTGCAATTTAAGCACACCTGTTAGGTTTCTTTACCTTGTGTCGTGTTCTCATTTTGCCGCCATTGTTGCAATGTGACAGGTATTTTCGCGCATTAATTTGTCAAATAGGATTACAACAATGGCTGGCTCGTTACGAATATATATTGAATGATTTAGTGTTACACTTTTTCAATATTCCATCTTTGTTGCATTAATTGATAACGAATCCAGTTATATTTCATTGTGTAATGACAATCAAAAGGACAGAATTCCATTTGAATTGTTGCAACTGTATACGATTCCACAACTTTTGTCAACGTCTTTACTTCAGGAATTTCGTCCGAATGATGTAATATAACTGTCACTTTTAAGGTGTTAATTGTCACTTCTTGGTGGAAAGGCATGATATTTAAAAAAATAAAAACACATTTTTTGGACTTATTTACACAATATACTTTTGATCAGGACCGGTTTCGCCCTTCGCGAACGTTTTTGAAATTTTTTATTCCTTATAAATCTTTCACAATTGTTCTGAGATTCTAATGGATTATTGATTTACCTCAATTGTTAACATCTTATTTTGAAAAATATTATATGACTTCCTGTATTTTATTTTTTTCGTTCTGAACGGTTTTGTATATCTATATTTGATATATTCCATATAAACTCAAAATTTTGTAATTTGTTTAATATCAATAAAAAAAACAAATAATATAACATACGTACTTAGTATTTAAATTTGACCAAAAATGTATGACGCTGGAATAAGTGAGACGATAATATGTCTATCTATTCTTCTGGCTGCTAGTGTCTCAGCTGTTGAGACGACTTCTTGCATTGTGTTGATAGTTCATATTCAAAATTATAAGATTATTATGTGCGAAGTCTCAAATTTAAAAAAATGTTGATTTTGTACATAAAAGTCTTTATAATTTATGTTATCAACTGAAGGTGCTTGATAGAACTTCAATATCAAATTTTAATTGTTCCAACTGTATACGATTCCACATGTTTTGTCACTAACGACCCGGGTTTCACCTTTCGGTATCTTCAGGTAATCTATCACACGAACATTGATCGTTACTTGTCAGATTGAAATAAGTAGGTATTTCTATATATAAAAAAACCATTTATATTTTAATGTTTCTTGATGATTATTTGTGGTAAGACCCTTTCAAGAATGACTCATTAACAAGATCGTTACTGAAAATTATCACAGGCAATTGTGATAATTATTATTAGATTAATATTATTAAATTTATTTTAGCTGCAATTTACCGTTTGCCTTCGGGTTAGTGTTTTCCTATATTTAATAACTTTGGTATATAGACGATGTTAACTGTTTCTTTTACGTCAGTTCTGTTGCATCCATGTGATAGAATGCCTGAAGATGCCGAAAGGCGAAACCCGGGTCGTTAGTAACAAAACATCTAGAATCGTACAAAATTGTAACTATTCAAATGTCTTTATGTTTTATTGAATATCAAGGAAGATTGTGATGCAACATATTCCCAATAGGGGTGTGCATGTTACATGAACCACTTGTAAGCAAACATTTAATATGTTATTAAACAGTGGCTATTTTCGGCGTGTAGTCGCTAGGGGAAGGAAACGGAACGGCGGAGTGAAATTGATGGCCACGAGGCACGCAGCATCTCGGATGGAGATATGACCTGCTAGGATGTCACGCATTTTCCATCAGGAGGCTTAGGGGGAAGGCATTTGTTACTGTTATCCTTTCGAGGACGTGATCATACTTGGGGCATTTTTGCGCATTTTTTTAATGGTTAACCACAAACGGGCTAATCTTTACGACGCACGTGCGACAGTGAACTCAGGAAATTAGGAAATATTTTATCATTTTTTCGACGGATCCGAGATTTTCACCTCTAAGCGCCAGTGATTTTCTCTTAAAGCAAAAACGGACACTTTTTTGTAGAAATGCATTAGAATTTAAATAGTAAAAAAAATAAGTCCTCTAAGCAGTTTTACATGTTTATAATCAGAACCGATCGTTGCGAACCTTATCAGCAAATAATTAAAATTTATGTAGCGACTTTTAAAGTGTAAGCTGTCACTTTTTGATGGAAAGACATGATATTTTAATTAATTAAAACACATTTTTTAGTACTAATTTCCACAATATATTTTTTGACTAGGACCGGTTTTGCTCATCGCGAGCATTATCAACTGATAGAATACAATTTACAAACAAGTAAATTTATACAAATTAATTCAACAACTAAGTGCTAAGCGAAATCGGTCCTGATCAAAAAATATGTTGTGGAAATAAGTGCCAAAAATGTGTTTTTATTATTTAAAATATTAAGTAATGACATTATTTTCATTTACAATTATTATTTGATACTAACCCCGTCCGCACGTTCAGTAAAAAGTTAATTGCATAAGCCATGTGAATTTTAATTAAAATATAGTGCCATCTAGTATAAATGAAAAGAGGTTAATAAATAGTGAATTACGATACTACTGACATCTAGTATGCGAAAAAAGTAGCTAAGAAATAGTAAATAAATTTACACGCTCAAAAGCTTTTTACTCACAATGTGAATAATATTGAATATTTTATTAAATAAACGATTTTATGTCACGCAACTTCTTGCTAATGACATTCGAGTTTATCATTCATATAGATCTGAATTGCGTTATTTATTTAACCTATTATCGGATGATCTTCATACAGGATATTTAAAAAGTTGATCTAAAAGCATAAGAGATATTCAAAATAACGACGATTATCATGATATATCAAAAAATAGCTCTTATGCGAAAGTGTCAACTATCGACACACTGTAATTAACCGTCTCAACGGTTGAGACGATAGCACTCAGAGAGCTAAATTTAGCACCATAAATAATAAAAACGACGTCATTAGTGTCGATTTATGGTTTCATCATTATTATTCGTCATTACGTTGTATATTTTAAAAATCCAATTAATCATTTCATCGCAAATTCGTTTTTAGCTGAATTTTCAATATGATGTATTTGGATTACCTGGTAACGATCAATCGCTTATAACATATAATGACACACATTTATAATCCAGCGTTGTAAGTAGTGAGGAGCTCACATTTCGAATTTTGGCGTTATTTTTGTCGATGATAATGTACAGTACACTTCATGATGTTTTGTCACACATGACCCAAGTTTTGTATTTTGGAATCTTCAGTATTCATTACATTGTAACGACTTTATATAACTGTTCGGACTTATTGAACTGTTAAAACTTTGTACGGTTCCACATTTTCTGTCAGTTACGACCCGGGTTTCGCCTTTCGACATCTTCATGCGTTTATAACATGGATGCAACAAAATTTAACAAAAGCATAGTTAATCAAATTTGATGTTAAACTGTGACCGGGTGGAAAAGCATTATATTTAAATACAATTTTTAAGCTTTTTAGTAACACTTGATAGAAATTCATTTTAAGATAAAAATATATGTACCATTAAAAATACATTATACGTGTTACAATGAGACTTTTTGGAATAAACTTTTGAAAAAAATTGAGCCAAAATTAAAAAAAAAAATTGATATGAATTGTACGGATGTTATGGATGCCTAAAGCTGTCTGAAGATGCCGAAAGGCGAAACCCGGGTCTTTAGTAACAAAACATGTGGAATCGTAAAAAGTTGTAACAATTCAAATTTGATATTAAAATTCCATCAATCACCTTCAGTCAATATCTTAAATCATATCTGATAGACGCTAGCTACCAAAAAATCCTCAGTGAATTGCTTTTGCTATTGCTTTACATCATTATATGCAAACAACCTGCCAAAGTTTGTTTATTAACGATAGTGCCATTATCCCCTCACTCTAAATTAATTACCGCCAAAGATCACCGAGGTGACGCGGCCCGTCGAGAGAGGCTCCCTAAAAACCTCCGCGTGTTTATTCCCTCCTATTTTTGAAACCCAATACCGTGTCAAGGACCATCGTACATAAATACATGTCAAAACAAACGAGTGGAAGCTTTCATTTGTCAACGGCACTTCGGTCAGTGAGTCCCAAAAAGAAAAAAATGTTTGCGATACGTCACGGTAATGTGCTATGGCGTCATCTACCCTCTACGATAGACTTCCCCGTACAACGTGACACAAAATAACACACGTTTTGAAAATATTTTCCATTGCTCACGTGAATTTAAAAACAAAATACAATTTTCACGTTTAAGTTGTAACTGTCACTTCTTGATGGAAAGGCATGATATTTCAAATAAGAAAAACACATTTTTTAGTAACACGGTGAAAAAATATAAATATAGTTTAATTCTACAAAATAATACTAAATAAGCTAGGTCATAAGTACAGAAGAGAAGATGTATTGTGTTTCTTTTCTACACAGATATATATAAATAAGCAAGTACACGTTTAAGCATAATTCCGACGATGGAGAGCCGAAATAGCTATCAACAATATCTTAGAAAAAAAATTGTAGAACTAAAATACATCGCTATTTTTTCACTGTGTTACAATGGAGTTCTACCAGGTAAATGCCAATTCAATCAATACATTTTTAGTACATATTTCCACGATACATTATTTGATCAGGGCCAGTTTCACTCATTGCAAAGATTATCAACTGATAGAATACAATTTACAAACAAAGCTATCTATACAAAATATTTAAGCTAAAGATAGCAGGTATACAAAACCATGGGTACAAAAACTAAGAAACAATTTACAGATAATCAGAGTTTTTTTTAATAGAAATACCTACTTATTTCTGCTGTTTACTGTACATCAGTTCTGTTGCATCCGTGTTATAGGATGCCTGAAGATGTCGAAAGGCGAAACCCGGGTTGTAAGTGACAAAACATGTGGAATCGTACAAAGTTGTAACAATTCAAATTTGTATTAAAGAATATTTAGTCGGTTTAATCGGTTGAATTTTTTGCAAATTTCTAATTTTTTGAAGAAATAAACTTTTAATTCTTAATATTTTAGTAAAAAAAAGTGTATGCACCAAATAAATAAATCAAATATTCGGGTGACAATTTGAATTAAAGCAACCGAAAATGAATCATATTCTAAAATAGTATAAATAATCGACCCAATAACAAAAAGTAACAAACAGAATATAATAAAGAAATTGAAACCATTCTGTACACGGCGTTTCTTTAACAAAATTTCCCCTTGCTATCCATCAACGTTGCATACAAAATGTTTGCTCATCCCAAAATGTCTTTTCATGAACATCTATTATATATGACTAAAGTCCCTTTTGTTTTGCATTAGCTGACTTCCCAAACGATTCATTACTTAAATAATATAATTCTTAATAGATATATTTAATTTGCGAAATCGACTAATCACTTGTAGCAATTTCAATATCAAGTTTGAATCGTTCAAGCTATGTACAATTCCACCGGTTTTTTCCCGCTTTGAGCGTTAAATTTACATTTTTTTCCGCTTATACACAAGAGGAATTAATATATAACTGAAATATTTATAATTTTAGTTAATTATTATAATACGTCTCATTAAAAAACCGTTCGCTTGGATCGGTTTTAAGATTATCTGTTCCATATTTGAATCTCATTATAACTTAATCATTAGGTAATTTATGATATAGACTAAAAACCATCCTTTATGAAATTTCAAAACTATTTTTGAATTGTTACAAATTTGTAAGATTCCACATGCTTTTTCGCTAACGACCCGGGTTTCGCCTTTCGGCATCTTCAGTCATTTTATCCAGTGATAATTTTCATTAAAGACTTTGAAAATTATCACAGGTTATTGTGTTGATTATTATAAGGTTAATATTATTAAATTTGTTTAAGCTGCCGTTAACTGCTTGCTTTGGGGTTAGTATTTTCCTGTAATTAATACATTTGTTATATACACGATGCTGACTGTTTATTGTACGTCTGTTATGTTGCATCTGTGTGATAGAATGCCTGAAGAGGCCAAAAGGAGAAACCCGTGTGGTGAGTGATAAAACGTGTAAAAATTTACGTAGTTTTAAGCATTTAAAGCTTATATTTATTGTCGATTGGAATAAGAATTTTATTAAACAAATAAAAATATTAAACGACGATCGGCGAGGACGGTTGATGTCAAGAATACACTTTTTTTGTGTAAGCCGAAGCGACATTGAGCTTGAAAACCACTGAACTATATTACATCAAAGCTTGCATCATGTTGTGACGAAACTACACGGAACGGAGGTTTGCTGACGTGTTATTAACTCGTAGTTTTGAGACTAAGTCAAACATAGAATACAGAACGATTAAGCGTTGACGGAACATTTCGAGTTACAACAGTTTGACTTGATTCGTAATTGAAAACTTGTTAAATAGACAACGAATATCTACAAAGCTCGTCAACTTGAGAAAGATATAATTTAACATTTCGACTGACGATGCTTGATGAAATTTCAATATCAAATTAGAATCATTGAAGCTTTGTACATGCTTTAACAAAAAGTTTTATAAATAAACAGAGTTCAATTGCATTCAATGTTTATATTGAACGACTAACATGTTTTTTACAACTTATTATTTATTGATTCTCCATTACGTGAGATTAATTCAATAAATCAACAATTTGTACAATATAATTCTCATCGAAACCCACCAATTTAATATATACAGATATCTTTGAGTACCAAATTGCACTATGAAATTTTAATGCAGGTTTATTAACACTGATTATAAAAAACTCGTTAGTAACATGTATTTAAAATAAAACAGTACATAAAATTATATAAAATATAATTTAAGCTCTTAGCTTTATCAGTTGTATGGTGTTGACTGTCACTTCTTGATGGAAAGGCAAGATATTTCAAAAAATAAAAACACATTTTTTACTACTTATTTTTGCAATAATTTTTTTGATCGGGACCGGTTTCGCTCATCGCGAGCATTATCAACTGATATAACACAATTTATAAACAAGTATATTTATACAAAATATATGAGTTAAAAGTAGCAGGTAAACAAAAACGGTTTTGTATATTGCATGCAAATTGTATTATATATGTTGATTATGCTCACGATGAGTGAAAGCGGTCCTGATCAAAAATATACTGTGGAAATAAGTACTTAAAAATGTATTTTTATTATTTAAAATATCTTAGCTTTATAGGCATTTTCTCCTACAAACTATTTATTGAGTGTCAGTTCTATTGCATTCGTGTCCTGGAATGCCCGAAGATGCCAAAAGGCGCAACCCGATCATTATTACACTAGTGACAAAATATGTGAAAATCTACAAAATGTTAACAATTGAAACTTGTTGACATTTTTATCAAGCACTTTCATCGATCGTTGATACCTTCAATTTGGTAAGGATATTTTTGAATGTTAACGTTGTGAACCGTTAACTGCGTGCCATTTATTCTATTCCTTCTGTGAGATATAATGCTTGAAGATGCTGGAAGGCAAAATTCGACTCATGATTGATAAAACTTGTGAAAATTTACAATCTTTCAACAATTCAAATCATTTGATATAATCGCGTAATCAATACAGCTCGATATTTCGATCAATGTATCACCGTGTATTTGAAGTCCTGAATGCTTTTTGAAGGAAATTAACTTTGTGGAATGTCAAATATATTGCCTTGTTGTTTTTCTTTTCCACTGTTTGCACTTTGTTCTTCCCTTCGTATTAGCGCACGCCTTCCCGTTTGGAAATCAATGCTGTAGCTTGCATCAAGATCCTTCAGGACTTGCAAACTATTTACAGGATACTTCAAAACAATATTATCTCACGTAAAGATACGTGAATATTAGTGCGCGAATTGTACAGCAAGCATTCCAACCTTTAATTGAATTGAATGTGGAAACAGTGTAATAACCGATATATGTTCTTGATAAGTGTTAAAAAATAATTGAAGAAATGTTTATTTAATGTTTCAATTGAAAAGAAAATTAATTTCTTCCTGATTTCAATCTAATAAAAAACCCAAATTTTACCTTTGTAGATTATAAACTTTGAATATTAACCATTATCTTAGTAGAGATAGTTAAAAAATATTTCTCCAATAAACAATCAAACGATCCCATTCAATGTTATAACATACACTTTTTGGTAGAAAGCCAATATTTTTAAATAATAACACATCGTTTTTAGTCACTTTTAAGGTGTTCACTGTCACTTCTTGATGGAAAGGTATTTTTAAAATTGGTAAAATTTGAGTAAGGGTAGTAGGTATACAAAACCATGGGTTCAATAACTAAGAAGCAATTTATAGGAAATCATAGAATATTAATACAAATATTTGTATTAATATTGTACGGAATTTTTTGTGAATTGTACTCCAACAGTTGATAATGCTCGCGATGAGTGAAACCGGTCTTGATCAAAAAATATATTGTGGAAATAAGTAATTAAAAATGTCTTAGTATAATTTAAAAAAGTAACCGATTGTGTTTATTTTTTTTTACAAACAAAACACAGAGCCTTCATTTTTTATTAGATTAGCCTAGATTTATCCTATAATCTCAATACAATTTTTCCGGGTAGTTGTCACTAAATAAACATGAACTCCATTATGCTCTGAATGGGGTTGTTTTTCATGAAGCATCATTGTTCGAAATTGACTATTGCAACCTTTGTGCAACCCTAATAATTTATCTTCCAAGCACTAACAGGTGAATAAGGCGAGGTTCTCAAACTGTGAGTATTGAATCGTATTGAATCATATGATTTTAGAAAATTAATAAAAAAGTTGTTAAACACATTGTATCAATAAAAGAAAATTGATTGGTTTATTCATTTAACCGTTTTGACGCGGGGTTATTGTCATGGGAATTATAAACTGAATGCCAAGAGTTCTGCTTCTGATAGAAAAGAAACCTTGATCAACATTATAAACAACGATATTTTTATGATGTTGACTAAGGGTACTTGATGTAATTTCAATATCAAATTTGAATTGTTATTTTTATGACATGTTGTTAAATCCATTTCAAATTCTATTTCAGCAGAATTTGAACATTGCAGTTGGTATTAGAAAGTTACTTTTCTGTCTATACTTTGTGGAGAACTACTTAAACTAAAAATCATTTTATAGATCATTCAAATTGAAAATGTGTCGTATTGTGTATAATACCACACCATAGGATCGCTAAAACGTAATATTTCTTTTTTATTTCGAAGAAGACTGACCAAACTCATACAGTGATAATTTTGTTTTAAAAAATATGTTTAATTTTTAACATTAATTGAACACAAATAGTTTCATTTTACTTATTAGATTTTTCCAACTCTGAAAGCCTTTGGCCACTTTTCGTTCAACGAATCTTTTAACTACATAATTTTCTTTATGGTAAAATCAATCGATGAATCGTCTTTCAATACCCTCGTATCGTAAATTTTAAATTTTAAATTTGAAACACAAAAGCACTGAAATTATCCCAAAATCTTGTTACGGTAACACGAGGCTATACCATTAATCAACGAAAATCTGTAGACATTTTTATTGAAAATAATGGAAATATTATTCAAAAAGAAATTTAGTAACAAATGCTACAATTTTAAGGTTATCTGTAACTTACTTCTTAGTCAGAGTTTATCAATTAATCGTATTGAAAGATCATTCTTAACAATACAAACAGTGTCAGTTTTTTTTAAAGAATATTGAAAATCATCTTGCGCATAAATGACGCTCTATACACACTTTACTACGGTTAAAAATAAAAAAAAAATGTTGAAAATTCTACATTAATTTGTAAGAAACCCTTAAACGGCTTAATAATTAAAGCCATAATAAAAAGAGCACAATTATATTCGTCAACTTTATTAAACGAACAGTTAAGTCTTCTTTGTCCTTGATATAATATCTTATTTAAACCTACTATTCAATTGATTGAATTGGCATTCACTTGGTAGAACTCCATTATAACACGGTGAAAAATATAGCAATGTGTTTTAGTTCTACAAAATTATTTTTAAAAAATATGGTTGATGGCTATTTCGGCTCGCGCCATCGTCAGAACTATGCTTAAACTAACATTCGCTTATCTATATATGGCTGTGCAGAAAAGGCACACAGCACATCCTCTCTCCTGTTCCAACGGCCTAGCTAGTTACTTGAACACAATGAAACTAATTTTTCAATAATTCTAAATGAAACAATAGGTGTCTATGACAATAAGTTTATATGTGGGACGGAAGTGGTCATTATGGAAGCAAAGCAGATCACCCCTTTGTAATACGGTTGGACAAGTGGCGATACTATTATATTAGTTTGTTCGTTAAGAATCCTTTGTGATAATTGATGTCTATTGATTTCCAGCTGTTCCTAAGCCGTCATTCTGCGACCCTTACTACAAAGATGCAAACATTTAGGCGCTGAGTTTGAATTAATATTATGTGATTCCTTAATAACGTGATTAGCGAACTGTGAATCTGTTTTTTTACTGTTGAATGATCCTACTATTTAATATTAAAAATTATCTCAAAATTTTATATTTCCACTAATACTTTAAAGGTTATTGATTCTTTTATAAACCTGCAATAAAAATCATTACATTCAATTGGTTATATGTCATTATAATCGAGTCAGTAATTATAATATATTAATTTTTTTCCTAGACTTAGAGTATGTTTTGTTCGTAAAAATGCCAACTGTTACGAAAATTGATTGACAGCTCGAGTACACTAGAATGTCTGAAGATGCCATAAAACGTTACCGATGTCGTGAACCAATATAAAAAAATATAGTGCCAGTACACATAATATAAATAACTATATCAACTATGTCTAATAAAATTTTTGTAGAGCTAGAATATATTGCTATTTTTTCACCGTGTTATAATGAAGTTCTACCAAGTAAATACCAATTCAATCAATATTACAGTTCCTGATCCAAAAAAAAATAAACTGTAAAAAAGTACATTAAATAACATTTTGTTTTTTTTGTTGTATGTAATAGCTTAGCTTCAACGAGACGTTTATGGGTTCCATGTATACACGCAGAAAAAATCTATCGGTGGAAAAACTTTGTGCATCATTGATGTATGGGGAACATTAAGTTCATTGTGTGCTTACTGTTTGACTAAAGTGAGTCTCAGACACACCACACGGGTCAGGCGGAGAAAAACTGGGGTGCAAAAGGTATCAGGCAAACATAATGCAGATGGGGTGTGAAGTGTAGCGTTACCTCTTTCACGGCGCCCACTACAGAAACCATCTCTGCCGATCTGTAGTCCGGTCTCTCGGGACTACCAGGCGAACATACTGCTACAACAGATTGTGTTTACGTTGGACCGGAAAGTGTTTTATCAATTTACTTTGTGTCAGTGCCTGGATATAAATGATGCATCAACCTCGCGGGAAACGCTTACAGCGGTTAACAATCCGCTGCCGTTTCTGTTCGCCTGGTAGTTTTCTTGCAACAGTTCAAATCATTCGTTACATAATATATAGATAACATAACACTTTAAAATCCTAACTGCAGTATTAAGATACATTCCTCGTGATTATTAATTATTATTAACTGAAAATTTCGTATAAATAATTCTTTTTTTATCTTGTATAAATTAGTTGATAATAATCGTAATGAATGAAACCAGTCCTCATATTAAATATAATTTCCTTATATTATTTATAAGTTATAATAATCATCCAAAAAGCCAAGCTTCTCTAGGCAAATCAAGCTATATTTCTAAACAAAAAATACTGATGTACGAAACCGGTTTTGATCTTGATCTTGAGACAAATCCTCAGTTGTATTCATATATATATTTGAATTGTTACAACTTTGTATGATTTCACATGTTTTGACACTAAAGATCCTGGTTTCGCCTTTCGGCATCTTCAGGCATTCTATCACACGAATGCAACAGAACTGATGTACAATAAACAGTTGGCAACGCCAATATACCGAAGTTATTAATTACAGGAAAACACTTACCGCTAGGCAAGCAGTCAATTGCAGCTAAATCAAATTTAATAATATTAATCTAATATTAAATTTGTTTTAGTTGCCACATAGTGCTTGTCTTGCGGTAAATGCCTTCCTGTAACTAATAACTTTGCTATATAGACGATGGTTACTGTTTATTGTACATCAGTTATGTTGCATTCGTGTGATAGAATGCCTGAAGATGCCGAAAGGCGAAACTCGCGTTGTTAGTAACAAAACACATGGAATCGTACAAAGTGAAAAAATATTCATATACAACTGAGGATTTTTAATGTTTATGACACAATGTCAATTCCTATTCATAAAAAATATTATTCCCTAGATGAATCCGGTTTCGCACATCAGTTAATATTTGTATCGAAATATACCTTATTTGCTTAGTGAAAATTTGCTTTTTAGATGATTACTATCACTCATAATTAATTTGAGAAATTATATTTAATATAAGGACCGGTTTCATTCATTACGATTAATATCAACTAATATATACAAAATAAAACGAGAAATTTTCCGTTAATAATCACGAGGAATATATTTTAATGTTGCAGTTGGGATTTTAAGGTTATTTATAAAAACACTATTTTTGTTTAAAGTATTTAATAAACGAAATCAGGATTTTTTGGTGGAACTCTCCGGTGGACACCGATATATAAAATCTTCATACAGTTATGAGCAAATTTATGGTTGTGAAGTATTAATATAATATAACATTCGATAGCAACAAAGCCAAAAAGCCTTTTAAATAACGAAGAAAAAACATTTGTTGAACCATAAAATATTATAGATAAAATGAAGTTCAAATACGTTGATATGAATGAATTGACAAAAATTTTCAAGAACATAGCCTAAAAACCCGACGATAGCAAATATCTGACCTCATTTCAGAATTTTATCATTTTTTTAGGTTTTTTTTGGGCTTTGAAGTTTAACGTAGCAGATAATCATGTAAATTTATTTGTACCCCTACATAACTAAATTGTGCGGGTAAAAGGTGTCTGTTTTATAGAATTATAGAGTTTCCTTACAAATTGAGAGATTTTAACCGTAAATCCGCACATTTTGAAAGTTCCCGTGAATAGGATAATCTTCATGTGTTGAGTTGATTAATGATAATTTATTATGGCTAACCGAGTTTTTGGTGCTATATAATATTTCATCATTTGTGATAATATCAGATAACTAATAAATTTTATTTCATCACAATTATTATTTGCTATTTTTAATTTATGATATCGACTGAAGGTGCTTGATGAAATTTCAATATCAAATTTGAATTGTTAAAATTTTGTACGAATCCATATGTTTTGTCACTAACGACCCGGGTTTCGCCTTTCGGCATCTTCAGGCATTCTATCACACGGATACAACAGAACTGATGAAGTGCAGTCTGTTTCAGTCATCAGTTCTGTTACATTAGTATTATACACAAGCATTATTTTTTAAATGCAATGATTTTTCACCAAGAAGTGACAATCAACACATTTCAAGTAAATAAGCATTCGTTTCCTTTGAAATTTTTATTGTCTTCATGAAACTTTTTTTTATATTCTACATCGATAATTATACCTTTTCAGTTGATAGTGCTCGGAATGAACAAAAGTATTTAGTGATTGATTGAATTGGCATTTACTTAGAAGAACTTCACTATAACACGGTGAAAAAATAGCAATGTATTTTAGTTCTAAATTTTTTTTTTATTAAACATAGTTGATGGCTTTTTTGGCCAACGAAATAGCTATCAACTTAACCTTATAAAAAAAATTGTAGAACTAAAAAGTATATAGCATGTTTTATTATTTAAATATAACGACTCTCCACGAAAAAGTAACAATTTAAAAATAAATAACGCGTTCATTTTGTTTGCAAATTTTTATCTTCAGACTATATTCAATTATTATTCATATAATATACAGGGATCGTAAATAAAACATAGAAATGCAGTGGATATTTCTTCGCTGGAATATAACGCGTTGTATAAGATGCGCGACCATTGTCTACAGGAGTGTAAGATTACATTTGATCTCCCGGGATTTGGGAACACTCTTACCAGGAGAGCAGGAGTGAGGCAAGGTAAAAAGGGGGAATTTAAGGTATTATTTATGTACTCGCTTCAAGTACACTCATTTTTTTATATGCACAGGTGCACTGTAAAAAAATCACTTAAAAGGGAGGTAAATATTACATTGAAATGAGATATTTTATCGCTAGACAAGCTTAAGTGTTGAATAAAGTTGTGTGTTTTTAATTTTCAAACTCAATTCACTAGGAATACAATTAATTTTTGTTATTAACGATGTTGACTAAAACTGCTTATAGCAATATCAATGATCAATTTAAGCTGTTTACACTACACTATTTACACATCCACACGTGAAGTTAAAATAATATATAAAATATTTAAGAGCAGGTTATTTGTATTGATTGAATTCGCATTTACTTGGCAGAAATCCATTATAACACGGTGTAAATAGCAATGTATTTAAGTCTTACAAAATTTATAAGATATATTGTTGATAGCTATTTCGGCTTAGTAGCATCAGAACTATATCCTAGTTCATCAGCGCAATACACATATTATATTATACGTTTCTGAACTCGCAATGGATTTTTGATTTTAATTATTTTGGCTAAAAAATAATTACAGATATATTCCTTAACATTTTACTTCATTAACAATCTTAATCTCAAAATACGCAACCACAGCACTGTAAATGACTTCTTTACTTCATTTTCTCACGTATTGTATATGAGTACATGCTGTGTAGTTTTCATGCATGTCTATACGAGTGTGAGTATAATATGTAGGAATATAATTTAATATATTTTAAATGCGTGTGGTGTCCGCGTGAACTGGACTCACTGTGGATTGCTCAGCTCTGCAGTGACTTACGTCTGTCAACAACGATACAACATTTATACAATAAATAAGTGTTTATATATAAGAGATGAAAGAGTCTTGAAGAGCTCTGACTGTTATTTACAAAATCAAAATTTTGTATAAATAGCCTTGTTTATAAATTATATTAAATTAGTTGATGAGCGAAAGAGGTACTGATCATAAAAATAGATTATGAAATACTGAAAAAGAACCTCTTTAAATTGTATTAAAAATATAATCTAAATTAAAGTCCATTAAAAGTAAATCAAAAAAACAAAATACGATAATATAAATTATATATTAAATTTTTAAAAATGCGTAAAACTTCTTTCGATTATGAATTTGTCCATATTTTTCTTGCACGTAGCACGCAGCGAATTTCTTGCTCCCGGGTTAACGCACCCGTAAATATTTAAAAAGCAATCGTATGCAATTTCTTCGGGAGTTTCCATTTTCCCGTTTTCGCTAGATCTAGCTTCATTTCAGTGTTCAGTTTTATCTTTCAAGAGTAATATAAGAACATCTAAATCTCTTTTGAAAATCAAAACATTTTTCGACTAGCAGTTCATAAAATATATTCATAAAAAACGTGAATATGTGTCGATGTTTGTTGTTTTTTTTTGTTTGAAATTCATTATATTTTAATAATGAAAATCAATTTATAGTAAAATATTATTTTCTTATTAATTCATTTACAAGATTTACACTAAGAAAATCAGAAATTGGTAAAGAAATCATCTTTTAAATAATAAAAACACATTTTTTAGTACTTATTTCCACAATATATTTTTTGATCAGGACCGGTTTTCATCGCGAGCATTATCAACTGATTATGCTCGCGATGAGCGAAACCGGTCCTGATCAAAAAATATATTGTGGAAATAAGTACAAAAAAATGTGTTTTTATTATTTAAAATATAATGCCTTTCCATCAAGAAGTGACAGTTAAAACCTTAAAAGTGAAAAAAAGAAATTATCTGTGAGGACGAAAGTTCATTATTTATTCGAATGCAAAAATAAATCAAGCTGTTATCACAATGATGACGATGAAAATATTATTTGATTTAAAAAAACTTAAAACTAAGAAAATATTTTACAGTTACTCATACAAAATACAATATATCTTTTTAGGTGTAAGCTGTCGCTTCCTGGTGGAAAAACTTGATATTTTTAAAAATCAAAACATTTTTTATTAGTAAAATATATTTTATGAGCGGGACTGAATTAACTGATCAGATGATATTGATCGCAATGAGCGAAACTTGCCTTATCATAAAATATCTAGATGAAATAAAACAAATAATTATATCAAATAAGTATGCTCTATGGAATCTCAATATGAAATTTGAACTGTTTATAATTACACGAGTTTCCATCTTTGTCCTCATTGCATCTGTGTGATAGAATGCGTGATGATACCGAATGGCGAAAAATATTGAACTGTACTCAGCATAAAAATTTTAATTTTAAACATTATATCGTAATAAGTTTACTAAAATTTACTTAAAAAATGAAATTGTAAAAATATACTAATATCTCGATTTATGTAAGTAGTCTTGTTTTATTGATTTAAATGTGCTTTGAACAACTAAAATACATTGCTATTTTTCACCGTGTAAGTCTTGTTTTATTTTTTATATATCAGATGATAATGCTCAAACCGATGGGAGAATCCGATTCAGATAAATATATTAAAAAATGTGATTCATTTGTTTAATTGTGTATATACTATTATATGATATATCTCTTTTGCAATTATTTCTACAAAGTTTTTAACAACAAGCCAATAACTGTTAAGCCCACAAATTTACGATTCTCCGATCGAAATAATAAAACGCACTGTGGCCAAAATCCCCAAATTATATCGCTCCTGCCGAATGCTGTACTTTCGGCTTAACACGAAAAGCAATTAGGGATATCCCAATGAAAGCCACTAGGAACCATATATATGTTTGAAAGGGTCAACGTAAGCTTTCTTCGCGGCACTTTCCGCCCACGATAGCTGAAAGGATTTTCCGTCTTCACACATGACTGGGCAAATATTTTTGTCAGGATTATAATAATACGGCGGTAAAAGGTTTTATCAATTTATAACAATTATGTTACTAAATTCACTCGTTCATCCGATAAAGTTTTGCGGAGCTTTAACAAGCTTTTTACTTTAAGTTTGGTTGACAATGAAATCAATTCTATTTCAATGTTATAAAATAATTGATTCAGACAATTGTGACGCTTCAATAAATACTTATTTGTTTGATATCTCTTTGTAAAGCTAAAAATTGGTTCACGGTACGTTACCTGAACTAAGGATCGTATAATTAGAAATTCCAAAACGTGTGGACTTTCAACATTTAGTGGAAAGCAATAATATTGAAATAAATAAAACAATTTTATAGTGCAAAGATCAGGACTGGTTTTGCTCATCGTAAAAATCGTGAAATTTGTACAGGTACCAAATGTGTGGTACCAATATTTTTCTCAATAACTATCGATATTTAGCATTCTTGTTCACAAATGCACTTACAATCAACAAAAAGTTTCCATAGATTATGTTTTAATTTATAATATCAACTAAAAGTGCTTGGTGGAATTTGAATGTCAAATTTGATACTCAACTCTTTCTTGTTTGGTTCCCTAGAGGGGGCATACGAGTGGGTTAATATAAAGTTTATATTTCAACTGATAATAATATTATAAATAGATAAAGTAAAACTTTGTTGGGATATGATTTCACTGAAACGACATTAAAAATATATTTATCATAAAATTTCACTATAATTTTATCGAATCAATAGATTTTAGAGGGGGTAAATTTGAACATGAATTAATTTTTCTAGCTTGTAATTATACGTATGTTGCAATCATTATTAAAATTAATTATACTGAAATAAGAATAAGAAAAAAATTATATCTCTGTATATCGGTTTTTTTCATCGTTAATATTTTCAACTGATTAGTAATAAATAATATTGAACTAGATGAAAAAAAGCAGTGTATATTAGTTCTACATTTTTTTTTATAAGATATACTTGATAGCTATTTCGGCTCACGCCATCGTCAGAACTATCTATCTTTAATATATATCTATCTATAATATTGTATAATAGAACTATATATATTATTAAAAATTCTATTTTTATCATTTTACTATGACGATTTTCCACCAGTTCTAACAGTTAACACCCGATCGGTATTTATAAATGTTTTTAATATATATAATTTTGTGACGATGTTTTGATTATTTTCATTTCACGACTAAAATAAAACGCCAAAAGTTCACCCACAAACTCATTCAGTCAGAAATTTTCCTTGTACGGTTCGGCCATTTTGTTGATTCGGAAAAACTTTTCTGTTTCACTTCGTCTCCAAATTAAATTACGTCGAAGGTATCCACAAAAAATAAATAAAATGTCTATTTTATGTATAGAGAAAGCTTCCCAACGTGATTTCGTTTGTCAAGAAGTATCAGGCGCGCATAATGCATCTGTGGGTATATGATCACGTAGTCACGAACACGTACGGCTAGGAACAGGTCCCTATTTACGTGAGAACACGGCCCCGCCAAAACCCGTTAATTGAACATGGAAAAGTAAATTGAATGTGCTATCCCAATGAGTATGAACAAACGACGACCCAATATAATATGTTAGCTAGGCAGGTAGACGAGAACAAAAACCTCTCTTGTATAAAAGCAAAGGTACGTTTTTATTCTGTTCCCTTCTGTTCTATTCCCTGATAGAACACCGAACGTATTTCAATAATCATTACTTTAAAAGTCGAAATTTTATATTTTTAATAGCTTATAGAAATATGTAGTAATCTATTTTAATGGTGCTTATTATATTATTGTTTGGTGAAGAGTCTTTATATTTAATTAACTCTTTGCACTCCGTAAAATAAAAATAAAAAAGCGTTGTACCAACTCCTTAATTAATTTTAAGATTTTCATAATATTCGAACGTGGAACAAATGGACGATATACACGCTATAATTAATTAATAACATATTTTATGAATATTTTATGATCGCTAAGCTTTAATTTATCTAATAAAATTACATTTCAAAATATGATATTTTAAAAATAATACGTAGTATTTAAAAAATTTGAAAGTGTTTAAAATATTCCCCTGGGTGAAGGCATGGTTTCCTCTCACACATATCACAAAAGTATGGGGTAAAATACATTTTGATGCGTTTCTATACAAATAAAAAATATATTTATTGATTGCATTGGCATTTACTTTGCTGAACTCTATTATAACACGTTGAAAAAATAGCAATGTATTTTTGTAGAAAAAATGTATAAACTAAAATACATTACTATTTTTTGACCATGACCATTATTATGAAATACTGTTTAAAGACCTATTAAATAACACGGTGAAAAAAATAGCAAAATATTTTAGCTCTACAAAATTTATGAAACTAAAATACATTGCTATTATTTTCACCGTGTTATAATAGATTTCTACCAATAAAATGCCAATTCAATCAATATCTTTCAAATAACTTACATCTTTTAGGAAAAAATATTTTCATATAATTGAAATTATCTTACGACATGTTTATATCAAGTACAAAGGTTAAACTGCTCGTTTAAAAGTGACATTGGACTTAATTGGCTTATGTTTATTTTTAGAAACTCTTCACAATCCAGGGCGTGTTGATGCGATAATTTAACATTAAGTTTTGTCGCTGTTAAGCCAGTAAGTAGATTAGTTTTGCCGGACGTTAACAGACTTAACCAAAAATTCTATTTAAATATAATCGAACTTTTTAGCAGACTTCGTCATTGAATCTTTCATTTACTTGATTTATGAATAGTATAATTTTTACTGTGCGTTTTCTGTATGAAGTAAAGCTAGAAGAAAATTAATTTACTTCACCAAATCAACGCCCAGTATATCTTCTGCGACCCTTGCATAATCCGAACAGGTCAGAAGGAAACACGCAAAATCACGTGACCGGAGTCCATATAAATCGGGATCTTAAATGCCAGCTTAGTCGTATCGGACTGAACGCATTCTCTTTTGTTACCTTTCTGGATGTCTGCTAGCCTAATACATCGGATTCAATTTTGGAAAAGTCCCTATGACTAAGCCCATTTATTTCCCTAGGGACTTCATATATAGGCAAATAAATGAAACCATAAGATAAATTTTACGATATCGAATGAGGGTGCTTGATGGAATTACAATTTTCAATTAGAATCGCTCAAAATTTGTACATATTCTGTCACTCACAACCCGGGTTTCGCTTTTCGGCAAATTCATGCATTCCATGAAAATTCCGGGTAATGAACATAATTGAATATTTGATTTGTTGAAACTATGAATAATTTCATCACCCGGGTTTCATATTTAGGCATCTTTAGGCACTCTATCGTACGAATAGAATATAATTGACAGACGATAAACTATTAACATCGCTTATCACTTTTAAGGTGTTAATTATTACTTCTTGATGGAAAGGCATGATATTTAAAATAATTTAAATTAAAAATAATTTTTTACTTCGTATTTCCACAATAAATTTTACGATCAGAACCGGTTTCGCTCATCGCGAGCACTGAAACCGGTCCTGATCATAAAATATGTTGTTGAAATAAATAATAAAAATGTGCTTTTATTACATTGCTTATATAAATAATACAGCAAAATGAAGCTATGGGAAGTTTTCGCAATAATCAAGCAGCATTAAGTTTAATTAGGTAATGTAATAGAACCTGATGATGGCTAAAGGCGAAAATTTTAAATGGTTTATAGTTTCAACAATTTAAATTTGAAACAATAAGCGATTTGATTCATTTTTATAATTTCCAAAAAAAAGGTTAAAAGATTAAGAACAAAATTCTGAGAAGAATAAGTAAATAATTTAGATTGTCCAAAGATAGTTTATGGATAAATCTTAGTTTATGAATCACTTTTGTTGTATACATGGTAGTTATTATCTCAAAATTTTGTAAAAATAGCATTAGTTTAATTTATATTACCAACGATCTTACTTTGAATGAAACTACAATAAATGTGTAATAACTCAAATCCTTACAATAAGCTACTAATCTGGATGTTTGGAAAGTGGTTTCATTCAGTTATCATAAAGCTCTCTCTTTATAACTAACGTTCAATGTATGGGCCACAAAGTGTTATTATTGAATATAATGATTTTTTTATAAATAGATACAAAAAAAGCCTTACAAAAAAAAACTTTTACAAGCTTCAGATAAAAAGCTTTGATTATAGATTCAACTTTTCTTGATTCAATTCCTTTTGAACTATAAGATGATTACTTCAAACAAAGTCTTCTCTAACCTGAAGGTAAACAAAAAAATCGTAAACTTTCAATACAAAGCTAATACATAAAATCCCTACCTACTACGAAGCAATATTGCTAATAAAAAACCAAGGGAAATTGAAAAGAACATTAGGGAAATTTATTTTGGTTTGCTCGTAATAACTCAAATTAGTTTTTGGGCAGTTTTTAATAGCACTAAAGATTTTTTGTACTGAAATATACGCTTCTATTTTAATATTTTTCAAATGAACATCACGCACTGAAGTTTATGAAAGTCATGTTGTACTAACACATCCAAGGCGATAAAACAATAATGGCGTGACTTCTTTAATTAAGGCTCTATATTCTACGCAATCTACGGTAGTACTAAAAAGAATTTTACTAATTCTATTTGCATATTAATTCTTATGACAACAGGTTTTCGAAAAATAAAACAAACTAAATAGTTTATGTTTCTGAAATCGATTGAAGGTGCTTAATGGAATTTCAATATCAAATTCGAATTGTTACATCTTTGTACGATTCTACATCAAAAGGGAAAACGGTTTTATGTTTTGTTTTATAGTTCTTTAAAGAACAATTTAAAAGAATGAAAGAATTAAATATAATCGTGTAAATCGAAAACTACACAAAAACGCATAACTTGGTTGTTTTCTACAATAAATACACAATACAAATCTATTACAAAGTATAGATATACATATTCTTTTATTAATTGAATACACGTAAAGCGTATATAGAGGAACAAAAAAATTATAACCAAAAGATTCATAAAAAAAAATATTGCAACGGTTGGTGGAGTTTTTATCATTCATCACTATCATAAATCACTGTCAATCTCTTCTTCGTGACTGGTTCAAAGACACTTTCATCACTCGAAATTATTTGTGCCAATTTGATGTTTGAAGTAGAAACATTTACACCTCGAGGAGATTTGGTAATAAAATCCGTTATTAACATTCGCTTTGAATTTCTTGTTAGATCTTTATAAACCTCATCATATTGAGCCAAGCATTGATTAATATTACGTTGGAATCGAAGGGCCCGTTCAACATTTGAGTCATTTTGTTGTTCAAAATGATTACTTAATTTTCTTCCCAATTTGAGTCCTTCGTGGATGATTTTACTTGTAAATTTAACTTGTTTAAATCGAAGGATAGGTGTACATGCATGCATTATCATAAAGTGTAACGCCATTTCCTAAACATTAATGGTAGTTTATTTTCTCAATAATAATATCAGTGACATTTAGTTTATAATATAAGTAAAATATTGAAGAAAACTGTACGCCTAAAATGTTTTTTATATAACTTATGATGATACGGTGAAAGGGTTACTATGTTGAATATCAAATTACACGGGCGCGTCTAATTCTGTATAAAGCTCTCACAGGCAATGTATGATGCATTATAAAAGAAAATCAGGTCACGAGCGTAACCACTTTGCCCTTAACAACCCTGTATCTCGGACAACGTCGGATTTTCCGCACACCAAACTGTTTTCTGAGCGGGTGAATCACTCGGCCGGGAAATTCCCTCCCACGTTTTCTTGTATGACTCACGATTTGCGTCGAAGTGTCCTTGAACTTACGGCACCATTAGTGGTTAAATAGAAAATGGAAAATTTTATGCTAACGTGTCTGCAAAGTGACTCATATTTGCAGGGAAATTATAAATAGTTTTCTAACAGACACACGAATACGAGAATATACAATAAATGATATTTTTTCATTAAAAAAGTGTGAATGATAATCGAATAATAAAGACAATCACGTTAGTGATTGAATTGGCATTCATTTGGAAGAACCCCATTACAACACAGTGAAAAAATTGCAATGTATTTTAGTTCTACAATTTTTTTATAAGATATAGTTGATAGCTATTTCGGCTCACGCCATCGTCAAAACTATGCTTAAACGAACATTTGCTTATCTATATGGAGCTGTGTAGAAAAGCCACACAATACATCTTCTCTCCTGTTTTAACGACCTATACATTGCTATTTTTCACCGTGTTGAAATAAAGTTCTACAATGTAAATGTCAATTCAATCAATCAATGATTATTCCATCTCATGCCAATTAATAACGCTTACGATCAGCTTTACTTAAAAAATCTAAAAACAAAAATTTAGGGAAAAGTTATTTGGACTTTTCTATTAATACCCAAAAAACTTTTATTCAAACTAAATCAGAAGTTTTTTTATATGTTTATAATTGCTAATACATCTGATAATTAATCTCAACCCAACCCATCCAAAATAATGTCAGATATATTTTTAGCTTCTAACCTTAGGGTCTATATTTTTAGCAAATATTTTTACTTCAACTTTCCTCATTCTCTTGCTGTTTTATCGTTATTCTTTAACGTGAGACTATTTCAATGAGTCGAAAATTTCATAAATCGAATTCCTATATTACGTCACCTGATATTCAATCACACCGTAAATTTACCAATTTAAGATAGGTCTATGTGTTTAAAATTACCCAATCCCATCGTAACGGCAGCTAATTTTAATTTACTCGTTAATCCATTCATCAAAAACGCAATAATTGTAAATATTATCCATAAAACTTATCATACATAAATTGAACGTCATTATAATCAAGTAACATAGTTATGAAAGATATTTAAAAAATTTAGATTTAGATCTTAGTCTTAGGGTATGTGTTTTTCCTTTGAAATTAAAACTTACTGTATATTACTAATGCGTACTATTTACTCCCTGTCAGTTACATTGCGTTTATGTGATAGAATGCTGGAAGACGTCGACAAATGGGGAACCCCGGATTATGAATGACAAAATTTGCGGCAATCAAATTTGATAATGATTGTTCTCGTCAACTCTAACGATAAAAACTTTGGAAATGCTTGACCTTATCGAAAGCTCAATTTATGAATTTTACATATATTGGGTTTTGTTATATATATTATATAAAGCTAGAATAACGTAGAAATTTTTCCATTCGCGTGCAAGATATCGCTTTCAGATCTTTTGGAAATGATTATTTCAATACTGGCCTATCTACAAAGCGGCAAAATTGGATAATAATAATAATATCTTATACTTCACAATTGAACATAGAGTCCATTTTGCCAACAACTCAGATTTAAACTTGTGATAAATATTATATTTGATGTCTAGGAAAGATAACATTCAAAATTCCAATCTGCGAATTCAACCAAATCTCGAATCTATTTTCCAATATCGAATACGTATTTATAGTGTAAGAAACTAACTTAAAATTTAATAAATCAATGAAACCAAACCTTTTGTGGTAGATACAATGTCAGAAATAAAGTTTTTGTTGATTTATCTGTAGGATTTTGACCGTTTGTATATTTTATGCCATTAAATGGAACAGTGGTCAAAGTTGTTGGCTATTTTCAAGAATTAAGCTTAAGTTTCACTACCTCTTGTTCATTTTTAAATGTTTTATCAATTCTGTATGGATATATTTGATTGTTTTTGATGCTTAGAAATTCCCTAACACTCCTGCTCTTATTTCTATCCTTTCTAACGCTCCATCCATCTAATCCATCTGTAATAAAATGACGGGTTACAAATCAGTCCTCGAAGAAATATTATAATGATATCGATTGAAGGTGCTTGATAGAATTTCAATATCAAATTTTAAAACAATCTTGTTTGATGAATCATTCTTGAAAGGGTTTTAAAACAAATATTAATTGTCACACATTAAAATATAAATCGGTTTTACTTATGTCAATCTGGCAAATAACGATCAAAAATCTAGTGATGAAATATATGAATTCTCAGCTCATTAACAAAATTTTTAATGAAAATTATCACAGGCAATTGTGTAAATTATTATTCCATTAATATTATTAAATTTTTTTTAGCTGCCATTTACTGCTTGCCTTGGGGTTTGTGTTTTCCTGTAATTAAAAACTTTGGTATGTAGACGGTGTTAACTGTTTATTGTACGTCAGTTGAGTTGCATCCGTGTGATGGAATGCCTGAAGATGCCGAAAGGCGAACCCCGTATCGTTAGTTGAATCGTACAAAGTTGTAACAATTCAAATTTAATATAAATAAGATACTACGTAGAATAATATGCTAGCCATTGTGATCGGACATGAAGATTTATTTGCTTAAATGACTGATGAGGGTAAAATATCACATACTTTCGTTTAAAAAAACGGCTTTTAATATCACAATTGCACCTTAAAAAAACTAAAAAATTAACGTTAAGATGTTAGAAGTCAGAAGGTTAAAATAAATTTGGGTTTATTATTATTTGCCATTGAGCGCCCTACATCATGTAAGGTAACACTTAAAGTTCGAGTGTTGAGATTATTATATTAACACCGTAAATATGTCCCTATTCAATATTTGCATATTTTTACATTCTATTTCCAAACCGCATTCGGTTGTTAAACAACCCATAAAACAAAAAAAAAGTACTCGAACTGCCCCCTTCAATTTTTTCGTCGTAGAACAAGGAACAGCACATTGAGAACGTCTTTGCCTAGAGGTGAACGATAAAATCGCAAAACACCCCGCCGTCCTTACCTACGTAACATTTAAGACGAGTGCATAATATCACCCTATACTTAGCAAAATTACACACATAAATCATACAAAAACATGACTGGGGGTTTATATTTATGTGTGTACGTTTTGGGATATCTGCGTTAAAAACGACAGATATTCTTGCTTTGTTTAGACAGCGGCGTACCGATAAAAATATTTCTCTAAGCAATATTTAGTTTTTGGGAGTTTTTAAATATCACAGCGACAATACAGGTTCTTATAACAAAACAAAAAACCTACATCATATTCACGCTTAGAACAAGTCTCACTCACACGTTTACCATGAAATTTCGATTATTATATATTGATTTCAGCCAAACTAATATTTTTCCTTCGCCGCTCCTCAAGCCATTACTAAGGACTGAATCGTTTACGTAATAAACCATTTCCGTTCAATATGGTCCTGATTGAAAATATATTGTGGAAAAAAGTACAAAAAAATGTGTTTTTATTATTTAAAAAAAACTGTTTTTTATATAAATATAATAACATTGCAGGTTATTAAAGAAGTATTGTTTATGCGACGCTACTGCGGAGGATATATACTCAACACAGTGAAACAAAGAACGCTTAGCATTTTATGCTAGCCTGGTAGAAAATTTATGCTGAAATTTTTAAAAAGCTTCCCGAAATATTGAAAGCTCTTCTCTTACTCCGTGTTGGCAAAAGTGCCGAAGTTTATGCGCGTAAATCTTCGCTTAAAGTATTTTTATCAGTGTATTTTAAATCCGACTCTTCGTTTTAATATTTTGGAATATTAAACGATTTTAACACGTTCACAGCTGAATCCCTCATTCTATTAAAATTCACAATTATTATACAATTTTAATGTCGTGAATTAATAGGGTAAGAAGTGGGTTTAATTTATATCATAAAAATAAAGAATACGGTGGGACATTTTTTTATCAATTACCAACTTATTGGATAAAATTTTATTTTGAAATTCCATCACACACCTTCGGTCGATATTACTAATTAACTAATTGATTAGTGATACCGACTGAAGGTGCTTGATAGAATTTCTATATCAAATTTGAATTGTTTAAGCTTTATACGATTCCAAATGTCATGTCACTTATTACCCGGATTTCGCCCTTCGGCATCTTCATGTATTCTATTACACAAACGCAATAAAACTGGCAATTAATTACTTAAAATTTAGTCTTAAAGAAAATTAGTAAGATGAAATAAATCTCTTATAAGGTGATAACTGTCACTTCTTGATGGAAAGGCATGATGTTTTAAATAATAAAACATATTTTTAAGTACTTATTTTTTGATCGCGAGCATTATCAACTGATAGAATACAATTTGCAAACAAGTCAATTTATACAAAATATTTGAGTTAAAGGTAACGGGTATACAAAACCATGGATTCAAGAACTAAGAAACAATTTACAGGAAATCATACAGTATTAATACAAACATTTGTGAACATTTATTTTTATACTAATTTACATTATTTGTATAATATAAATTATATATATACATAATATTGTATGAGCCTAACCGGTCCTGATCAAAAAAAATATTTTGGAAATAAGTATAAAAAAATGTGTTTTTATAATTAAAAATGAAATAAATGTATTGATTGAATTGGCTTTCACTTGGTAGAACTCCATTATAACACGGTGAAAAAAATAGCAATGTATTTTAGTTCTACAAAATTATTTTTACAAATACAGTTGATAGCTATTTCGGCTCACGCCATCGTCAGAACTATAGAACTAATAGATAGTTCTGACGATGGCGTGAGCCGAAATAGCTATCAACTATATTTGTAAAAATAATTTTGTAGAACTAAAATACATTGCTATTTTTTTCACCGTGTGAAATAAATGTCACTTCCTGGTGGAACGGTATTATACTTAAATAATAAAATACATTGTTTAGTACTATTTTCACAATTTTAAATCATCCAGATCGAGAATACTACTCGATGCATTATCAAAACTAATCATACAACCGACCCTAATTATAATAGTATTGTATATACATTAAATTGTAGAAATAGTGCTAAGCACTGTGTTGTATTGCGTATTCAAAAACATGACACATATGTGTAGCATCATTAATACATAAAGAAATTATAATGATTCAATGAAAAATATGGAAATGGTAATTGATAAACGTAAAAAAATGGATTTACACATGCAACCATACTCTACAAAGGGTTAAAACAAATTATTTCACCATTGAAAAAAATGTCTCAATTATAATGAGTCTATTATTTATCGTGCATTTCTAAATTACTGGCGTAGAAAATTTGAAATAAAGCAGTCTCATCTGCGACGAATTTGTCATGCGACAATAAATAGCCTATTTTCAAAACATTGCAACAAATCACTTTAAGAATTTATTGAACAGACTACAATTCGATGTAATATTTCCCTACAATGGGCATTAATTTCGATGCCATGATTTGTGCCCTACTTATGAAATCGATTTATTTGCTTAAATTTTGAGCCCCAGCAAAAGCTCTCGAAATTTGAATTGAGGGGCTGGTGAAAAAATTTGAAAACACAATGTTTTTCATTCAAATATTTTTGTGTAAAATTAAGTGGTTTACATTATTTCCTTTGGTTATAGATTACGGCTCGAGAATGAAGTGAGAAGAGCGCTTTTGATTAGTCAAATTGTGTTCATTTTTTAATAGGCTTCAAAAATAATTACGTTCTTTATATTGAAATAAATGTTAATCGTTCAACTTTTAGTTTCTATCATTTAACAAAAGTACTGTAATTTTCATAGCAATATTCAAAATTTTTGCCCTACAAAATTGTAGATATGAATGTTGATAGTTATTTTGGCTTTGCCATCGTCATAACTATGATGAATCTGAATGGCAACTTTACGGTAAAGGTGAAATTGAGGAGACTGAATCCTTTTTTCCGTGTAAAATAAATTTCACATAAATCAATTCATATAAAAAAGCTTAACATTGTCTACGATGTCGTAAAGTTAAAGGCTCGATTTTCAGTCAGAAGTCAGAACCATGTTTAAACGTACATTTTCTTATCTATATATAGCTGTGTAGAAAAGATACACAATACATATTCTCTTTTGTTTTAACAACTTATCTAATTTCCCGCTAGCAATAAAACTAAAAAAAAATAATTTAAATGAAACAAAGCAGGCGGCAATTTCAATAAGCTTAAATATTGGCCGCAGATGATTTATTACAGAAATGCACTAGCCCCTCGTAATGGTCTGAAGAGCGGCGAAAGACTTTCGAAGCGAGAAAGAAAAAAAATCGTGTGACATTTGATATCTGTTGATTTCCACCTGTTCCAAAGCCGTCTTAAAAATTCATTTTATGCGATTCTTGCTTTTTGATTGATTTGCAGATTGTGAATCTGTTTTTTTATTATTGAATTCTTCTGCCTGTCTGTCCGATATATTGTCAGGAAAAATCAAGCAATGCATTAACTTAAAAAATTTTCGAGTACAAGAAGGTTTTAAGCAATGTAATTCATATATTTTTTGGTATCAACTATCAACACAAAAAAATCAGCCGTCTCAACAGTTGAGACGTTAGCCGTCAGACGGTTAATCCATATTTAAAAAATGTTCCTTGAATACATTCAATTCATTAAGTCACCAAAAATAGAAGCAATATACAAAACTGTTCGAATTCATCTTTCGTTTATTATTTTATATCGATTCGTTTAATATTCAGTGCTTGAAGTGGACTCAGGTGCAAAAAGGCGTTGCACGCATTAAAGCATCATGTAAACACAGACGAAACCCTTAAGTGCGGAGCGGTGGGAGCGTCGGGGAAATAAGGAGGGAAAAGGAAGGGCGGGTGAGGTCACGTCACCAAATATTTCACTAGCCCACAAAGCATAAATAGAATTTATAACAACCTCATTTCGGAATATGTAGAGGGCAATATATTTCACCAACGAAAATTCTACGACCGGCGATAACAAAGCGATTTTTAAGTTATTGTTGCACAAGACACAATTCTGTGACCCAAAATTTATCGGCAAACAGCCATAACTTTACAAGAAGACAAACTGTCGTAAATTTAAAAATACCGGATACATGTCAAATTTAATTATAATATTTATATATATCAACTGAAGGTGCTTCGTGAAATTTCAATATCAAATTTGTACTTTTACAGCTTTTTACGGTTTTTGTCAGTTCTGTCGCATCCGTGTGATAGAATACCTAAATGATGTCTAATGAGTCATTCTTGAAAGGGTTTTACAACAAAACACAGAACAGTCTTGTATTTTCCTGTAATTAATACCTTTTTATATACATGGACGATGCTAACTGTTTATTTTACGTCAGTTCTTTTGCATCCGTGTGATAGAATGCCTGAAGATGCCAAAAGACGAAACCCGGGTCGTTACTGGCAAAACATGTAGAATCGTACAAAGTTGTGACAATTTCAATGTTTTATTCGTTGAATCAATCATATCTGATGGCAAGTTTGCCACTTTTTTCACCTCGATATACCGGGGTTGCATGAATGTTAAAAGTTTCGTAATTTTTCAAACTCCCCGAAAAAGATCGAGGGCGTCTCCGGAAGAGTGTGTGGCACCTCTCGCGTCGAGATAAAAACGTGAGAGAAGACGACGTGCTGGTCGCCTTTTCCCATTTATCATCCACGCAACCTCCTGAGAACCTGGTAAAAGATGCATGGAAGTTTCTTCTGGCGCGCCACGTTGCACCGTTTTGAATTTTAAAACCGCGTTATTTTGTCTCTCTCTTCGTTTTCGCTCTAAATTCAAATTTCTGAGTTTTGAAAAAAGAACAAAGAAGAACTGTCATCAAATAAATATATTATGTTGATGATATACGCGGTGAAAATTTTTTCGTCGCCTTAAAAGTTTTTAAAACATTTTATGGACGTTATATTCAAAATGTTCCGACTTGAAATTATTTTAAGGTGTCGAAAATTATCAAATTAAAATTTTATTACCACCAGAAAATTTAACTATCCCAATCACCATTTTTTCTAATTATTTTTAATTTCAAACCTTGCTTACAATTTGCTCTTATATTTATTAACATTTGCATATTTGAAATAATAAAAAACATTTTTTAGTATTCCGCAATATATTTCGCTCATCACGAGCATTATCAACTGATCAATGCTCGTGATGAGCGAAACCGGTCCTCATCAAAAAATATATTGTGAAAATAAGTACAAAAAATTGTGTAATTTTTATTTAAAATAGCATGCCTTTCCATCAAGAAGTGACATCTTAAAAGTGATTGATATATATATATATACATTAAAGATATATATGAATACTGATTATATTTCTATCAAAATTTGAAAAGATATTTTTAAACCAATACAGCCTTATGTAATTTACAAAATCGACTGAAGATACTTGATGGATTTTCACCATCACATTTGAATTGTTACAATTTTGTACGACTCCACATGTTTTGTCACAAATGACCCGGGTTTCGCCTTTCGGTATCTTCAGGCATTATAGCACACGGATGCAACAGAACTGATGTACAATAAACAGTTAGCATCATCTATATAACAAAGTTATTAACTACATGAAAAACACACAGTTCAAGGCAAGCAGTAAATGGCAGCTAAAACAAATTTAATAATAGTAATCTAATGATAATTAACACAATCATCTATGATAATTTTCAATCAAGATCTTGTTAATGAGTCATTCTTGAAAGGGTTTTACAAAAAATATTAATCAACTAACATTAAAATATATATGTTTTTTTTTTTATTATATTATAGACAACCTTACACAGCCTTCTGTCTTTGTGACGAGAGGTTTTTGCGAAATATAACACAGAGAAATATCCACTTATTTTTAAATGCGTTGGTTTGTAATTAATATTAACGCCACAATTAAAATCGTAAAAAGAAATCGATGATCTTTCAATAGCAAACAAATGTTAATTCAATCAAGACTTGAAAAGTCGTTTCAAAACTCGATTAAGCTATCTAGATTGTTCCTGTATATGAAATTTTTTTAAGTCTTGGAATTCGTATAAAATACATATTGTATACGTATTGATATTTATTAGATTGTATGGGGATTTTTGATTTTGATAATTTAATATGTTTTTTGTCTTTTTAATAGAGTAAAAAAGCTCATATTCAATAAAAATAAACAAGACACCAGAAAAAAGCCATACATCTCTCTTCATTCGAGATGTATTGAAAAGAAAAACACGACAAGTCTGTCTCAAGAAGCTTTTTCAAGTCTAAGAAAGCTTTATTGAACAATATTGGAATCCCTAGACGCCATACATCAGCGCTCAACAATTACAAGCATCCGTCCGATTTATTTCACGAAACCTTTTCGCGATTTCAACACAAAGCCTTTAAAAACCTAAAAAGCTTTTAACGGCTAACGGTTCTCTGTAAGTGTTTGATATTTTAAATGTTCAAGGTTTTTTTTAAAATCTGCTTTAACAAGATAAAATACAGTCAGATATCTATATTAAATTACTTAAAAGCGTTTTTACTAACTTCATTAAAATCCAGAAACCCGTTACATAAAATTTTATGTTTTCTTTAATTTTAATAGTATTTTTGAATACTAATATTTTTTATTAAATTTCAATTGTTACAACCCGGGTTTCGCCTTTCGGCATCTTCAGGCATTCTATCACACGGATGCAACAGAACTGACGTAAAATAAACATTTAACATCGTCTATATACAAAAATTACTATTTGCAGGAAAACACTTACCCCAAGGCAAGCTGTAAATTGCGTCTAAAACAAATTAAATAAAAATAATTAACCCAATAGCCTGTGATAATTTTCATTAACGATCTTATATATTAATCATTCTTGCTAGGGTTTTATTGTACAACAAAAAACATAACCGACGTTGAATTTTTTATTTTCCTGTAATTAATAACTTTGTTATATAGACGATGTTTACTGCTCATTGTACGTTTTTACTGCTTATTGTACAGTTCTGTTGCGTCCGTGTGAGAGAATGCCCGAAGATGCCGAGAGGCGAAACCCGGGTCTTTAGTGACGAAACATGTGGAATTGTACAAAATTGTAACAATTCAAATTTGTCATTGAATTTCCATCAAGCACCTTCAGTTCATATTATATATTACTTAAAAGCGTTTTTACTAACTTCATCAGAGTCAAGCAACCCATTATCTAAAACGATTAATGACGATATTTTTTTATCAATTTAAAAGAACTGTGATTATTATAAGATTAAATGATTTTAATGTATAAATAACCATCAACCTTTTTATTCAATTTTGAAGACTCATAACAACCCAGCGTTCAGCGCCTCAATAAAAAGCTTGCAATCGATCAATATGAAATAAATGTTAAACGAAAATAAATTCGTAGAGTACATATTATCTCTATGAATCAATCTCTCAACCCATTCAACAAAAAGGAATCGATTGTATGAATGAAATTTTCGGCCATGTACTTTCTTCGCTAAGCCAAATGCTCTGCAAGCGGAAAATTCAATAATAAAATAAAAAAAACCTTTGGCGTTGTACCAAAATAAATTTCAGGAGAGATCATTCAGAAAGCTTGACTCTAGAACGCGTGGGAAATTGGCAAGTTGCCACGTACATGAAAACAAATGTGACACAATAAGTTTTCAATATTTTCCAATATTGTACACTCAACCTACGTTGACCTTACAAAACCAAATATTATATAATTTATCATATCGACTGAAGGTTTTTGATGGAACTTCAAAAGCAAACTTGAATTGTTACAACTTTGTACGATTTAATGAAAATTTTCACAGGCAATTGTGAATGAAATTGTTATTGTTAAAACTCTGTACGACTCCACATGTTTTGCCACTAATGACCAGGGTTTCGGGTTTCGTAATACCTTTTTGCATTCGTTTGAAACGAAAAATAAAATAAGTACTAAAAAAATGTGTTTATTTAAAATAGCATGCCTTTCCATCGAGAAGTGACAGTTAACACCTTAAAAGTGTCAAATTTCATATTGAATTTTCATCTAAAAACCTTCAGACAATATCATAAATTAAAAAGTCATTCAACAATTGTTGTTCAATCTTCATAATACTTTACAAGCTTTTTTCCTCAAAATATATTCAAAAGCTTCCAGAAATATTTTATTATAATATTGTCATTATTGAATGTTATCGGGGCAGGGTTATGAGAAAAGGGTGGAATGACGTCAATTCTCTTCTGTAAGTTTTATTTACTTACATAATTTATCGCTTTCGGCGACAAAAAACTTTTTCGAAGCTCCCAACCTCCGTTTTCATTGTCCGTTTAATGTGTGAGATAAAACGCGATAATTTATTTTCTCTTGATACAATCGTGATGGCCTCGTTGCCGAATGTATTATGGCGCTCAATTTTGATGACTAACCATATAATTTTTTTACCAATAGAATTTTAGAAATCGAATGAAAGATTTGACAACACTCTTACATTGTGTTTTAAAAACCTTTTTTGGAAAACAAAACGAAAAAATCTTAACTGCAACAATTGACTTTTTAAGTGTAACTGTCACTTTTTGACGGAAAGGCATGAAATTTTAAACAATAAAAACACATTTTTTAATACTTACTTCCACAATATGTTTTTTGATCAAGACTGGTTTCACTCATCACGAGCATTATCAACTGATAGAATACAATTTTCAAGCAAGTCCATTTGTACAAAATTTTCGAGTTAAAGATAGCAGGTATAAAAAAACCATGGGTTTAATAGCTAAGAAACAATTCACAGGAAATCATAAAATATTAATTAATAAAAATAGTTTAAAATTAATCTGTTAATAATCACTTATTTATAATTTTCAAACCAAATTATGTAAATCAATAATCCAAAGCCCATTAATTTGAAAATTCTTTATAAGTGATTGTGAACTTTTATTTTTAAATTAATTTACGTTTTTATCAGTTGATAATGCTCGTGATGAGCGAAACCGATTTTGATCGCCAAATATACCGTGGAAATATACTACTAAATATTTTTTTTAAACGATTGACCTTTCAAGGCTCAACAAATGACATTTATTTTCAATAATCAACACTAAAATCAAATTTCTTTGGAGGTGTTAACTGTCACTTTTTTGTGAAAAGTTCTATAATAAAACACATGTATTTTCATCCTGTTATAATGGAGTTTTACCAAGTGAATACTTACTCAATCAATATTTTTTTTTTTTTAAATAAGTGGATTTGTACGAAAAGTATCCGGGCAACAGAAACCCTGTGGAGTTATTCGTAATATAAAAACGCCGTAATTGCGCATTCACTTCGCGGGATAGAACACTCCGGCAATAATTCAATAATCTGATTTCGACTTGGGCCCGGACAAGACAAATATAGGAGGACCCGCAAGAAAAACATTAGAGCTAATGTGATTTAGTTCGGTGGGCGTGAGGGTGCGTTAATCTTCGGCCTGGTCTGCCATCTCGAAGCTCCCGAGGGAACAATACACACGAGTGGATTGGGACGGGACCACTGTGAAGTATCAGGAGGTCAGAAGTGAGGGCTATTAAAATAATACGGATAGCGATAAAGTGACATTGATTTAATTAAAATTGATAACCCATTCGCAATTTATGATTCTCTAATAATGTAGCTTATATATAAATATAATTCACAGTTTTCACATGTAAAAGTCAGCTGAATGATATAAGACAGTAATTTATTAAGAATTCGTAATAAAATTTGCAAGATGACGGCTTTGGAAGAGTTGGAAACCAATAGATACCAATTGTCACACGAAATTTTTAACGAACAGACAAATATAAGTCGGTCGCCGCTCCTCAGACCATTGCGAAGGGCTAATGCATTTCTGTAATTAATTAGCCAGTATTAAAGCTTATTGAAACTACTGCCTGTATAGTTTAGTTTAATTTAAATTTAAATTTAGTTTTTTTGCTAGCACGATATAAGCTGGGTTGTTAAAACAAAAGAGAAGATTTATTGTGTACCTTTTCTACACAGCTATATATAGACAAACAAATGTGTGTTTAGTTCTGACGATGAAGTGAGCCGAAAAAGTCATCAACTATATCTTATAAAAGTTTGTAGAACTAAAATACATTTATTATATAAATACTACTACTATTTAATTTTTTTTTATTTCCTTTTAATGGAGTTCTACCAATTAAATGTAAATTCAATAAAGGACTTATACTAGGGTTTTGGTCGTGATATTATGTATGGTTACATTGATTTTTCTCGTCGTTGAAAAAATGAAATATATTTTTAAATACAACTAGAATCGATAAGTTGATTGAAAAAAACGCTGAAGCGTTAAACAGCATTAACTGATACGCTATGGACTCTCCAAAAGTAATAATATTTATTTCAATACCTGAAAACTGAAATACGATAAAAGACCGAATCAACTTCGGTCAATACAAAGCAACTCTTATTCTTATATATTACAAACAAAGAATAATAAAGAATTGATTTTAATAAAATCCGAAAATGTTATTATATAAAGGACATTTCAAAGTCAAGAAATGCGTCATGCCTAGCTACTTATTCTGTTGAGTCACAAAAGCTCAAAAGATATCACGCATCAAAAAAAGCTCACATAACAAAAAAAGTTGTCGACGCACAGCAAATAAAACATTACGTTTATCGTTTTCAAATTTTAACGACACCGAAAAAGCTTTCTTAGGCATTTTTACTTAGAAAATATTTATTCGCAAGATATGGGATATTTTAATTGTCAATTCATGGTGACTCGATATTTAATATTCGCCATATTTAAACAACAAAACACGATGCTTAGTAATTTTATGTCGTACTTGTCTGGAGTGGTTTAGCTCATTGCGAGCATTATCTGCTGATACAATACAAATTAAAGTAAGGCAAAAAAAATATTTACTATTATAATTACAATGTATACAAAACTTATGACATAATAAAACAATTTACACACAAAACATATAAAAATTGCAATGTTGAAACCTTTTGTTACGAACAATGGTATTGTCTTTAACATCTTCTGGCATTATATCACACGGATGCTACTATGTTACAGAACTATCTATGTTATAGACCTAATAAATATTTAGTCTGAATTTATTTTGATCGCATTTTCTTATTTTCTATATATTATATGTATATTAAACACGAGTTTAGTGAAACCGTTCTTAATCTTATAACTATAAATTTGCCTCAATTATACTTAGCAATGCGTTTTATTATTATTTAAGCATGATTTTTTTTGTAAAAAGTGACAGTTAACACATTAAAATTATGAATTCAGCCATCGATTAAATAATATCAACAAAATCAGAATACCATCTGACCTCTGGATAATAATATTTAATTCTAAGTTTTATCATTTAACTAATCGCCTATTTTTTAATGAATAACCGCATGATACAGTTAGTCTGAAGATTTTTTCAAATAAGTGAAACACGTGACTCACTTAGTGACACTAAATAGAAAATTTCAAGAAAACTAATTAATAAAGAAATAATTACCTTTTTTTCTTGACTTAATTTATATGCTTTGTTGTTTTATTTGAACTTTGAAAGTGATCACATACCTGAAACAAGGAAAAAATAATTATTAAATATATACATAGCCTTTTGTGTCAAGAAAAATATAAATCAATTTTATTTACTAATTTGATTGTTTAAAAGATCATAACCATGATATTTTCTATGAAAATCTTATATTAATAACCTTGATTTCAATTCACAAGCAATTCGAACTGCAAACAAATCGGAAAACGACACTATCACGAATTTTTTTTGTGTTCAAACTACGAACTCATATTCGGATAACATAATTGTACGATTCAACATGTTTCGTCACTACGACCCGAGTTTCGCCTTTTTTCGCTATTTTCATGCATTCCATCACACGATGCAACAGAACTGACCTACCATAAACAGTTAGCATAGTCTATATACCAAAGTCATTAATTACAGGAAACACACACCCCAAGGCAAGCATTAAATGGCAGCTAAAACAAATTTAATAACATTAATCGAATAATAATTAACACAATTGCTTGTGATAATTTTCAATTTCGGGTCGTTAGTGACAAAACATGTGGAACCGTAAGATGTTGTAACAATTCAACTTTGATTTTTTAATTTCAACGAGCACCTTCAGTCGATATCGTAAACTATGGTTAATTTACGATTGGTTAACGAACAATTCGGATAGCGAACATAGTCGCAGAACAGATTATGTTCATTAACTAATCACTCATTGTATTGGATCGGTTAATCTGATCTTAATATTATAAAACTATTGACATATTTCCTTACATCATTTTTCATTATTAAAATATTATCCTTTACAATACAGAAATGAAAGTTAATAATACATCATAAATATTAGATTTATTATTTGAGAAAATAAAACAGTTATATTAGAGGAAACATCCTTTTGAATCATAAAATATCCTCTCATAATCTTTATTAGAAATTGTATGGTACAAAATGAAGAAACACGTACGCTTATAAAAATGTGATCGAGACAGCGTTATTACACATTTTCCAGGGAGAAAAAAGCTACCACCAAAACAATACGAAAAACCTCTTGATATGGCTTTAGAAAAAGCATCCGAAATAAAGAGCTTCGGTATTAGGCTCGCAGAGAAGTAGGGTGTTCTTTTTATGAAGGAATTGTGTTTTATATGAAAGAACCGCACAATGGTCGTGGATAGAAAATTGCATTCCTTTTCCATTCTTATTGTATGTGGACAATGGGGATGGACGTTTTCTTAGCAATATATTTTTGAATATAATAAAAAAACGACGCAATAAAAAGCGAATTTCTACAGAAGTTTTGTGATCGTTTGGTTATACTTAACACTCTGACTGCTAACGTTTCAACTGTGTTGAAGTTGATTTCCAAAAATACATGAATTAACAGTGTTTAATACCTTTATGTACTCGCTTATTTTTTAGTCAATGCATTGCTAGACTTGTCCTGTTAAACTCAATAAGATTGTTTCAAACCAATATTATTATATAATAATTTTTTGAAGTCTAGATATCGAAATTCTCTTTAAACAACTCAGCAGGGAACTATTTAAATGTTAAGGCTGGTAAAGAATGCCTTTTAGACGGAAAAACATTTAGCCACGTATAACTTCTACTGAATTTAAACAAAATAACATAATATTAACTACCCTAACTTTTACGGTGTCTCTTCATGATAAAAGGTATAATATTTCAAATAATAAAAACACATTTTTAGAACGTATCTCCACAATATGTTTCATGGTCAGGAACGGTTTCGCTCATCGCGATCATTATTCACTGATGCATAAACACCATCAGCCAATATTGCAAATTGTAAATCAGGACGTGTTATCATATTTCGACAGAGTAATTTTATAAAACTGAACTGACTAGTCCGTTCTGATGCATCCGTGCGATAGAATGCCCTATGATGTCGAAATGCGAAACCCGGGTTGTTAGTGACAAAATATGTGAAACCGTAAAAAAATGTAACAGTTCAATTTTGATATTGAAATTTCATCAAGCACCTTCAGTCGATATCATAAATAATATTATAAAGATCAGTACTATAGCTTATTGGTGAGTGCTTTATAAAACACTGATTCAATACATAACCAAAATATTTACTCATAGTTATAATGCTCGCGATAATCGAAACAGGTCCTGATCGTAAACATAGTGTAACATTCTTGTTTAAAATAATTGTTTAAAATATGTATTTATATCAACCTGAAAAAGCAATTGATTGGTATATTTTCTTTCACCAATTAAAATGCAGTGCGAAAGAATTTATTCGAAAAAAGTAGAACAAGTCTTGGGTAGTATTTTTCCTTTAAAGTACATATATTAAATTGTAGAATTGTTTTGTCTTCTTGTAGGTATCGGGCGGCTGTAACGTCAACAGGATGTAAGGCAAAAAACTGAGCTGCTTCCGGTGGCAATCATTCAAAAAACCGGCGGAGCGGACATGCGTACCGTAAGCGCGTCAAGCCAAAAACCTTCGGGCGAAAAAGCTCAATTTACATGCTGTATGCGAAGCTTCGACTCTAATGTACGCATATTTTATGCTTACCCTTTTCAAGAGAGACTCTATGAAAGCTGTGTTTATATTTTGATACTTAGATATTACAATATTTCATTGTCTTCAAAATAATTTGTAATTTATTAATCTTGACAGAAAGTTTTTATTTACTTATTAATTAAGCATCTACTTGGTGGAAGTTTACTAGATTTACACTGCTTAGACATTTAGAAAAGAACTAAACAGTGTAATAAATTTAATAGTCACATTATATGAAATGTTATAATACTGTATTGAATTAGATTATATAATGTCTATTTTTTCTTGAACATTAAATAAAACAAATATAAAAAGATTCCACAAATTGTTAAGTACTTTTTCCACAGTTAATATTTTCACTTTTAAGGTGATAACTGTCACTTCTTGATGGAAGGGCGTGATATTTTACATAACAGAAACACATGTTTTACTATTTATTTCCACAAAATATTTATTGATCAGGACCGGTTTCGCTCATCGCGAGCATTATCAACTGATTGCAATTTACAAAAAAGCCTATTTATACAAAATATTTGAGCTAAAGGTAGTAGGTATACTAAACTATGTGTTCACGAACTAAGAAACAATTTACAGTTTATATTTTCGTAATATTAATTACTTACTAGCTAAAAATTTCGTTTTACATATTTAAATATAATGTCTTTCCATCAAATAGTGACAGTTCAAAAATAAAACAAACGTAGAACAGTGTTTTCACTGCGTACGAATCATTATACCGTTTTCAGTATTCAGGCATCAATTAAATATATTTATAACAACATTTTGAGAAGTTTTCTGCCCTACATTTTATGTTAAAATTTTCGTATAACTGCATTAATTAAATCAAAGATATTTACATTTTTCAAGAGATACTGCCAAAAAAGCTTATATCTTTATCAACATTTTATTTCAAAACATCTTTTTTTTTAAATGCCCTTGATACTTAGTTATTTGATTTTTAAATCCGTCAGATTAATTTACACGCTATTTAAAGTCAACTAGTTTTTATTCTCGTCATGAGCGAAACTGTTTCTTATCTTTAAACAATTAAATAATCAATTGTGAATGTGGTACAAAAAACACATTTGTTTCCTTGGAAATCGGCACAAGAACATTCAATATTGCTTACTATTCTAACAACAAATTAATTCCAAACAGGAAATATTTCAACAATGACGACTAAAATCAATAATATTTATTGGCGTTATATATGTTATGTTATCAACAAGAAAATATTTTGTTACGTCTAAAAGTTTTAAAAATAATAAAATATAGGCAATATTTTCGGAGCTTACACGTATGTAAAAGAAAATGCGCACTATAATCCACAAATACTAGTTTTTCAACCATCCATGGTGTCATAACTATACACAAGTGGCGGGTGGTGACTTTTTAACAAGGGGATGTTTTACAAAAAAACACACATTAATTTTTCAAAAAAAAATTCTAGTTGCTTTCAAAAGACATTTAAGCGAAAGCAGAAAATCTACTTTCTTTTACTTTGATTAGTTACAGTAGTAAGAGTAAATTTCAAAACATTTTTTTGTGTGTTTTACTTTAATAATCGTTATGTTTTAGATTGAATATTTGATGCTGGTTTTTTACTCTTTACAATTACTTCTGTTCGATTAAATAGAATAAAAGGAAATCTCCTATTCGTCACGCCTAATAATTACTTGGTTAACCGAGCAACTATTTCTACTAGCTTCCGAATTAATTCCAATTAATTTATGATGTCGACTGAAGGTGCTAAATGGAATTTCAATATCAAATTTGAATTGTTATAACTTTGGACACATGTTTTTTCTCTAGCGACCGGGTTTCGCCTTTCGGCATCATCAGGCATTCTATCACACTGATGCAACAGAACTGAAAAACTGTCGGGTCGTTAGTGACAAGCCTTGTGGAATCGTACAATTTTTTATCAATTCAAAATATTTACCTTTATTATTATATTATAGGCCCCAATACATCATAATTAAAGATCCTTTTCAAAGCATACAAAAAAGCGTACATTCTAATTATATTTAAATTAATTAACATTATCTTTGTTATCTAATGCTTGTGAGAAAATCATTCACAACGAAGAAAGCAGAGAAACCGCATCCACGATCGAAAATTGACAAAAATAATAAAGCAAATATTGTTGATTCTTTATATTGACTTGATACATTGTCAACGTATAACTTCGATCAAGATTTTTGAAAATTTTTATTATCAAAACGGAATTTTACTTAAACTTGACTAAATGCTGGATAAATCAGGTTTATTCAATCACTCTTAAAATAATTATAATTTTACAAATTCATTTTTCAAAACACATTTTTTTTTAAATATCAATATTTACTATAAAACTGTTGGTGACCGCAGCAAAATCTTCTGGTGACTGCAGATGGGAACCACTGACTGTTTAAACTTAACAGTAAAAAAAGTTACAATTTACAAAAAAGGCTGGATGAAATTGAAATACGATATGACAAAAAAACCATTGACGTTAAAAACTATAAGGGATGCACCCCATCCAATACATTTATGGACCGCCCGCCACTGGTCTACGCCTAGTTTATATGTAGGTATCAGGCGCACATAAAAGAAGAGGCGAGAAAAATCGACGTCGTGAAAAAACCATCCGTTAGATTAAAATCCCACCGCGGAAGAAAATATAGAGCTCGTAAAAGTTTTCGCGCCATCTCGTGGTTCGACTTGAAAGCAAAGTGCTCGCCCGGGGCGCCAATCTCAATCAGTACCAAAGGTGTGAGGTTGGAACTAGAAGAAATATTAATATTTGCTGATGAAAGATTGTTTTTTCTCCACTTGTCTATTGTTGCGACTGGGTACTCTAGAATCCGAATTGAACATTTACTATAACCCACGTACTCTATAAAAACATTTCCAATAGACATTTTTCTATGCTTAACCCTTTGTAGTCCGCACATTTTCGCTAAATAACTACACCGAAATAGTTTTTTCCTATTTTAATTTTAGACCTCGTGTATATTCTTCATCTATCTATCAATAAATTTTGCAACTAAAAATAAAAATCCATATTAATTTTTGGTAGTATAGCTGCACGTATCCTAAGACGCCACATTGTGCGTTCCCGGATCGTAACGTTCGTCTCAAAAATGACGCCAATGTGGCGTCCGCGGATCGTAAAGTGTTAATATTACATTTTGAAAATATAGCTCCCAAGCTTAAGTTTCTAATTAAGTCTATTCAAAAAAAATAAAAACCATTTTTTTATGAACATTAATTTATCAACTGTATATTATACATCATGTGGATATATTTTATATAACAAGTAAGATAGTTTCTTAGTTTTTGTACCATTTGTTTCGTTTACCTGGTAATTATTAACTCTTAATTAACATAAATTGTCTTGTTTTTATTTGTATTGCATCAAGTGATTGTTATATTATGTATTGTTGAAATATTACTTAGAAGTGACAATAAAATTTTTAAAAGAAAGATGACTATGTTGGCGACGAGTGAATCCGATTCCGATCTGTTTAATTTAAAATAATGGAAATAGTAAACAAAACTTTTAATCAATTAATTAAAAAGAAACAAATCTCATAAAAGAATAGCATAACATTAATATATGCTGAGTGCTCACATGTTTACATCTTTGCCGTAAAGGCTCAAAACTAAATACATTGGAACAATTAGAAAATTTGTATTATAGATATCCGCAATCCAATGACATTCTCAATGAACAAATATATATAAATCACCCTTTACAGAGCACTATGGAAGGTTTTTAAATAAATCATCTTTGTACAATAATACTTATTCACTATTTAAGTTTATTCCAAAACAATAAAAAAAACCCCCGGACTAACTCGCACTTTAAGAAATACATAAAACCAATTTGCCAGGCTTAAGAATTTATTATCATAATATAAAACTAGAACAGATGAGAAGATTAATTGTGTAGCTTTTTTACAATGTACGTTTACATAGTTCTGATAAGGGCTTAAGTCGAAATAGCTATCAACTAAATATCTTAAAAATTTTGAAGAACAAAAATACATCGCAATTTTTCGCCGTGTAAGAATGTTCTTTAATTACTAGTAATTGTCGATGGTTATTATGATAAATTAGATCTGACGATCGAGAAAGTCGAAAAGCTAAAACGACCGCTCATTAAAATACAATTCCTTTGATGTGGTATATCCACCTTTTTTACCGTGAAAACATAATTTCTGTATATATTTTTCCCACATCTGTAATTAAAATCCGCCATTCATTCGTACTTGCAACTTCGCTAACAATTGTCCACCAGTTTTATTATATCCCTGAAGGAAAATAAAAAAATGCGTGTTTCAAAAGTTTTCTTGGAACATAGCCTTCAGCGGTATTTCGAATGAATAGAGTCCGACGCCAAAGACTTGCGAATAGTGGGAATAAACATGAGGAATCGTACAAAGCTGTAACAATTCAAATTTTAATGAATTGTATTGTTGTTGATTTTTTTTATTATTCAAAATGTATTTCTTAAATATTGAGTTTTAATGTTCATCGTTTAAATTGATGTGCCATACTGCGAAGAAATAGCTCAGTAACACGGTGAAAAGATAGCAATGTATTTTAGTTGTACAAAACTTTATAATTAATTTGATAGCAATTTCGGCTCACGTCATCGTCTGAGCTATGCTATAATAATAGCTATCAACTACATCTTATAAAATTTTGTACAACTAAATTACATTGCTGTTTTTTCACCGTGTTATAATGGAGTTCTACCAAGTAAATGCCAAATCAATCAATATATAGCTCAGTGTTTAGTACTATATATATACGCAATATAACGCAATTCCACCAAGAAATGACAATACACTTACGTATTAATAACGATAGTGTAAAAAATATATTTTCAAGTTTCCTCGAGTTTTTTTTCTGCTTTCGTTTGAAAACGTAGAAAATAGGTCTTATTACATTTTCAAATAAAAAAATAGTTAACTTTATAAAAATTAATTTTATATTATTAACCATAACAAGTTTCGATGTATCAGGACTCCAGAAAATGTGAGGAGGTATACTAAAAATAAGTTGCGAAAACGCTCAGCGAAAATGTCGAGGATAACCATAAGTGTACATCGCGTCTTTTGCCGTCTGCCTCCCTGATACATAAACGCTCGTTGGGGTTGTTTTTACTACTTATCTGGTGGAAAAATATTATTTCTGGCTTTGTATTTCTGTAGACAAAACTGATTCTATCGTGGTACACAGGTTTACAAGGCACTCAAAGTCACTTTTATGTTCGGCTATCGTGAAAGCAAACAATGGTATGAGATTAAAAGAACATATCTTTTTTGTGAAAGGAAAATAATCGATTGACCATTATTTTGAATTAAAAAAATAGATGGCCAATTACGATTTCACAATCTTAATAACAAATTTGAATTTTTACAACTTTTTACGATTCCAGATGTTTTTGCCACTAACGACCCGGGTTTCGCCTTTCGGCATCTTCAGGAACTCTATCACACAGTTACAACAGAACTGACGTACAATAGACAGTAACATTGTCTATACAATATTATTAAATACAGAAAAACACACACCCCAAGGCAAGCAGTAAATGGCAGCTAAAACAAATTTTATTTAATTTAATCGTGCAAAGTTATAGCAATTAAAATTTGATATTGAAATTCCATCAAGCACTTTCAGTCCATATCATAAATTAAATCTTAGTAACTTTAATAATAATCAATATTAATAACTTTGCTATTCCATTTGTTGTATATCACACAAAATATGTTTCAGACATACTTTTTTCAATATACATGTGTGTTGCATGACTGCCTAGTAATTGTTTTATCACTTCTTTGACGTTTGATTCTTTATACCTGGAAAATGTTAACTCAAAACGTTGAAGAAATAACCTTGTTTTAATTTGCATGAAATCAGTTGATAAAACTCACAATGAATGAAATCGTTAATGATTCTATCAACACAAATTTTTGATGTTACTTCTAAGCATTATACTTATATCAAATTTGAATTGTCAAAAATTGTCTTTGTCCGACTCAACATGTCTTGTCACTAACAACACGGGTTTCGTCATTCACCAAGCCAGGCACTCTATCACACAGACGCAACAAAACTAAGAGTATAAATCCCTTTCAAAGTGTTAACTGTCACTTCTTGATGGAAAGTTATGAAATTTTAAATAATAAAAACACATTTTTTAGTAATTATTTCCACAATATATTTTGTGATCAGAACTGGTTTCACACATCGCGAGCATTATCATCAGTTGATGAACGAAACCGGTTCTGATAAAAAAAACATATTGAAAGTATAAAGTTTCAATAATTCAAATTTGATATTGAAATTGTTGTGCTTTATTAAATATATGAAATCTCGTGATTATATTTCGCAAAACAAATAACTGATCGTAATTAAAAACAACCTATAAAAATAGGGAAGATATACGTGCGTTTAATCGTAAATTGAATTAAATGGTGCACCCTAAATACATTCACATTTACGTATTTTTAACAAACTTAAGTTTCAATAAAACCCTGCATTTTCAATCTTCCATCTCGTTTGATAATAATGGCACAAAAAATCCACTCAAATAATAAAAACTCCATTTACATACCGCAAAATTTACGAGCAACATAAAAAAAATCTTCTCAGAAATCAAATCAAATTTGAAAGCTAGCTTGTTGAGTCTCAGAAGCTACACTGCTACGTATAATGAGCCAAGAGGTATATTCTAACGATATTTGTAATATAAAATATTGCTCGCTTTGACTTTTCAAGCGGCTATAATGATAATTCGCTCAAATCTCATCAACTGCTCATTATATGAATATAATTTTATAATAAGCTTTGAAACTTTTTACTTAGTAGTAAAGTTTGTCAATAAGAATAAAAAAGCTTTACTCAATTGTAGTACGCAAAAAAACATATACGTACGTATTCAAATTATTCAACACAAGTCATTGATTAAAATTTTTCAATAATATATACCTTTTAATCGAGTTAGTAAAAGCGCGTTCAAGCATAATCTTAGGGCCTTTTTCAACACTGATAAACACGCCATTGTCAGAACTATGTAAAATACATTGCTTTTTTTTCACCATGTTACGAGTTCCACTAAGTAAATGTCAATTCAATTAATACACTAATTATTTTTTAATAATAAATATATTTGTACTACTGTTTCCATAGTATTATATAATATTATCCAGATCACAACAGATTTTGCTCATAGCAAACATCATTAAGTGATAATCTTAAATCTTGTTATTAATAACTAAAAATAGAAATTTTATTAGGTTATATTTCAAACTGCTTAACTTCATTAAGATGCATTATGTAAGATTATTTGTAAATTATTTCTTAATTCTATTTCTAAAATATATTTTATGATCAAAACCAGTTTCGCTCATTGCAAGTTTTTTAACTGATTGTATCCGGTGATATTATCCAAAATAGTCTTCATATGATTAAATTGCGAAAATAGTAGCTAAATTGTATTTTTTTATTATTACGCGTATATTAAGTATATTACGCATCCTAATAATGAAACCTAAAATGAATGTCAAGAAACGGGTCACAGACAAATATATTTGAGAGCATCTGGAAAATTATGAAACAACAATTTAGATTGTAGCCCACTTTTGAGTTCTATAGGCTTATCAATTCCGGGATCAGAGATAAGATAGAAAACCTTTTTTAACGGATATTGTTAAGTGAATTAACGGTAATGAAACATTTTTTTTCTATTATTTCAGGGAATGAAAATATTATATAATATTTACTTTGACCTGAAGAACATAAGCACAAGATTGCCCTTTCATGTTTAAATTTGCATAAAATGCACTTATTGAATTTATTACAGACGGCTGCATTTTATGGTCATTACTTTCATTTCCTCGGTCGGGGATTACCTACGACCATATTATGCTCAAAACAGCAAAGTTTATTTTTAATGCAATTCACAAAACTAAACTAAAAATTGTGTAATAACTTTTTTCTGTTTTGTATCAAAATTGATTTTAAGAGAATCCATTCTGGATGTATTTAAAACAAGTGAGTGGGTATTTTGCTAGCAATTAATTATCTCGAAAAAAATATACACGGAACTACAAAAAATCGCATTTAAAATGGTGACACTTTCGTCGATAATATTTGTTAAGCTTTTAACTGACCGCAGCCGAAAAAACAGCATCAAAGACGTTGGGGGTGTTTTCCAGAACATTTTTGGATGGGTCGAAACAATCAAATTTTATGTGGTACTTTATGGATTTTTAAATTACATTTTTTTGTTACTGTGTGTTTAATATTGTTATGTTAGCATTCGGTATTGCAATTTTTTTTTTTTTAATAAAAAATCAATGACATAAATTTATTATATCAACTGAACTTTGAATTGTTACAACTTTGTACGATTCCACATGTCAGTTCTGTTGCATCCGTGTGATAGAATGCCTGAAGATGCCGAAAGGCGAAATCGGCGACAAAACGTGTGGAATCATACTTAAGTGTCACAATTCAAATTTATGCATATATTGTACATATTTATTATTTTAATCCAATGTTGATGGTCTGTAAAACATTTTTGGATTTTTGAGTGGTCCGCGGATGTAAAAAGATTGAGGAACTATGTTCCAGACCACAAGAAAATTAGCGTATTAAATGTGTCTCATATTACAATAAAAAATGAAAGCTCAAGCATTAGTGTATTTTTATATCTCTTCACATATATTTTATGCAAAAACCTTTTTCATTTAGTAGTTTGTTTAATTTTGACAGCTATTATATTTAGTGGAACATTGATTAAAAATAATCAGTTGCATCGATTTTGAATGTCGATGCAATCACAAAAAAAACTTCAGCTATATCAGCAATAGGTCTTCATTCATTTATTCGCACTTAAATACGGAAGTCAGATACTCTACAATTTTACAAACAACTCAACGCCATCTAACAATAAACACGCAAATGTGCTTTTATCCAGCATCCGGTTGGTTAACTAGGGAAACTAGCTATACATTAGCGCAAGTCAATAAGGGTAGTGCGGAGCTTAGAAAAGCGTTCAGGCCGTAACACCAGGGTGCGTGCCCGTGTCCCTATAGCGTCGAACCTCCACCTTTCGCCCACTAAGGTTGCATAATGAAATAGACAAAATTTGCATATCTACAAGATTTGTGGCAAGACTTTTCATGAATACAACATGCGGCACGGTAACTTTGCACTATGCCGTGTTTGGTTATTGCATTTTGCGGTAGTTACTATTCAAACGTATCTGAAACATTGAACACTTTAAAGCTATATGGATGGATAATTTGCGCTTAACTTGAAACGTGGACGATCCAAGCCTGGAATGTTTATTTGATTCAAGACGTAAAACCCAAGCATCAGCAGTGAATTCCGCAATTATTTGTCGCTTGGTGAACATTATAATGCTGAAATCCTTCAACCTTGTCAATACCAAGAGACTCCTAAAACGCGCTCACACAAAAATGACATCGGTAGACGCGCCGCTTTAAAGGGGATTTTACTTACATGAATTATTTAAAACATAAACATATATTTATTGAATTGGCATTTATTTGGTAGAACTCCATAATAACATGGGGAAAATTAGCAAGGCAATTTATGATATCGACTGAAGGTGCTTGATGGAATTTCAATATTCCACATGTTTTGTCACTAACGACCCGGGTTTCGCCTCTCGGCATCTTCAGTCATTCCATCAAATGGATGCAACAGAACTGGATATGTATAAGATATAGTTGATAGGTATTTCTTCTGACGAAGGCGTGAGCCGAAATAGCTAGAAATTTTGTAGAACTAAAATCTATTACTATTTTTTCACCGTACGACATAAATAGATGTGAAACACACGACGTCATCTATTGGGAATACCGTGACATATCCATAATTGAGATAAATATTATGCTCGCGGTGAGCGAAACCGGTCCTGATCAAAAAATATATTGTGAAAATAAGTACTAAAAATTGTGTCTTTATTATTTAAAATATCATGCCCTTTTATCAAGAAGTGTGTACACCTTAAGAGTGTTTAATATTATTATTAAATTTATTTAACAAATAACATATAAAATGCATTATTTTATAATTGAGGTAAAAAATATTAAAATATATTTTTCCGGTACGTTTGTATTAAAACAGCACGGCATTGTTTCCTTGTTGTACTTTAAATAATTCTCAAAGCTCAAAATGAAGCTTTTGGTGTGCATTGGCTATGTTTAAAATATATTTTGACCAAAACGTTTAAAAAATGCACCGTTAATGCATCACTCTCAGCAATTTATCACTGCATGAATGGGGGCGAGAGAGCCATTTGATTCCCGCTGGGCCAGACAACGCTCCGGAGCGAAAAGTAGAGCCTAAAAGCTCATGCGAAAGCTCGGCGCCCCGCAGAGTTAGCTTAAAGCTTTCGAGATGAAATATCCAAAGTCGAATATGAAAATCAAACTTAATAGAGGAGGGAAGGCGCTTAGGCACATCTAAATAGGGGCGGCGGAGTGTGCGGGAACATTGATAAGTTGAATCGATTAACGTTTTCTTCTTTTACCCTGAAAAGTAATTTCATTCTTCTACCAGCATAATTATATAACGACAAGGCTAAATTAAAACAAATCTAAAGCACTTTCATATTTCTTTTGAACAATTAGTAAAAAATACCGGATTTTTGTTTATTCTTACAATTAAATAACAATTTATTAACAAAATTTGATCTTTTAAAGCAACTTTTAAGGGAATATTAACCGTTATAGCTTGATAGAAAGGTACGATTTTTTATTAAAAATAAAAAACAAACTTTTAATACTTATTTCCACAATATATTTTTTGATCAGGACCGGTTTCAATCATTGCCAGCATTATCAACTGATAGAATACAATTTTCAAACAAGTCTATTTATACAAAAATTTTAATTTAAAGGTAGCAGGTATACAAAACACATGGGTTCAAGAACTACGAAACAAATATTTAATATCAATGAAAATAATGTAAATTAAATTTGAATTGTTACAACTTTGTTCGATTCCACATGTTTTGTTCACTAACAACCCGTAATATAACAGAACTGACGAAGCTCTGTTGCATTCGTATGATAGAATGCCTGAAGATGACGAAATGCGAAACCCGGGTCGTTAGTGACAAAACATGTGGAATCGTACATAGTTGTAACGATTCAAATTTGATATTGGAATTCCATCAAGCACCTTCAGTCGACATCATAAATTAATGTAAAAATTAATTTAAAAATGAAATGTTAACAATCATGAAAGTGATTGAGGAAAAAAGTACCAAAAAAATTGTTTTTATTATTTAAAACATATATTTTTTATCAAGACCGGTTTCGCTCATCGCAAGAAATATCAACTGATCATAAATACCTATTGTAATATGTTCAAAGCAATAAAAATATATTTATCACAATTTTGATAAGGACTGATTTCAATCATCGCGAACATTATCAACCTATAAAATTTTAATTCTGCTTAGATATTTGAAAATAATGTTTTCCCTATATAAAATGACAGTCAATTGCGACTTCAGTTGTATACAATTTGTCAGAAGATGCTACGGTATTCATAATGCACCTCATTTGGTTAATGAATACAGCGACCCAGCAAACTTTACTGCGTTACCTACTGCGAAAGCGGCTTAGTCGGGGATTAGGCTGGAAATAATTTATTCCCGCCACCTTAAACCTGGACTTTACATATTATTATATCTCTCCACTATCGCAGGTAATAATAACTCATATAAATATACCTCTTATCATATTATGCGGTACATATATTAATATGTCACGAATTGCATATCTTTGTCAGATAATCTTCCAGACTAGCGCAATATTATTAAAAAGAGCAATAAGTCCTAATATATGATATCGACTGAAGGTGCTTGGTGGAATTCCAATATCAAATTTGAATTTTTACAACTTTGTACGATTCGGGTTTCGCCTTTCAGCATCTTCAGGCATTCTATCACACGTTGCATCGTTGCCAGATTTAAATAAATTGGTATTTCTATAAAAAAAACAACATATTTATATTTGAATATTAGTCAATTAATATTTGTTGTAAAACTCTTTCAAGAATAGCTCATTAACAATATTAATTATTAATGAAAATTTTCACTGGTAATTGTTTTAATTGTAATTGGATAAATATTATTAAATATGTTTTACAATAGCTGTTAGTAGTTAATACCTTTGGTATATAGACGATGCTAACTGTTTACTGTGCGTCAGTTATGTTGCATCCGTGGGATAGAATCCCTGAATATGCCGAATGGCGAAACCCGGGTCGTTTGTGACAAAACATTTTGAATCGTACAAATTTGAAACAATTCAAAAAAGTCCTATTGAACAGTATTATTGTTACTATTATTTTACAACACGGACAGAATATATTTGATGGAATTTCAATATCAAATCTTAATTTAAGCCCACGGCGTGGGTTTTACTAAATCATTCGTAATTCTCCTTTCCTATATCATTTAAGTGAGATTAGTTCAATGAAAAGACAATCAAAATAACTTCACTTGATTTTTAATCCCAACAATAATCCACCAATTAAAAACAAGTATGCATCTTTGATAACAAAATAAACCAATGAAATTTTGACAATTGCGAGAGCCATTCGTTGTAAAATCATCAGTTGTATTGTTATCAAATTATCATTTGGAAAATTGAAAGACATTGTTATCTATTTTTTATAATCTTCTAGCATAAGGAACAACTTTTGAAAGAGTCGCGATGAGCAAAACCGGTCCTGATCTAGAACATATAAAATTGTGGAATTAGTACTGAGCACTGTTTGTCACTTTTTGAATATAATGCCTTTACATCATTAAAGGACAGTCAAAACTACAAAGTAAAGGTGAATTATAAAACATAGTTTATTTAATACGATTTCCTTATGTTATACGATTCACGATTCCACGATTATTAACATCATAAATGTAAATTAAATGTCACTTTTACGGTGTTAACTGTCTCGGAAGCAATTTTATCTATTTTTTAATGTATAAACAACGCCGATAAATACTCAAAGACGTCTCAGTATCGCAAAACCAAATTTGATCGATCCCAATTACAATTTGAATTTCGAAAAATATTCAACAATTTTCCACCACGATTCTGATTGTAATTTAATCACCACATTTAATCACAAATTCTACCAACCTCAAAAAGGCTATACATTAATGTTTGACAATAAAAATTTATGTATATTTTAAAAAAAATTTCGAATTCCCAATTGTAATCGGGATCGGGTTAATTTTGTTTCTCTTTCGTCAAGTTACCCATATTTGGTTCATATGATTTAAAAATACAGTATATATTTTTAAGTGAAGGAATTTTAACACGGTGAAATAATAGCAATGTATTTTAGTTCTACAAAATTATTTTTAATAAATATAGTTGATAGCTATTTCGGACTTACGCCATCGTCAGAACTATGCTTAAACTAAAATTCGCTTGTCTATAAATAGCTGTGCAGAAAAGGCACACAACACATCCTCTCTCCTGTTTCAACGGCCTAGCTTGTTACTTTAACACAATGACACTAAATTTTCAAAATTCTAAATGAAACAATAGATGTCTATGACCATAAGATTATATGTGGGACGGAAGTGCTCCTTCTGAAAGCAAATCAGACCACCCCTTTTGTATTATTTTTATTTAATTCGAGAAGCTTAGATTCGAAGTTGTCCATAAAAATTTCTGCAAGTAATGGGCTTAGATGGCTGCCCATTGGCAACCCGTCATTTTGTTGGTAATATGTTTCGTTAAATTTAAAGTAATTCGTTTCAATACACACTTGAAGGAATTTTATATTTTATATTTATATAGTTTATTTTGGATACCTTTAGATTATCCAAAAGCTTTGCTAAAAACTGTTTTAATTTTTCAATGTTTTTTAAAGTGTCGAAGCGTAGACAGCATCTATCGTCAGTTGCTTAAAAGTTAATTCAAAATAAATAAACAAGCACTTTCACTTTTGGTATGATAGTATAAAAACAGCGCCAAAGTTTTAAGTCTGAAGTGCTGTCGAGAATTTTCCGAAACTTTCTCTGGGTGTATGTTAAGTAGATTTTAACAAGGCCAACGGTTGACTGAGCAAAGAGCTAATACCCAACTCAGATAAGGAACAATATCTGCGTAGCAATGTAGCAGACTTTGCCAAGTATTTCTTTTTAATGGTAAAAATTCCATACAATATTTCAAATGAATTTCAAAAAATGCTGAAAATTTTCTGATCATGTTTTTTGACAGAAATTTTTACCTTCATTCAAGATTTTAATTTCTTCAATCGAAAACGTTATGCTAGTTTATTTTTGACATCAATTAAATTGATTAAATTGTTATTCCAATTTGTGTGTTATTTGATTCAAAACGGATTCCGCTACAGCCTTTACGTGATATAAATATAGTTATCAACAATCTAAATAACTAATTGTTTGAATTGGCATTTACTTGGTAGAACTCCATTATAACACAGTGAAATAATAGCAATCCATTTTGGTTCAAAAAAAATTCTTTTTAAAATAAAGTTGATCTTCTATTTCAGCTCACGTCATCGTCAGAACTATGCTTAAACGAACAATTGCTTATCTATATATAGCTGTGTATAAAAGGTACACAATATGTCTTGTCTCCTGTTTTAATTAACTTCACAAAAACTCACATACTCTTGTAAAAAACTTTCCATCAAAAAGTCGTTAACTGTATTGTTTGAATAATACATTTTTCAAAAATTAATCAATTGAATATTTATGAAAAATATTTCAAATATATATTCAGCTTTTAGTCTTATCTACGATAACTTAAATAACTTTCCTTGTTTGTATATAAGCGATGCCAAATTTTAACCGTCTGTCATATATTTAATTAGTGTGATAGAATGTTGGAAGATACCGAAAAGATCTATTTTAATTGTTTATTTCGTACCTAACGTAAAAATTAAACAGTTCTAACCCTGGTATAATGGTAGACCGAGAGTATTTTTCCAATAACCAAAAAGTATAAATTTTGAATTGTTTAAGCTTTGGACGATTCCACGTGTTTTGTTACTAACGACCCAAATTACAAATTGATGTTAAAATTACATAGAACGCCTTCAGTCGATATACTAAATTGATTTAATTTATTTTCAATATAAATTTTAAAATATCTTTGATTATTTACGTAGTGTTAATAATTGCGATACGTGTTTCGCCTCTTTCAGAATCATCTTCAAACATACTATCGCAAAGGTTGCATGGTTAATGACTTAAGCAATTTGAAGCAACACGTCACACAATTAGTAACATAATACGTGAGAAAATTATTTTATATGTTGAATTAACAAACTAATGTAAACAGTTTAAATATAATGAATGTCTATCAAAAAGTGTCAATTAACATCTTTAAAGTGAATTACTGCTATTTGAATATCGTTTTGAAAAGTTCGGAATGCGTCATGACAAAAAGTATATTGCTACTAGCGCAGCTTTGCGAATGATTCAAAAGCTCCTACAAAATTAATCAGGCGAGAACTTAGACTCGAAAGTGCAAATGGGCTTGCGTGCTGTTTAAAGATCAAAGGCATTTTATATTCCACGTTTTGATTAGACATTCAATTAACGAAATATTTACCTAGTATCGCGAGATATGCTTGAATAAGCTAATATGTCTTCATAGTGTATTACAATATATTACTATATGACCTTCCACCTATTCCAACACATTCTCAAACAAATTCGACGCTACCTCTTGACACTAAAATAACTCAAACGTTTACATAAGAAGGTCCGCCTTTTTTGACGTTATCTTATGTAGTGTATATGTAAGATTATGTAAAATGCTCGTTTGTGTCACCAATATTGAAACAAATAAAACAAAATGTAAATACAGTGAAACCTTTCATAACGAGCAGTTCTAATATCGAGTAATTCGCATTACGAGAACAACTAATTTTGTAAAAAAATCCTCCCTCTACAATTGTATTTTACTTTGTTTTATATGAGAAATTGTAACGTCTGTTTCACATGACGAGTAAAATAATGGAAGAATTAGTCTCATTATGAAATAATCTACTTTACTATCGACACAATTTTATTATATTGTACAATTGTCAGGGTCGGTTTCGCTAATCATGAAAATTATCAACAAATACAACACAAATTTAAGCACAGCTTTAATATAAATGATTTTTATCATTGATATAAATTTTTAACGAAGCAATACTCTACCAAATAGTAGTGAAATTTTAAAATCTTTCTTTTATATAAATTTCAATTGTTGAAACTTTATACGATTCTACATATTGTTATTGACGATATGGGTTTCGCTTTTCGGCATCTTCATGAATCGGTTCTGTTGCAAACGTATGATAGAATGCATGAAAATGTCGAAAGGCGAAACCCGGGTTGTTAGTGACAAAACATGTGTAATCGTTCAATGTTGTAACAATTCGAATTTGATATTGAAATTCCATCAAGCACCTTCAGTCAATATCAAAAATTATATAAATAATAGTCAGCTATCATTTAAATGCTATTAGTAAATTTTAGACTTAGAAATACCTACTTATTTCATAATGGCAGATAACGATAAGTATTAAAAACCAGGTGACGTAATATATCAATTTAAAATTCTGAAGAATCTTTTCAAGAATTCAAGAACTGATCTCACGTCAAGGATGTGGAATGTAAAATCGTACAAAGTTTTAACAATTTAGATGTGATATTGAAATTCGATAAAGCACTTTCAGTCGATATCATAAATTTAATGTACTATATAAAATGGGAATCTCCTAAGATTATCTAATGTTCATAATACATTTTAAGATATCAAATCCCCTCGGCTTTTCACTTAAACACTCCAAGTTTCGAGAATTGACAGTAATGATAATTAATAACCCGGGAATTCCTAGCTTGAACTTTCTTTTGAAAGTTCTTAGCGATGAGATCACTTCACGTTGAGCAATTTATTGCTTAATTTCACTCATCCCGAGCTTTCCTTGTTATATAATGTTTTATTAAATTTGTTTGTATCTAAAACATAATCTTGGGAAAGTTTGTAACGGGCGTGTACACATTCCGAAAGTTTTATTGTTATTGGGGTATGTATTGTATTAACTGTCGTCAGGTGGTGACTGGGAAAAGTTATTTATTTAGGCGTCTTGAATTATTTATTATGGTCTTAGAAATATTTACAACATCAGATTTAGTCAAGAGCATCTTGTATAATATAAAATTAATAGAGCGTTAAAATCTATGACGCTTTAGCATCAGAGCTTTTGAAGGCTCCATCGTTTCTTGAATATATTCTTATTTACTGGTGTCGTTGTTGACAGATGTTAGTCGCTGCAGAGCTGAGCAATACGCAATGAATCCGATTCACGTGGATACCACACAAATTATAATTATATTAATTTCTCTACATAATATATTCACACAAATATACATTTTTATTGAAACGAATTAACAGATACACGTATGCATATACAATACATAAGAAAATGAACAAGTTAAGTCATTTTCAGATACCGTGGATTTTTAGATTTGAATTTTTAAAACTTTGTACGATTCCACATGTTTTTTCACTAACGGGTTTTTTGTGTTTCGTCTTTCGGCATCTTCAGGCTTCCGTCACACGAATGCAACAGAGCTGACGTGACGTACGTCAAAAAAAACCATTTATATTTTAATGTTATTTAATTCATATTTTTTGTAAAAACCTTTCAAGAAAGACTCATTAACAAAATCGTTAATGAAAATTATCACAGGTAATTATGTAAGTTATTGTTAGATTAATATTATTAAATTTGTTTTAGCTGCTATTTACTGCTTGCTTTGGAGTGCGTGTTTTCCTGTAATTAATAAGTTTGTTATATAGACGATGCTAACTGTTTATTGTTGATTTCATATGTTTTGGCATTAACGACCTTTCGGCTTCACCTTTCGGCATCTTCAGACACACAAATGCAACACAACTCCCAAAAATGTTACAAGAATTCACATTTTCCATTGAAATTCATTAATTAAGTAAATATGTTTTAAATGTAAGTCTACAATCAAAAATTGAATCGTTCAAACTTATATCAAACATGACCCGGGCTTAGCATTTCAACATCTTCGTGTTCGGGCATTCTATCACACGGATACAACAGTACTGACACACAATCAATAATTTACATCTGAATAATCCAGGAGGAATTAAACAGGATAAATTTAACGCGAAACCTATGTGGAATTGTATAAAGTTGAACGAATAAAAAATTCACAGCGAGAATCGCTCTGGGCAAGCAAAAATTGTGTTATTCGATATCCCCATATCGCGTACTTATAAGTAGGGAGCTTTCGAATAAAAGTTGCGTGATAATTTTTGCGATTTCATTATCTGGGCAGTATTAATATTAGACAACAAAAGAATGGCTTCAATCTAAGCTCCAATTTCACCCCTCATTATCAATTTATTACATCCGGATATCAGAAAACCAAGAAGGCCTTCATAAACCTTGAACGTTGATAAATGTTCAACTTATCTTGGAATCTCAGTGATTTCAAACAATTGGTAAAAGTTTTGCCGTCTTGAACAATAGTTTACAAGGAGCCCTTAAGCGAAATTTTTATATTTCTCTTGCTAATTGAAAACAAAATGCAACGAATATTTATTTAAACATAAATATATATAGAATATAAATAATTCACATCGGGACCGTTTTCGTTCATCAAATAATGTATTTCAAACAAAACAAAGAAAACCTCAGAAGTGAATAGATTTTCTATTTATCTTTCATTTTCTTAGTAGAACTACATTAAAAATCATTAGTAATTGACAGCTATTTCGACTTCCGCCATCGCCAAAGCTGTGTAAAAATAAAAATATAGCTTCTTAACCTTATATATTTCCTTAGAAGAGATACGTGGCACACACAATTCGTCTAAATTTGTCTGTTATATTTAATTAACCGCCTATTACTGAATTGTTTATAAACGTGATTAGAACCGGTTTCGCTTGTCTAAAGCATTATCGACAAACACTTCATTTTTATGTTAAAGCGAGGCTATATGTATACATTAACAATTAATAACAACAGTTTATGTATGACAAAAGGTTCAAGAACTGAGAAATAATTCACTGCTTATCATACAAAATATATCTAAATAAAGAACTTGTGTACAAATAAAATATTGAAGACCTCTAAGTATTCATCTGGAATCAAAAGTAATTAAAAGTAGTAAAAATAGAATTAAAAGTCTATTAAGAATTTTTATGAAATACCAACTTGCAAGAACTTTCGTAAGAATATTATTCTAATTAAAAAACAAATTTTTCGCTAAAATAAAAGACACAATGTATCTTTATAATAGTATTTAAAATACAGCTTAGTTTAATTCTATTACAATGATTATTCTCATAATTAATGATATCGACTGAAGGTGCTTGATGGAATTTTAATATCAAATTTGAATTGTTACAACTTTGTACGTACGATTCCACATGTTTTGTCACTAACGACCCGGTTTTCACCTTCCGGCATCTTCAGGTATTCTATCACGCAAGTTGTAGCAATTCAAATTTGATTACTCTTATTATGGCAAAAACCTCAACGTCTATACGCAGCCATTTACAAAAATAAGCATAAATATATTATTTTCATGTAATTTTAACGAAGTTCTGACGATAACATAAATTTGTACGTTATTGATTGACTTGGCATTCACTTGGTAGAACTCCATTATAACACGGTGAAAAAAATAGCAATTTATTTAAGTTCTACAAAATTATTTTTAACAAATATCGTTGATAGCTATTTCGGCTCACGCCATCGTCAGAACTATGCTTAAACTAAATTCGCTTATCTATATATAGCTGTGCAGAAAAGGCACACAACACATCCTCTCTCCTGTTCCAACGGCCTAGCTTTTCTAGCCTTCCTAGCTTCGGCCTAAATTTTCAAAAATTCTAAATGAAGCAATAGGTGTCTATGACAATAAGTTTATATGTGGGACGGAAGTGGTCATTATGGAAGCAAGGATGGTCTGATTTGCAAATCAGACCACCTTTGCTTCCACAGCTATATATAGATAAGCGAATGTTAGTTTAAGCATAGTTCTGACGATGGCGTGAGCCGAAATAGCTATGAACTATATTTTTAAAATATAATTTTGTAGAACTAAAATTTATACGTTGTTTAAAAAAAACAATTCGATACAAGTTCAAAAAATTTTTTTTTTTTAAGTGGTATTGTGTAAAATACTGCTCAAAGCCCCCCGTTTGCTCATCAATGCCTTATTAAACGTCGCGTCATATCATTGATCGGTACACTGCCAGGGGTACAGAAAATGTGAAAGGAGATCACAATAAGATCCAGTGCACTCGCATTTTTGGAGGATTTTGCTCGAGGGGACGACCCTACTAGAAGACCCTTTTAAAAATGGAACTTTGTCACTACTTGTCAAGAGAAAATCCTCTTTCTTATACGACACAAGAGAGGAGAAGCATTTAATTAAAACTATACCAAAAAAATTTGTAGTATATCAAAACGTTTTCCTTACACAAGCAGATGATGTTTTGTATTTAAATTATAAAACACAACAATGCTTAAAAGTGAATTGCTTAATCTTTATAAGTGATATCATCTTTCTGAATCTTCAAGCGTTCTCTCACACGGACGCAATATAACTGAGACATTTTAAATTTAAAAAAAAACACACATTTTTAGTACTTATTCCCACGATATATTTTTTGATCAGGCCCGGTTCCGCTCATCGCGAGTACTATCAACTGACAGAACACAATTTCCAAACAAGTCTATTTATACAAAATATTTGAGTTAAAGGTAGCACGCATACAAAACCATGGGTTCAAGAGATAAGAAACTTTTTGCGAATACAATATTAATTTAATTGTGAACAATCACTTATTTATAATTTTCAAACACAATTAAGGTAAATCAATAATCCATATCGACTAATTTTGTTTAAAAATTATAAATAAGTGATTTTTAAAATTTTATTTTAAATTAATTAACATTTTTTTATTCTATCAGTTGATAGTGCTCGCGATGAACGAAACCGGTCCTGATTAAAAATATATTGCGGAAACAAGTACTAAAAAATGTGCTTTTATTATTTAAAAAAAGTTCATTTATTAATATTATAAAGTCTTCTTGTTTATAAGCGATATAAACTGTAAACTGTGACTGTCAGCTCTATCGCAACCGTGCGATATAATACCTGAAGATGCTGGAAAGTGAAACCAGGTCGATGAATAAATACGTTTGCGGAATCGCAGATAATTTTAATAATTTATTTAGCCTTTCGGAAACCAGATATATTTTTTTCAGACAGCGTTTTGAACAAGATATCTTTTTAGAAAAGTATTTCAATTGATTGATTAATTTTTGATAATACTATTCAAACATGGTGGCGAACATTTAAAAATAGATTTTTACTTCTTGTTTTGAGAATCATAATAAACCTTTTCCGCTTTCAGAATATCATCGTTATCAGACGGACAATTAAATAAGCCTGTTTTTTATTACGTGTTTGAACTATTTTGCTTTCATACAGCTAACGACATCACTTCCGAATCTACATAAAAGATTTGAACGCAAGGTAAAGTCAACGCAATAAATCAGGTCGAAAATTTCACCTCTTTTCACCGGGAAAAATCCCGAATAAACGGCAGACAATTCCGCACAAAACGGCATAATAAATTACTCAAATAAAACACACTTATTTAATAATCCCAGGCTGGCAAAACTCGACAAAGGGAAATGTTACTCACGCGAACGTTGGAAAGACTTCTTGACGAAACGCCTTGATAAATCAACAGAATTGGTTAAATAAAGCACAAAGGATCCGATACGTTTCAATTGGGTGAACGTACTATGACGCGTGCCTGACACGAATATACCATATGGTCAACTCTCACATGCGACCCGGAGCCCCAAAGGTTGTTCGAAGTTTCCCCAATATGAAAAGTCATTCTTCAGAAGTACAAAACGAAAATCTTCTTATACCAGTTATTTTAAAGTGACGATATGTTTATCAGAGTTGTGTTTGTGGATTTATTGTACGTTAAATATAAAGTCAGACGACTTTTACTATACACAGATACACTTATGCCTCGATTTATACGGATTAAAAACATTTGAAACAGTTTACATTTACAGCTTAAATCATCCACGAAGGACTCGAATTGGGAATGAAATTAGGTAATCATTTTGTACATAAGGAGTCAAATTTTGAACGTGATATTAATCAACGCTTGGCTCATGGCATATGATGAGGTCCATAAAGTATTGATTGATTGAATTGGCATTCATTTGGTAGAACTCCATTATAACACGGTGAAAAAAATAGCAATGTATTTTACTTCTACAAAATTATTTTTTTAATATATAGTTGATACCTATTTCGGCTCACGCCATCGTCAGAACTATGCTTAAACTAACATATAGCTGTCTATAAAAGGTACACAATACCAACATTATAATAAATACATGGCTATTTTTTTCACCGTGTTAGGTCCATAAAGATCTAACAAGAAATTCGAATCAAATGTTAATAAATAAAAAAAATATTACCAAATCTCCTTGAGATGTAAATGTTTCTACTTCAAACACCGAATTGGCACAAATAATTTCGAGTGATGAAAATGTCTTTGAACCAGTCACGAAGAAGAGATTGACAGTGATTTGTGATAGTGATGAATGATAAAAACTCCACCAAACGTTGCAATAAAATCTAAAATTAAATTATCACAGGTAATTGTGCTAATTTTTATTAGATCAATATTATTAATAAGTTTTAGCTGCCGTTTAGTTCTTGCCTTGGGTCTGTGTTTTCCTGAAATAAATACCTTTAGTACATAGACGATGCTAACTGTTTATTGTACGTCAGTTCTGTTGCGTTCATATGATAGAATGCCTGAAGATGGCAAAAGGCGAAACACGGGTCGTTAGTGACAAACATGGTGAATCGTACAAAGTTGTAACAATTCCAGTTAGAAAAAAATAATTTAGGATAGTTAGATATTACAAAATAAATTATTTTGATGATACTAAAAACATGTTGACAACCAGGTCCACAATCTATAAATCGTTATACGTGATGATGTCCCAAAAATCTTGAAGATACATCTTACCGCTATGCTATATAGTAACATTCACACCCCAAATGAACAAAACTACCCACTGGTAACATCCCCACTTGAGTACTAACCTTCCTACATACATCTTAAGAGGTTTATCGTGCTACCTCCCCTACTGGAATTTACGATAAACTATCTAATCCAGGCATTCAAATAGAATGGTTAAATTCATTAATCAAATTGAAGGTATTTTGTACAGATTATAATGGTAAAATTAAACTAAGCGATTCGAAGGGCTAACCTCACATTTTAATTTATTAACACACAAGTCCCATCAAGTAATTTGAAAAGTAAATTATAGTATAGGAATCTCATGTTCTAAACATTAATTGTGTATTGATTTGATTAACGACTTCTACTACGGTTACATGAAAAAATTTCAATATCAAATTTAAATCGTTCTTTTGAACATTAATTCAATGAGTCAACGTAAAAAAATATGGCTTTTGTTATCAATATTCGTTCAAATGATTATATTTTGTATATGTTAATCTAATTATTATTACGAGTGATTTTAAAACGAATATTTATTATTTCTTTTCATTTAATGGATTCGGCGTTTAATCATTTAATTTATACCTGTGAAAATTTAAACAAAAAAATATTCAATATTCTTTCATATTTTATCTGTTTAAATATATATATCAATGTTTATTTTATTAATCGAATTGTAATTTAATTGGTATAACTCCATTTTAAAATGTTGAAAAAATGTTTGTTCTACAAAATTTATATGATATATAGTTGATAGCTATTTCGGATCACACTTTCATCTGAACTATGTTTAATTTTGTATTATGTTTATATGTTTGTTTATATGTCCTGTATGTGTTTCTATACCATTCATCCGATTGCAATTAAACTTGACTGAGTTGTTATGAACACAGCCGCAAAGTTTTTAAATTAAAGTACGCATTAGATCAGGACCAGTTTCGCTCATCGCTAGAATTTTCTTTTCATGCGATTGCGATTATAAACGAGTTGTTTTTGACAGTTTCTGAATTAGTATAAACATTAGATTCGATTCTGTTCCTCTTATCGGAAGCGTTAGCAACTTATACACTGGAATATATTGATATGCTTCTCAATGGACTGCTTTATGCGACCTGCTCACGCGTCGTAAAATTGTCTGATATATTCGTGTACACATACATACACTTCAGTGAACAGAATTAAAACACAAACATTCGACGCATGCCGGGAACTTGTTAGTTCTAATAATAAGAAATAGTATGTCTGTCAAACCTTCAAAAAGGAAGGCAATACCATTTTTTAAATTAAAAAAAATGTTATATCAATATTTAAATATATATATCTAATGAAAATCATAATGGTTTAACAAAATGTACAGTTAATACCTTCAAAAAATTCATCAACGTTAAAAATATTTACACGAGCTTAAAGTATATTTATAACTCATTTACACGATTGAAAAATGAGACAAAATACTTGTGAAAGCTTCTAACAACCCTCCTATAAGCGATGCTATTTTCCACGATTACACGATGTATAAAGAGCGTGAAATAAGCTTTACGCAGGTTTATTTTCTTACATGGAATCTTAAATTCCATCGCCCGTTGTGACATAAAATATCAATGAACCCCACAAAATATAACGACAAAAAAACTCTCTAATTATCACACCCGATACGTATAATGAAAAATGACGGTCTTTTACAAAAAAAAAACTCCAACCGTAATATTTTAGATTGCGTTTTTTCATCAAACAATTCAAACTGGTAACCTTCGTTGTATTTTTAATAATAAAAACAAATGTCTTATTGTAGTACTATATCCACAATTTATTTTATCATAATAGGTTTCAATCATCGCAAGCACTATTAACTGTTATATTTATGACGTTTTTTGAGTGCTTCACATATTATTTCGTCACATGCTTTAATTATGTTCCATAAAATAGTTCAAAAATAACTATTTTGATTGTAAAAAAAACCTTTTTTTTGCGATTGTTTTTGAATTCCTACTAGAATATTTATTGGCCATTATTTTTTTTACATTTTATTTTAAAATTAATTTATTTCATCTGGATGTTTATTGTATGATTCCTTCTAAATGTTTACTTTGATTCAAAAAACCTGCTTATTATATTAAATAATAAAAACATACCTTTTATTACTATTTCTACACTATATTTTCGCGACCATTATCAACTGATAAAAAAATGTGTTTTCATTATTTAAATTTTAAACAATTGTTTTACATATGGTTGTTTGTAATACTAATAATAAGTCTGTTGATAATGCTCACGATAAGAAAAACCAGCCCTGATCATAGAAGTTATTGTAAAAATGATACTGAAAATGTGTTTTTGATTAAAAACAAATTAAGTTCTTTAACCATTTGTTCTGATCATCTGATAAGTATTAACTCGCTTTTATAATTTATAAATCTCAATTTAATTATAAAAATGATATAAAAATACTATAAAATATGGCTTTTTTATTTTAATATGATTCCAGTAGACTAAGAAGTTAAAGTTAGTGATAATTAGAATATTAAAAGTGGAAAACTTTATGAAAGTAGATAACTCATAAATCAAATGTTTAAAATATTAACATCGTATAAATAATGCTTTTTAGGTCGTGAACTGTGAACTTGTAACATGTTTTAAACAATTTATTGCTTGAGAAATATTATTTCAATTATTTAAGCGCTCCTGCAAATATCACACCGACACTTATATCGCTCACAATTAATTAAGGTCTCGTCCAGTGTACGAATGGTGCCTACAGATTCCGTAAAATCAACTGAGAGAGTTGTTTATTTGAGACTTTAACTGATTTTCTTATGAATACATGACATATAAATTTACGAATATTTATAAAAGCGAGTTCAATTGGTTTAACTGTGTACAATTCCACAAGTTTTTTCATTCGAAAATACGACCTTCGTCTTTCAGCATCTTAAGACGTTTTATCACACGGATGCAACAGAACTGACAGTCAGTAAACAGTTTGCATTGCTTACATACAAAAAATACAGACGCAAATTTTATTCAATATGTCATAATTTGTTTTGAATTACCAATTATCCAGTTTACAAAACAAATGATAGGAGAACGTAAAAATAATTTACTCTTAATTCAAAAAAAATAAATATCTAAATGAACAAAATTAAATGACCACTATTTTAATATCAAAAATTAAGCGGTAATGTTTTGATTTGTATTGCATCAATTGATAATGCTCTTGATGAGCGAAACCACTTCTGGTATTAACCCTCTGACTGCTAACGTCTCAACTGTTGAGACGGCTGAATTTACTGTGTTGATAGTTGATACTCGAAATATATGAATTAACAGTGGCTAAAACCTTCCTGTACTCGCTAATTTTTGAGTTAATGCATTAGTTGATTTGTCCTAACAAACTCAATAAGATTATTTCAAACCAATATTATTCAATAAATTTTTGAAGTCTAGATGTTGGAACATCCTTTTATTTAAAGGACTGCTCAGCAGGGAACGAATTAATATTATAAAATTGTAGAAATAGAACTAAAAATTCCATTATTTTAATCAAATAATTTTTTCATCAACCATTTAAGAAAAAAAAATGCCAGGTCTGTTGCATCCGTGTGATAGAATGCCTGAAGATGCCGAAAGGCGAAACCCGGGTCATTAATAACAAAACATGTGGAATCGTAAAAAGTTGTAACAATTCAAATTTGATTACCTTTGTAATGAAAGTTTTTCTTTCACCTTTGAAAATGTACTGAGATTTGAACAGTTCGAATTTGATATTGGGATTTCGTTGGATTGGGATCAAATTACTGCTTTTTTTTAATTTTCATTGCTATTTCAACTAAAAATACGTAAAGAGAATTATTTTAATTATCTATACTGCATAAATTAGGATTAACACGATCATTTTTTTAAATACTGCGTGATCATTGCTTATTAAAAACCAAAAATTTTGTTCGCACTGTAAAGTGGCTTATGTCAATTTTTATATAAAAGAAGCTCTATTGTAAAAAAAACGCCGATACCATTAAAAATGCTATTCAATTTTGAGCAAAATAAAATAGCATATTACTTGGTAAAAATCGTAAATAACCATCCAATCGATGGCTTGTTAAATTTACTTTCAACAAAGGATGATCCCCCGTTCCCGGTCGACGTAGTGTCCGTGATTTTCTTCCCCGAGGCTCCCCCATTACGGGAGCTTCAGTTTTTCGAAGGGGGCAAGTATCAGGGGCGCATGCTATGAAAGAAGCAGCATGAAAGTGTATTTTATACATACTGGTTATTGGTAGTTTTGCGGGACATTTCAGCTACCCGGATAGCCTTAGATCCCCAATAATCCGGAAACTTTTCCCCTGAATTTGAGTAATGTGTCTCCAAGGCGGGCTGTCGATAGGCTACCAGCCCATGGGGATGAATGATTTTATCCGTTTATGCTCTATCTCCTAGCGAAGTTTCTTCAAGATGATATTCATTTCATTTTTTTTTTTTTGAAAAATTCATACTTTTAGCCATTCCTTTAATCCTTTGGCTGCCAGAAAAAATATACATATAATATTCACCCAGCACACTAGCTATAATTTGTAACAATAAAAGTGAATTTACGATGTTTTTTTTATATTTCATTTTCAGAAATAATTTATACACTCACCGATTGTTTATTGTTATATCATAAGAAAGCAGGTTTTCCTGAAGAAGTTTGAAGAAAATTGATTTCGTAACCTTAAAACTATTGGCATCTGTCAAATGGCTATTCGAAAACTCGAATAAATCGCGAAAAATCGATGTAGAAATTCTTTACAGTTATGGTAAAATGTTTTTAAACCTTTCTTATAGATATCAATGTGCGTCCTGTCAAAGAATCATTTTAATAGAAAGAATGTTATATACGAGATATCGTCTCAGGCAGCCATCCGGTTAAGAGTTATATGTCCCTTCTAAGTGAAAAATCATAGTGACAGTTAACACATTCTAATGGAAAATTTTTATTAAATATAAATTCAAATATTCCGAATGAATCTCAGACATCGCACGTACATAAATATCAATTAAGATTTAATCATGCTATTTTAATTTTTTAATCATTATAATAATTGATAAAACACAAAATTAAAAACTACTGTTTCATTTAGAATTTTGAAAATTTAGTGTCATTGTGTTAAAGTAACAAGCTAGGCCGTTGGAACAGGAGAGAGGATATGTTGTGTGCCTTTTCTGCACAGCTATATATAGATAAGCGAATGTTAGTTTAAGCATAGTTCTGACGATGGCGTGAGCCGAAATAGCTATCAACTATATCTGTTAAAAACTATTTTGTAGAACTAAAATACATTGCTATTTTTTCACCGTATGTAAAACGATTTCCACAATTTAATGTTTTTAATATCAAGACTGGTTTCGTACATCGCAAACATTATCAACTCATATAATATAAATAAAAACAAGATAAATTATTAGGTAAGCAAAACAAGTGGTTAGAAATCATTACACTTAACTTTCTTTATTACATATTGTCATTTAATTTCACTTAAAACATTATTTTTTTTGATTACTTGTAAATTATTTTCTTAGTTATTAACCCATTAGTTTTGTAAATCTAACAATAATGATGTCAAAATTTGATATATATTTTTTTTAGTATATAAATACAAGTATAAACCTTACTTAATAATCGTTTTGGTGATGGCGGTAGTGAAAATAGCTAACAACCACATTTTTAATAATGTAAGGTTGAATACTTTGACATGTTGGCCTTATTATAATAAAATTCTACTAAGTAAATCCCAATTTAATGAATAAGAATTCACCTACAAGATTTCTTGATTTGCAGTAACATATAGACTCTTTTCCTTCATACATTTTCACTTACGTCTATCGAGTTATGATTTCAGCCAAAATATTTCACATCCCTAACTTCAATTCAAAAACTGACTTTACCGTTTCTCATTTAAACGCATTTAAATATTTGTTTCTTAATAGTTGTAGATTTTTGAAAGTGACTGACGGCTGCCACTTACGAACCATTTTGTCAGGGAACGCTCTATTCTGATTGATGAGAGAGAGCTTTAAAATCTTACTTCAAAAAGCTGCCTTATACTTTTTTTGCACACACTTAGATAATTGGTATTTTTCGCTCACTACCACGATTTCTTCTCACGACATCTTCTGGCATTCAACTATACGAACGCTCTTGAAATGATAGTCATAAAACAGTTTCTTCGGTTACTACAATATATATATATAAGATTCTTTAAAGAAAGCCTTAATCGAATAGCTTAAATTTGAATTGTAAAAGCTTTGTACGATTGCACATGATTCAACAGAACAAATGACAGTTATGTTGCACCCGTATGATAGAATGCCTGAATATGCCGAAATACGAAAGCCTGTCGATAGTGACAAAACATGTGGAATCGCAGAAAGTTTTAACAATTCAAATATTATATTGAAGTACCTTCAGTCGATATCACAAAATATACGAATTGCTTAATAAGTATTTAAAATAAATTATTTTTTTAAAAAAGGAGCATAAATTTAGTAATATATTTAAGTAATAACCAATGTTTATTACTATTTTCACAATTTTATACTTCTAAGATCAGGACCGGTTACGCTCACAACAAGGTTTTTAAGCTGATTCAATACAAATTGATTACAAAAATTTTATTTAATATTATAATTACCAGGTATACAAAACCTAAGGTTCCAGAACTGAGAAAATAATTTACAGCTTTACATACAATATTAAAATAATTGAAGTTATCCCAAAAATGATGCTTTATTATTTGAATACAATGCCTTTCAAGCAAGATGTGACAGTTATCACTTTGAAAGTGAAAGCTTTTGTGGTAATTTTGCTGAGAATTTTTGTTCAATAAACAATGACAATTCGTTTTTAATGTATTTATAAAAATTTAATTTTTCCTGTTAATAAATGTAGAAAAATAGTTTTATCTTGTAAAGTTTTTAGTTTTTTTCGGGTGGTAAGTAACAGGCAAGTAGAACACACTACCCGGAAATCAAATTTAAAACGTCATAAAATTCCCCTAACATAAAAATCAAAACAGTCCGGCAAAAAATGACAGTAAAATTTTCCGCTAAAACGCCATCGAATATTATATTGTCTTTCTCACGACGCTACTTATAGAAGAGGCTCGTTTTTCATACGATGCGAAGTAAATCGAATTTTCTTGTTCGCTCCGAGCCTTTTTCCTATACTTGTGCACGGCTTCTGCTACCCTAATACTTTTTATTTTTTTGACATTTATGTTTACATCATAAAATGTTTATTTCAATGGTTGTGGTCTTTTACAGTATGATTTTTAATATCAAATAACATTCAATATTAAAAAATTATATTTTATGTATAAAGCATATCATATAATGAAATATTATTAGATTCTTTTAAGTATACTTCAAAAAAATTGAATAGTTCTCACATAAGACCTGGGTTTTATCTTTTGCCATCGTCATGTATTCTATCTCACGGATTTAACATAACTGGCAGTAATAAAACGGTTTTCATCGCTTGTAAACAAGAAAATTTATTAAATATATAAAACCTTAAATTGGGTGCTAGGGGTGTCCAGATGAGTTATTTACCATTATTGAACGATCAATTAAATCTTCTTTATTCTCCTTTGCTATACCCTTTACGTGATACTAAATTGGTCAACAATCTGAATATTCGTTCAGTAAAAGGTTATGCTATATTTACTCCACCATATGGTTATTAGTTAAATAATAAAATATATATATATATAATGATTCGATTTTTTTGAAGTAGATGTTTGATCGTAACTTGCCAGATTGAAATAAGTAGGTATGTATATTTAAAAAAACCATTTAAATTTTAATGTTAGTTAATTAATATTTTTTGTAAGCTCTTTCAAGAATAACTCATAAACAAGATCGTTAATGAAAATTATCACAGGCAATTTTGTCAATTATTATTAGATTAATATTTTTAAATTTGTTTTAGCTGCCATTTACTGCTTACCTTGGGGTGTGTGTTTTTCCTGTAATTATAATAATAATTTTGTTATATGGACGATGTTAACTGTTTATTTTACGTCAGTTCTGTTGTATATGTGTGATATAGTGTCTAAAGATGCCGAAAGGCGAAACCCGGATCGTTAGAGAAAAAACATATGGAATCGTATAAAGTTGTAACAATTCAAATTTGATTACCTTTGTAATGAAAGTTTTTCTTTCACCTTTGAAAATGTACTGAGATTTGAACAGTTCGAATTTGATATTGGGATTTCGTCAGCAACCTTCGGCCACTAGTTAAATAACACTTAATTAATTAATAAGCCCAACTCAATCAAATGTAGCAAAATTAACAACACAACAAATTAACACAAGCATCTTTTGAGTAATGCTACCCTAATATTTTGAAATTAATGAACACGTTACTTCACTTCAAACAACAATCATTTCCCTCGTTTAATTCAAGTAACGGCACTAATATCGGATGTACCCGAGCATCAAAATCTTCGCCCCCGCACCATTTCTGATCCCCCGGTCGGACACTCGGCGCTACCTGATAGCTTGCTACCCGCCCGGAAGGCCTTCTGGTCATAAAAATGGCGACCAAATTAGCCAATAAAGCTGCCGGAAATGTGTACGCCATTACGGACCGATCGGTTGCCTTTGAAACGGTTTATGTCTGATGAAAATGGGAAACGAGATACATTTTAGATAGGTCAAATGGTGAAATGATTAGCTTCGCTAACAAAAAAATGTTTAACCCTTATAGGACAATGTTCGAACAAATAACGTGTGAGACGACAGAGTGATTTGTTAGACCCCAAGAAAAATGTTTTTATTGTATATTACATAAAAAAATGATTAATTATGCAATTTATGATATCGACTGAAGGTACTTGATGGAATTTCAATATCAAATTAGAATTGTTACAACTTTGTACGATTCCACATGTTTTGTCACTAACGATTCCGGTTTCTCTTTTTGACATCTTCAGACATTCTAGCACACGGATGCAACAGAACTGACGTACAATAAACAGTTAGCATCGTCTATACACCAAAGTTATTAATTACAGAAAAACACACACCCCAAGGCAAGCAGTAATTGTGCAGCAATTGTGCTAATTATTATTAGATTAATATTATCAAATTTGTTTTAGCTGCCATTTATTACGTGTCTTTGGGTGTATTTTTTCCTGTAATGAATAACTTTGGTATATAGACGATGCTAACTGTTTATCCGGGTGATAGGATTCCTGAAGATGCTGGAAGCCGAAGCCCGGGACGTAAGTAAAAAAATATATGGAATCGTACAAAGTTGTCACAATTCAAATTTGATTAATTAATCTTTTTTTTTAAATAATAAAACACTTTTTAAGTTCTTATTTCAGCAACATATTTTATGATCGAGACTAATTTCGCTCATCAAGTAAGATATCAACTGATTATTATTTCCACAATATATTTTATAATCATTTTGATCATACAACATATTCCGGAAATAAGTACTAAAATGTGTTTTTATCATAAAAATATCATGGCTTTCCATCACGAAGTGATAATTAACACCTTAATAGTGACTTATATTTTTATACATCTCGTTACATATGTTACAACATATTTGATATTTAAATCTTATTTATAATGTTTTAATACTTCATACTCGAAAATATAACAGAGATAAAAGTTTGGATTGTTGAGACATTGTACGATTTCACATGTTTTGTCACTAACGATCCGGGTTTTACCTGAATTTTTACATTGAGGCAATTCATCAAATTCGATATTAAAGTTTCATTAAGCTCCTTCAGTCGATTTCATAAACGATTTTTTAAGAAAACAGTTTTTTAGTTTAATTAAAGCCTTATATGTCTGCTTTAAGCAAACACTATTCCAAATAACTTTAAAGTTCATAATTTAATAACCTTTTGAGAGTTCAGCAGTGTTTTAGGTTAAGCTTGATGAAAACTGACAAATGTAACACGTTTTGAGTAGAAAATTACTCGTCACCTTAACTACCTATCCGTATTCGATGCTAATCATTTGATCGCATTAATATTCAAGTAACTAAGTGTAACCTATTCAAAATTCATGTCGGTTACTTTAATCATCGTTGCAATGAGAGAGACATCCCTCTCAGCTTACAGATTAGGATTAAGTCATTTGAACGAATAATTCTAGTATTATAAACAATTCATTAACATGACAATCTATAATATCGCACTCAATCATCATAACAGAAAGACAACAAAGGGGCGGCTTCATACCCCCGTACTATTTTATGGGGTTAAAGCTTAGACATGTGATGAACAAAACCATCACAAAGCAATGACTATATTGCAATATTATTACATTTTTTATGGTGACTGCCACTTCTATATGAGAATTCTATATGACCAATTCTTTTTTGATAAATAAACACAATATTTAATACTATTTCCACAATTCGTCGCGAGCATTACAACTGTAAAAATTTATACAAGGGCTTTGTGATGATAATGACCAATTATACAAAACAAATCGTTAAAGAACTAAGAAAATAATTACACTTTTATGGTGTTAACTGTCACTTCTTCATGGAGGAACATAATATTTTAAATAACAAATATACATTTTTTGTACTTATTTCCAAAATATATTTTTTAATCAGGACCGGTTTCGCTCATCAAGTGATCAGTCGATGAGCGATACCGGTCCTGATCGAAAAAATGTATTGTGAAAACAAGTATTAAAAAAATGTATTTTTATTATTTAAACCATATAAATTATGTTAGAACATATTAAATAACTTCTCCTATTTTTTTATCATTATTAAAAGACTTTTAAAATTCAATAAGTAATCAAATAGCATACACTAAAATATAAAAAAAAGTTACAAACATTGTTATAAACATAATATAATATTTTAATTATAAGTAACGGTTTTTTAAGTGATTGTAACCATTTCATTTTTTAACTAATTTGCATTATTTGTATTAATATTGTATGATTTCCTGTAAATTGTTTCTTAGTTCTTGAACCCATGGTTTTGTATACCTGCTACATTTTACTCTAATATTTTATATAAATAGACTTGTTTATAAATTGTATTCTATCAGTTGATAATGCTCGCAATGAGCGAAACCGGCCCTGATCAAAAATATATTGTGGAAATAAGTGCTAAAAAATGTGCTTTTATTATTTAAACAGCATGTCTTTCCATCAAGAATTGACAGTTAATACCTTAAAAGTGCTTTATTAATTTAAAAAATCTAACTAAAATAAACGGATGGTTTTATATTAATATATTAAATGGTTTTTTTAATGGATTTCATGTGGAAGAAATCTGAATAAAACGACTGCAATTTGCATCTATTCAAATATCGAAACACTGATGACATACGCTCAAAATCGTGGATAAAGTTTTATCGGGGTGTAAAAGACGTACAAACTAATCAAATATGTAATAAAAACTTAATAGTAGTATTAAAAAATGTGTTAAATTATTTAAAATAACCAGTACGAAGTTAAGATTGCACCAAGCAGTGAAAGTTAACACATAAATAAACGTTCGTTTTTTACCACATGAGTACTTCATCGTTCGTAGGTTTTTTTATAGAAGAAAACTGTAGATTAAGTCATTCACTCTTTTTTGATACAACATTTGAAATATTTAATTAAATGTAAGCGGCTACAAATTGGGAAAAGCTCGTATCTGATGTTTGCGCTATACAAACGTCATCTTCTCTACTTCACGTTGAGTGTCGCGAAATAATCGTGGACAGTGTTCGTACCTCTTCCTCCGTTATATCTCTTCGAATGACGTCATCGCCTAAGGGTTCGTGGTTTGGGGTAGTTTGAAGACGGGGGCGCAGCTGAACGAGTTCACAACACCCTGTAGTTAAATTCGTTTTAAATTATGCAGATTTTACGATTTAAAAGAGACGAGAAAATTAATTCGCGGAATGATCTCGCTAAAAAGATAATTAAAACTCAAATAAAGACATCTCTTTGAATACCTTTTAATTATTAGTTTTATACAGTCGATTCATACATTAGTGACTAGTTTTGGGGTAGTTATCGTGGAAGATTTCAACAATACAACTGACATTATGGACGGTTTATAAATCGATTTCTAAATCGTATTCAAAGACATTGGCGTTTAATTTTTAATTTAGATAATTAAACACATTTTTATTTTAAAGTTGATTATTTTCACTATTAGGAAAAATATAGGAATAGTATAAATATAAATTCAAACTCAGTGTAGAAGTGTTTGCATCTTTGTAATATAGGTCGCAAGATGAGAGCTTAAGAACAGCTGGAAATCAATAGATATCGACTATCACAAAGTATTCTTAACGAACAAACAAATATATGTCGATCACCATTGCACAACCCACTACAGGGTTCTTTTTTGTTTCCGTAATAGACCATTTCCGTGTCATATGATATATATTGATATAGCCGCCTTTTTATTGTAGTTTCATTTACAAATTTTAGTTTTATTGCGAGCAAGAATCAAGCTAGGTCATTAAAACAGAAGAGAAGATGTAGTATGTACCTTTTTACACAGCTATATATAGATAAGCAAATGTACGTGTAAACAAATTATTCATATATTCTAATCCAAGAGCTTTTAAGGTGTCTGTTTAACTGTCACTTGTTTATGGAAAGTCATGATATTTTATGTGTGTTTTTATTATTTAAAAAAAAAATCCAAAAGTTTTTGCAAAAGAATATTAGTCATGATTATTTGATCGTTTTATACAAATATTGAAATAAATTGAGAACTACTAATTTCTTAAAAAAAAAATATTTCATGGACCTTCGTATTTTGATGAAATAATTTTAAACTTTTATTCGCGTTAAATGAATGATTTTCTAATGGAAAATGGTTTGCAAATTTATAATGCTAATCATGTAAACATCTCAAATATTAAAATAGCATCTGAACAATTTTTAAGCCCGTTTTTCTTTCTGACGTCTTAATATATAACCAAAACAAATATACATTGGGAAAAATTCTTCATTCAATTCTTGTTTCTTTGCTTCGCACGTGATATGAATCTCTTATCATTACGCTCACGTCCTATCGAATTTGTCATTGCGGATTTTCGTTCGTCAATGAGCGAAAAAAGTATTAGGGGAGTATAAAAATCGAAGACGTATTTTTGTATGAACGCAACGCGAGGAAAAGCAATTCCGTTACCAGAAAACGATTTTACTGGTATTGAAATCAGTGCAGAATTGACATATCGTTTTTATTATCGAATCACTGCCTATCAAATATTTGATAAGATATATCATTGACTTTTGAATCCGTTAAACTATAAAGTCAACTATTTCATCGGTAAACTTTAACACAGACAGAGGACAATTGAGATCATTACCTTTATCAAACGAGCAGTCAAATATTCTTTCTTACTTTAACTCTGAAATAAGCCCAAAATTAGGTCAACATAATCCACTTAACAATAACGCGACATATAAAAATTCCTGAGAAATACTGGATTATTTAAAATTATTTTTATATCAAATTTGATAATGTTACATACAGCTTTGTACGATACTACATGTTTTTTCACTAACGACACGGGTTTTGCCTTTCGGCATCTTCAGGCATTCTAACACGCGAACGCAACAGAACTTACGTACAATGAACAATGTCTATATACCAAAGTTATTAATGCAGAAAAACACACACCCCAAGGCAAGCAGTAAATGGCAGCTAAAACAAATTTTATAATATGTATCTACAATAATAATAATTAGCACAATTGCTTCACAATTACTGCTTGCCAAAGTTGTAACAATTCAAATTTGATATTAAAATTTCATCATGGCACCTTCAGTCGATACCTTAAATTGTTTTTATAAATTTTTAATGTGAAAGACATGATATTTTAAATAAATAAAAAAACATTTTTAGCACTATTTCTTCAATAATTTTTATGATTATTTTTATAGGCGTGGCTGGACTTAATGAAATTAACGAAGCATACGGAAACGTACGATTGTTTTTCCACTGTAGTTTTTTTAATTGTCACAGTTCTATTTTCTATTTCTATTTCTATTTAAATAATATTCTTTATACATTATAATAAAAAAAAAATTTTTAAACGAACAGACAAATAAAAGTCTTTCGCCGCTCCTCAGACCATTGCGAGGGGCTTATACGTTTCAGTAATAAAGCATCTCCGTCCATTATTTAAGCTTGTTAAAATTGCCACCTGTTTAGTGACGTTCAATTTTAAAATTTTAGTTTTATTGCCAGCAGGAAATAAGCTAGTTTTTTAAAACAGAAGAGAAGATGTATTGTGTACCTTTTCTACATAGTTATATATAGATAAGCAAATGTACGTTTAAACATAGTTCTGACGATGTCGTGAGCCGAAATAGCTTTCAACTATATTTTTTAAATTTTGTCGAACTATATAATACTGAATGTATTATTTTCCATCGCAATATCAAAATGTCAAGTCTGACCCATCGACCGATAGAAACAACTTTTGTTGGCTGTTCGACTTTTCGTAATATACCTCGACCAAAATGATAGCAGTTGCCTATTTTTTTCATCATATTGATTTCGCATTTTTGCTTGGGCCAGCGGCTGTAGCTTTTGTTCGACTTTGCGAGGGGTTTACGGCGCGGGATGTGCAATAAACGAAATGACAAATGCGCACAAGTGTCAAAATTTATTTACCCCGGCGCCATGAAACGCACACCTTGGTGTTTCATCTTTCATACGTTTACGAGCCAATTCTGAGTTGTATCCCTCAATGTGGGGCTCGCGACTCCGGCGATAACACATACAAAAATATTTACTTACTTAATTCAATAATTTAATAATCTCTTATAATTATGATAGTTTTAACGTTAAAATTTGGATTTTTTTCGAATTTGTACGATTCCACATGTTTTGTCACTAACGACCCTGGTTTCTTCATTAGTCTTGATCGTCTGTCAGTCTGTTGCATGCGCGATATGGAATGTCTGAAGAAATTAGTAAAAAATCAAATTTGATATTGAAATTCCATCAAGCACCTTAACGTCGATATTATAAAATAATTTTAAAGTTCATGTGTTTAACTGTCACTTCTTGGTGGGAAGGCGTGATATTTTGAATTCTAAGAACACATTTTTTTATTACTTATTTCTGATACATATTTTATGATCAGCACTGGCTTCGCTCATTGCGATAATTGTCAACTGATATTCAACTTATTGATTCAATGTGCATTCACTTGGTAGAACTCCATTATAACACGGTGAAAAAATAGCAATGTATTTTAGTTCTACAAAATTATTTTTAACAAACATAGTTGATAGCTATTTCGGCTCACACCATCGTCAGAACTATCCTTAACTATATAGTTCTGACGATGGCGTGAGCTGAAATAGCTATCAACTATATTTTTTTTAAAAAATTGTAGAACTAAAATACATTGCTATTTTTTCACGGGTGTGATATTCAACTTCTTATCAACTGATGATCGGTTGATAATACTCGCGAGTAGCGAAACCGTTCCTGATCACCGAAATATATTGTGGAAACAAGTACTAATAAATATCTTTAACTAGTTTTTTTAATATAAATAGCTCTCTTTTCTTTTGATAACCACGAGTTTGAGTGAAACACGGCATAATCTTGATAATATAAAATGGTAGAAATACAACGAAACATTGTGTTTTTTTTATTTCAACATAATATCTATCCACCAAGAATTGATAATTAATAAATAAAAATAGATTGCTCAGCTCTACAGCGATTGAACCATTTGGTAGCATGGCGTTAGATTAATACTATGATCAATTCATATGAGGTGGAAAAGACTTTAAAAAGGCTTACGAAAAAGATTAAGTGGTTTAGCACTCATTTCTTATGAAAATATTTGATTAATACTAAAATATAAGCCCACAATTTTCAGCTGCACTCATTTCCGATCCAAAAAGAAACGTGGCATCCGGGGGTATTAGTGTCGCTCGATCTGCTTGCATCCGATGCAACGTCACGTCGAACAGCCTCTCATTATATATGGCGTCCTTTTCCATCCCCTCGAAAGCAGTTCTATGGCTCGCCGTCACGTACGGCGGCAGGCGCCGAATCATTATTCGGTTTTTCATCTCGATGCGCGCCCTTTTCCGACGCTCGCTATACAGGACTACCAAAAATCTCTAACGTATTGATTAAAATAATTTTGTAAGCACGGTGACAAAAATACAATGTATTTTAGTTCTACAAAATTTTAAAGGTATAGTTGATAGCTATTTCAGCAATGGCATCAGTTGATGATGCTCTCGATGAGCGAAACCAGTCCTGATCAAAAACATATTTGAAAAATGCATTTTTATTATTTAAAATATCATGCCTTTCCATCAAGAAGTGACAGTTAACACCTTAAAAATGATATGTTTTTCTGTTTAATTCCTTTTGTATATATGTGATGCAAACTATTTAAATGTGAATAATATCTGACGATCCTCAAAGGCGAAAACTGGAAAATATTTGGAAAGGTAAAAATTTTCCACAATTTAAATAAAATACTTTTATACTGTTGCTTAAACCATAATTAAACAGACTTTATTAAAATTGAAATGGAAACAAAATATGTTTTAAAATTTACCTTATTATAAAGGTATTCATTGAAGCTTTATCAATCGTTTGGCAGAATGGTTGATGTTAACTGACCTGAAATAAACAAAAATATTGATTAAGTTTGATAAAATAGCGATAATTAATTATCATATACAAACGATAAAAGATACATTTTTCTTCAAAAGTTTGTAAGCACAGAGTAAAAATAGCAACGTATTTTAGTTCTACAATATTTATAAGATGTATTAGAAATAGGAGCAGTTCTGATGAGGGCGTAAGTCGAAATAGCTATCAACAATATGCCTTATAAACTTTGTATAACTTAAGTGCATTGCTATTTTTTCTCGGTTTTATAATGGAGTTCTACCAAGTTAATGCCAGTTCATTCAATAGAACTAGATACTCATTAATGCAATAAACTATCTCAATTGTATTAATTAAACGTTCTTACAAGGAATATCGAGACATATTTTGTTTTTTGTCCAGTGGAAATATTACAGTTTTTTGTTTACGGTTAGCATTCAATAGATTTTTTTTTATTTTATTGATTGAATGGGTATTCACTTGGTAGAATTCCATTATAAAACGGTGAAAAAAATACCAATGTCCAAAAATACTTAATGTCTAAAAATACCAAATCACTTTTAAGGTGTTAACTGTCACTTCTTGATGGAAAGGCATTATATTTTAAATAATAAAAACACATTTTTTTTAGTACTTATTTCCACAATATATTTTTTGATCAGGACCGGTTTCGCTCATCGCGAGCATTATCAACTGATAGAATACAATTTACAAACAAGTCTATTTATACTAAACAAAAAATTAATTTGAGTTAAGGGTAGCAGGTGTACAAAACCATGGGTACAAGAACTAGGAAACGATTTACATAAAATCATACAATATTGATACAAATAAAGTAAATTAGTGTACACCTGCTACCATTAACTCAAATTATTTTTTTGTTTTGTATAAATAGACTTGTTTGTAAATTGTATTCTATCAGTTGATAATGCTCGCGATGAGCGAAACCGATCCTGATCAAAAAATATATTGTGGAAATAAGTACTAAAATAAATGTGTTTTTATTATTTAAAATATAATGCCTTTCCATCAAGAAGTGACAGTTAACACCTTAAAAGTGATATAGTTGATAGCTATTTCGGCTCACGCATCGTCAGAACTATGCGTTATGGTATATGAACATTAGCTTATCTATATATAGCTGTGTAGAAAAGGTACACAATATATCTTCTCTCCTGTTTTAACGACCTAGCTTATTTCCTGCTAGCAATAAAACTAAACTAAAAACTAAAAAAAAATTGTGGAACTTTTTTAAAAAATTCGTAACCTATGATAATTAAATTAATATCTACCGAGATATATGTATGTTTTACTATGCATAGTTTATAAAAGTGAGACCTGGTGCCGTTTGTTCACTATAAAATCAATTACAAAGGCATCGGAAAGTGTAGGTCCCAATAACAAGTTACTCATTTCATAGTGAACATACGATAGTCCCAAAGCTAATACATTGCTATTTTTAAACTTTAATAAATATACTTTGTTAAAAAAATACTGTTGAAGCTTACTTGTACATAATTAAAAAAAAAAAACGTTACGCTATCAAAAACCACTATCAGGCTCGCAGAATGAAATGAAGAACCTTGACAGGTCAAGAATTCGTCCAATGATATTGTAATGAAATGATGGATCGCCAACCGTCCACCGTTAAAACCTCATGTGCTCCTAATATCATTCAAGGAAAGAAGTGCATTCACTGAGGGAATTGTATTGAATTCTTCTCGTGACAAGGAAACTAAACTTATTCACTTTATTGCATTTTAAAATAGTACGTATGTATATATAAATATCCCGTACAGCTAGTATAATGACGCCGTGACAGGAAGATAGTTTGCGTCACAAGGTATTCAGTGCAATTCAAATGCAGTTTTACGGATGTTTTCTTTTATTTTTTCAATAAACGAATATTAAAAAAGCCGTTTTAAGCCAACACATTAAGAGAATTTTGTTTCTTTTATCATGTCACATATTTTTAAGGAAATTACATAGAAAAGATAGATAATGCGAACGATAAACGAAACCGGTCTTGGTATTAAGAAATTTGTTTATTAAAAAACAGAATACAATTGAAATATGTCATTAATTTATACGCAGCGATATCGACTGAAGGTGCTTTATAACATTTCAATATCAAATTATTATATTTTATCGGGAGTTTGAGATTTCGGTATTTTCAAATATTTTATCAATCATTTCAAGCGTGTCAGATTTATCTCATCCATTCGACAAAATGCCTGAAGATTCGAAAAGGCGAAACACGGTCATGAGTGAGAAAAATTGAAAAATTTTCCGTAGTTTTAACAAACCAAATTAAAAAGGTAGAATATCTTGAAACAAACAAAATATTAAAAAAAAAACAATTAAGACTTCGTAAGTATTAGGTATACAAAAACTATGAAAATAATTTATAGGAAATCATATATTTTAAATTATTAAAATAACATATTACAAAAGTAAAATAGTTTTTAATAACCTTAAAATTAAACATCTACTAATTTATCAAAAATAAACCTTATTTATGATCCAATAAATATTATATATATTAACACGGTGAAAAAATAGCAATGTATTTTAGTTCTACAAAATTATTTTTAACAAATATCAACTATATTTGCTATTTCGGCTCACGCCATCGTGTTTCAGATTCAAATTCTAAAGGTTTCATTTAGAATTTTGAAAATTTAGTGTCATTGTGTTAAAGTAACAAGCTAGGCCGTTGGAACAGGAGAGAGGATGTGTTGTGTGCCTTTTCTGCACATCTATAGATAAGCGAATGTTAGTTTAAGCATAGTTCTGACGATGGCGTGAGCCGAAATAGCTATCAACTATATTTGTTAAAAATAGTTTTGTAGAAATAAAATAAATTGCTATTTTTTCCCCGTGTTATAATGGAGTTCTACCAAGTGAATGCCAATTCAATCAATAAATTATATACATTATTGATTCAATATATATTGTTTTGCCTTTGTACCGAAAATTGACAATAAAAACCTTTAAATAACGTTAATAGTATAGATGTTTTCATATATATATAAATTTTAAGCCAACTATTGGAGTAAGTAACAAAGCTTTGACGGTTTATACATTGTTTTATTTAAGAAAATTTTACGAGCTTTTTTTAGCTTTACCGACCGTCAGTCAAAAATACTAGCAAAAAAAAGCTTTCTTTTGTCAAAGTATCAAATCACAACGCATGAGTTGGCGTAAAAAGATTAAATATGAAGTCCACGCCAGCTTTGATGTGGCAGTTTATCTCTGCCACACCAAATCTCTTCATAATAGCTTTTATTTCCGAAAAATTATATTTTTATCTTTGACTCAACTCTTTCACAACGCTACACTCCCTAAAAATAAACCTCCAAAACGAACGAAAAAACAAAAGGCAAATACAATAACAAACGCATATTTCATAGGACGTGACCGCGGAGGTGATATATAATACGTAGGTGGGCTGACAAAAAGTCCCCTCTAAGAAATTCTGCAACGACGATTTTCGTGAAATCGGTGCAATAAAAAATAAAATATTTTTTTCTTTATAACAAATTAATAACCAAAAATCTTATTTTTGGGAAAACTCCATTATTAAAATGTGAAGCGTACAGTTTTCTTCGATATTTTACTCACTAATGTTATACACCAGATGACAATGGTAATGTAAAGTTCTATTTTTATTATTTAAAATATCATGCCTTTCCATCAAGAAGTGACAGTTAACACCTTAAAAGTGATTAAAGTTCGATTGTTTTTCTCTACATATAAGGGTTATCAATTGATACCTCAGCCTTTTTCTGTTTTTTCTTCCACTCTCAATTATTTTACTACTAACTATTGCGAAACTACATATTTTCATGATTTTAATATACTGTACAAACTGTCTTTATCGAGTTTTATCGAACACACAGGACTGTATTAAATTTAACTAATCATTATGAACTACTGAATTAGTGACAAATATAGAAGAAAGGTATGATATTAAAAATAACAAAAACATTGATTGAATTGACATTATCTTGGTAGAACTCCATCATTACACGTTGAAAAAATAGCAATGTATTTTAGTTGTACAAAATCTTATAAGATACAAGGCTCGGCTCAAGCCTTCGTCAGAACAAGTTCTGACTTATGTATCTGATATTTTTTGATCAGGATCGGTTTCGCTCATCGCGAGCATTATTGAGTTGTAAGTAATCATAAAATATATACCAAAATAATTTCAAATAGTTAAAATATAAATAAAAGTTTAATGATTTCTTTGGGAAAAAATGTAATCAAATTAAAAGTTCGCTTAGAGTTTAGAAATATTATAATATTATCAAAAAAATCTTGACTAGAATAACAATCGAAAAAAATTACAATTTTTAAATTCCACATAAAAAAATATTGATTATTATAACACAGTGAAAAAATAGCAATGTAAATTAGTTCTTCAAAATTTATAAAGTGTATAGTTGATAGCTGTTTCAGCTTACGCCTTCATCAGAACTAATAATATAATAGAGTTCTACTAAGTAAATTTCAATTCCATCAATTAACCATTATAAATCAATTAATTAATAATCTCTATAGGCAGTTCGAAGTCAAAACAACACGCAAAAAATATCTATCGACTACGTTTTATATGAATAGTCATGTTTGATAGTGCTCGGAATGAGCAAAACCGGCCTTGATTTTAATAATTTATTATAAAATTGTAGTAAAATACAGTATCATTTGAACGTTATGCATTAAAAGATAAGTGACAAATTGTCATGGAACCGTGTGCACAAACTCTGTTGCATATAAAACGAGTTGGCTTTTACCCTCTGTGGACAAAGTAAAACAAAGCAAAAAAAAATGGCATTTTTTCATAATGTTGTTTTGTTTCGCGTTTATAATTCAGATCACGATCCGGTCGCGGCAGTAACGACTCGCTGTAACGACGCACCCGTTGCGGCCATCCGTTACTCGAAACGCCGATCCGTTAGCCCGTTAGCGACGCCCGCAGTTCGGGGCAATTCGTAGTTCCGATACCCTCGCACACGAAACAATCGAAATAGCACATTACTCTACCAATTAGGTTGAAACCTGCTGAATATTTCATCAGAAAGGGTCTATATTGAACAACTTAATTACCTTTAGGAAATTCCCTCTCATAAAAATATTTAAATAGTGTCATTTCAACAGCTATAAAATATTGACCAATGTATCTTTCAGGCATTACGATGTTACGTAAAAAAAATAATTTGGTTTCTTATTAGAGAAATCTTACCTAAATTATACCCAGTATAGAATATAATTAACTAAACTTAAAACTTATTTTGAATCAACGTTGATTATTTCGTCTACTTTTGTCAGTGCTTCCATACAGTGCGCAACATTTTTTCTATTGTATATACATATTCTTATCAACGACGCTTCCAGTAATGCATTTTTTATGTTTGTTGTATTGGTATATGTTTATTAAATAAATGAAATTGTTTTTTTTGAAAGAGAGGACTTGTCGTTCTTAGACCTAATCTACGTTATATTGTAGAATAACATAATGTATTTTTAATCAGTGAATATTATATTTTATTGATTCGCTAAGTATTTTCAGTGTTCTTATGCACTGTACGACATTTATCCCATATGGAAATTCTCATTTACGACACTAGATATTTCATGTCTAATGATATTTATTTTTGACAGCTAATCATCTAAATCTCCAGTATACATAACGATGCGCACAATAATTTAATGACATTTTTACATTGTATAAGATTTCGATGAGTTTATCAGTGTTGCCATACAGTGCGTGAAATTTGTGTTGTATTCGAACAAGTGATATTTTATTTACGTTGTTGATTCATCAAAAAGTCGATTAAATAACATTATTGTAGTAAATTATTAATAGTTAGACTTTTTTATTGTTTGAAATCAAACAACATGCTGTGGTTTTCTTTCTTTCTTTCTCAAGTCTTTAATAGGAAAATCAATTTTAAAAAATATCAAAATATAAAGTCAAGACAACAGAAGGTAAGAAATATTTTTTTTATATTTTTTTTCATTATATGGTATAAGACTCATGTGGACACTTAAATAATCTATATATAAAAACACTTTTTTAATATTCAAATAATTAAACACAAAATCAAAATCAGGTCTGGTTTCGGCTATCACAAACATTGTTCTCGAATTAATTAAATATCATTTAATTTGTTTTGCATAACAAATAATTATTTAATCAAAATTTTACACTATAGCTTTCCTTCAATTTTTATTTTCATTTCATAAAAATGGTTGCAACGGTTAATTAAATAATCATACAAATCGGTTCGATAAATCTTTTTGTGCTGGTTTAGAGCACTTTCGATCATTTTAAAACTGATTTTGTTTTGTACGTTTTCAAAGCAAATAAATTAGCTTTTAAGGCGCAACATAATATATATTTACGCTTTCTAGTATTAATTTCAATCATTTAAAATCGTAGCGCATTTAAGTAAATATGTCAATAAATTCATTTGAAGTTAGAATTTTCTGAACGAAAATTGCAGAAACCAAATATATAATTATTAAATAAAACAGTACTGTAAAATCTAAATGCAAACAGCGAGAAAATGTGAAATACGCGGTATCACTTTAGTGTTTTTTTAAATTTTTTAACAATCCAAGCTATTCATTGTAATACCTTAACTATTCTCCTCGTTATAGTATTTTAACATTATAATGTTTCTTAAAATTATACCATCCATTAATTTAAGATAATAAGCTTTTCATAAAATTATTTACTGTATTAATATGATCCAAAAACGTGGCTTGTTATAGCTTGGTATAGATTATGAAATTTTTCGTCTGTTTGTTCGGACAAAGACAATATTATATTCGCGTAACCCTGATTAAGTCCACCTCAAATATACCGAACCATAGACAAACATAACAAATTAGATTAACCGGATACGGCCAGCGTGTCGTATATCCGCTCGTCCAAGATTTGATCAGGCGGGCATGAAAAAAAAAGTAAAATATTGTGTGACAACGTTAAACAATCATAAATTCGATTTATCCCCAGTCTAGACGACCAGGCAAACAGAAGGACTGCGAGCAACTTGCAATAGGCGATAAAACAATTTCCAGGTGTTTGTTAGATAAATTAAATAAATGAAACGTGCCTTACTTCCCAACTCTTCTGTTCGCCGGGTAGAAACGATTCTTAATATATGTTTGTATGAAAATATATTTTTGAATTGTTATAACTTTGTACGATTGTCATGTTTTGTCACTAACGACCCGGGTTTCGCCTTTCGGCATCCTTAGGCATTCCATCACACGCGTGCAACAGAACTGACTAAAATATATGTTTAATAAAAACATCATACTTACAACGTAAGAATATTGTGAAGAATAATATACACATTTTTTCAATTTCCAGGTTTTGACTCATAAATTTCATCACACAGATACAACAGAACTGACTTACAGAACAGTCAAAGATGACGTAAAGTTCAACTGTAGTTGTTTATGATAAAAATTTTAGAATTGTACAAAGTTTCAACAATTCAAATTTGTCACTTTTAAGGTGTTAACTCCTCTCACTGCTTGATGGAAAGACATGATATTTTAAATTATAAAAACACTTTTTTTAGTACTTTTTTTCCCCACAAGATATTTTTTGATCAGGACCGGTTTCGCTCGTCGTGAGCATTATCAACTGATTTAATACAGTTAAAAACAAGTCTATTTATACAAAATATTTGAGTTAAAGGTAGCAGGTATACAAAACCATGGGTTCGAGAACTAATATAACCGTCTTTTTAGTTTCATTTACAATTTTAAAAAAATGTTGTTTTATTGCCAGCAGAAAAAAGCTAGGTCGTTAAAACAGGAGAGAAGATGTATTGTGTACCTTTTCTACACAGCTATATATATATATATATATATATAGATAAGTAAATGTTCTTTTAAGCATAGTTCTGACGATGGCGTGAGCCGAAATAGCTATCAATTATATCTTATAAAAAATTGAAGAACTAAAATACTTTGCTATTTTTTCACCGTGTTATAATGGAGTTCTACCAAGTAAATGCCAATTCAATCAATATACAAGAAATGTTTCCTGATCATGAAATATATTGTGGAAATGAATACTAAAAAAATTTTAATTCAAATTTGATATTGAAATAGCATCAAGCACCTTCCGTCAATATCATAAAATAATAAAAATCATTTATATTTCGTAATATTGCACCGTGATAATTTAAGCAGAGTTGGTGTGTTAATATTGTTTTTGGCCGTTAAAAAGGTTATAACTTTTTATTTTGTCAAAATGAGAATTTATAAATCGTCTCAACCAATCAGAAGATAATACAAAATTTAATAAAGACACCACAATTTGAGGTTGAAAAATCAAATGCATAATGCGATCGGGTTCAGTGGGGACATATGTAGATGCATACAAAATTATGCAGACTGGAGAAAATCTCCACACAAAGCCTCCGGATCCACGAGCTGCATCAATTTGCAACAAAATGCATTACAGATTGCACCGCTGTTTTGTGCATTTTATCCCCACAAGAGAAGCCTTAGTTTTATTTTCCACTTACAAAAATTGTTTTTACCGAGACTGGAGAATGTTTAATGTATTATTTATCTAGGTATAAAGTCTCTCATTTAAAATAAAAAAAAAATATTATTTATTTTAAAAAGTGTCTTTTTTTAATTGATATCACTATTTCAAACCAATCGTGAGATGAAATGTAATTAGTTTATTCCAAGATAATCAATTTAATACAAACGTTAACACTGATATAAATCAACAACAAAAATATGGCCCTTTTTTAATCTCTTTGATAATTTTCATTAAGGATCTTATTAATGAGTCATTCGTGAAAGTGTTTTACAACAAATAATAATTTCCTGTCAGTTCTGTTGCATCCGTGAGATGGAATGCCTGAAGAGGCCGAAAGGTGAAACCCGGATCCTTAATGACAAAACATGTAGAATCGTACAAAGTTGTAACAATTCGAATTTGATATTGAAATTCCATCAAGCTTATCTTATTCTATAAATTATTTTATTTCGTTTTATATGTTGTATGATTGCCTGTAAATTTTATTCTTAGTTTAAAGCTTTTCGTTTTGTATACCTTTTAGTACAAATTTCAAACTTTATATAAATAGATTTGTTTTTAATTTGTACTAGTTGATAAAGCTCGCGATGAACGAAACCGGTCCTGATGAAAAATACATTGTGGAAATAAGTTCAATAAAATGTGTTTTTATTATATAAAATATCATGCCTTTCCATCAAGAAGTGACAGTTAACACCTTAAAAGACTGTAAAATTCATTCAAGATGACTATTGTTGATAATACAAGTCTTAATATACTGCAAAAATGTGGATAAAATGCTTAACATTGCGTTTTATAATTTAAGTCAAATGTCTTTCCACCAAGAATTGACAGTTACAAAAATAAATCAACATATAATATAATGAGATTTTCCGGGACGGAATTACACTGCAGATTTCTTACAGTGTATTTTACGATGAATGAATGAAAGTTCTTTCCTATTTGAGCTTTTACTTAAGAATTATTAATTAATTAATTTCTCGCCAAATATTACTCATGCAAAATTCTGCAAAATTTTCCAAGAATAGAGTCAAAAGTTTAAGACTTATTTCTCATAAACTCTGAGTAATATTTATTCTGAATACCGGTGGAATAATAATTTAATTTTAGACTGAACGTCTTTGAGTGAGCATGAAAATTTTCAAAACGAAGCAATATTTTCTCGAAGCGATCTTGACAAGACTGTTCTGCCTGCCTGATCAACGATTTTTCGGTCAGCGAAGAAAGCATGCTTAATCTCGCTTTGATAATTTGCCCTAGTTTCAAATAACTCACTAGGGAAAAAGAAATTGCTTACAGGTTTAGCAGTCAGCAAATTATTATCAAATCGGCATTACACTTTAACCTTCGAATGTTAATTTCTGCTCTTCGGATAATAAAATACTGGATGCGATAAATCAAGATAGAAAAAAAGGAAAAAAAATGCAAGCTTACTGTCCCACCTCCAACCGTTATGTATACGCATGCATCTTTCGCTTTTACACGGATTAAAAAAAATGTTGAAATAACTGGCTATAATCAACAGAAACAATGTTCTCGCATATTGTATTTGTTTGTGCGCCCGTGTAATGGGGTATTCATCTGGGTGAGTCCATTTCTAGGCGAATCCAACTGTATGCATTCCACTGCACGTATGTCTCCTCCCGCCATTCGGCGTTTATCCTTGACCACTTTGAATCAGTCACGAAGAACAGATTGACAGTGATTTGTGATAGTGCTGAATTATAAAAACTCCACCAACGGTTGCAATATTTTTTTATGAATCTTTTTTAATAAATTAAATTTTTTGGTTCATCTTTATATCCTTTACGTGTATTTAATTAATAAAAGAATGTGTATTTTTATGCTTTTTAGTAATTTTGTTTTATTTATTTATTTAAGAAAACAATCAAATTTTGTTTACTTTTCGATTTACACGGTTTTACATTAAAAATATATAATTTCGATTTACACGTTTTTCTCAGGAACCTATTTACCGTATTGATCGAGGGATAGGTGTACTGATAAAAATATTTTTTTCTACTCATTATCTCGGGCCGATACAAAGCTTGCATCAGCCGATTACTAAACCAAAGTCATTAATTAAATCATCACTTTTTATTTCCCAGTAAAGAAAAAGTTATGGGGGTTTTCTCAAGACCTTACAATTTAATCAAATGACAATCTACTGGCTTTCTTAAACAAATGTTTTCTTCAGCGATATGTGTAAAAAAACTTTTATTACAAATGATCGTGTCTATAAACGTTGTACCATCAATATTAAAATAAATAGTTTGGACCAAGTGACAGTTGGGGTAGAATATTTCTTAGAAATATGGGAAATTTAAGATATTGTTCTATCCTAATCTGAAGATTATTTATTAGTCAGCTATAAAACCTTCTTTAAAATAACGATTGTACTGTAATAATTGGTAATTTTATTCATATTGGCGAAAAAGCTACAGCGAGCATAAAATTTGGACGTTTGTACAATTCATTCATTCACACAATTCTGTTAAAAAGTGCGTATTTACTTAGGAGTTAGTTCAAGAATTTCAATTAAAAGTTGACCGGCTGTGAACTTTGAAACAGTTGCTTAACCCGTTCACTGCCGAGCATATTTTATTACAATATTGAATATTTAAAAAGTAATATTGCATGAGTGACGATGATAACTTAACTCAGGGGGATTATTTTCATACAGCAGACTTAATTTTACACGAAAGTATAAGTAAACGTATTCAAGATTATTAAACTTTCATAAAATAAAATCTAGAAATATAATCTGTATACAAATAGACTAAGATAAAGGATGAAATAATGCCTAACAAGCAAAGAACGGCGAGAAGATAAAAGCAAATGCGAAAAATAATGACAGTCGCTCACTTTATCTCCATTTCTTTCCACGATACACAAGATCGTATATGAAAATCTACCGAGAGTATTAAACTAAACGTCAGACAAACAAGGGATGCATTCACTCGACAAGCGATACTCAACCTGAGGCTTTATAGGCTTTTATTAGCGGTCCAAAATAATTATTGTCACCAGATATTTTCACAAACAATTGGTTTTGATTTATATCAGTCGATCAGCAAGTCTATACCAAACAGCACTTCTGTCAATAGATTTGTCGGGTGAATTGGTGTTTGTGATATCTAATAATTCTTTCATACCTTTTATATCCTATAATAACGAAACGGCGTAACGAGAGTGATTAGTCTATGTTAAGTACTATCCTAGTATTATCTTCTCTTATATCTTCGAAATAAGAGTGATTGAATCATTGTGTACAAAGCAATACTCTCAGAAAACTACAATTGAGATAACACAGTGAAAAATAGCAATGTATTTAAGTTCTCCTAGTTCTGACTAAGTTCTAATAGTTCTGACTATGGCATGATCCGAAATAGCTATCAACTATATCTTATAAAAAAAAATGTAGAACTAAAATACGTTACAATAGGAGAGAAGATGTATTGTGTAAGAATTTTTATATTTATAGATATTTACAGAATATTTGTAGAACTTATCTTACTTTTCACCGCGTTATAATGGAGTTCAACCAAGTTAATTCCAATTCAATCAATGAATTGAGATACTTATATTGGGATGGTATATACTCCGCATTGAGAACATAAATCGATTTAAACATATGTTATGTAATTTATGATCAACACTTTGTACGATTTTTGTCAGTTCTATAACACCCGTGTGATAGAATGCCAAAAGATGTCGAAAGGCGAAACCCGAGTCCTTATCGACAAAACTTTTGAAATCCTACAAAGTAATAACAATTCAAAATAAATATTACATTATTTGGTGTTTATGTATTTCTCGCTATAAGTATGTTGCAGAAAACGCTACTTAAAAAAATCAGTTAATGGATCAAATATAAAATAGTTTAGCCAACCTGTACTACACTATGAAGGTACTCGCTTGGCGCTTACCGAAAGAAAACGTAAAATTACCGAGAGGAAATTTTCCCAACTTACTAAGATATGCGCCCAAAGTTTTCCATCCCCTAAATGGGGTGTTATGGCATTTTTTCCAAGTGAATAGCCTTTTATAACTTCAATGTAGACTTTTTGATGATGGCGAAATGATACTTGAAAAATTCATAGAAGCATGGCAAGCTGTTAATATTATGACGTTTTTTAATGTCAGACACGTGACATAAATGCATTAAATATTTTTCCTTTGTTTTTGCTAAGTATTTTTCCATTTAATTTTTACTTAAAACATAGAGCTTGAATTGTATTTTGTGATCAGAACCAAATTTCTCTCATCGTGAGCATTATCAACTGATGCAATACAAATAAAAATGATCAGTTATTTATAATGCTGTCACAATCAAGTTTATGTGAGAATCACAGATCTATATAAATGGTAATAACCAAGAAAAAGTCTCAAAAAATAGCTTTATAATTTATGATGTCGACTGAAGGTGCTTGATGGAATTTCAATATTAAATTTTAACTGGTACAGCTTTGTACGATTCCGTATGTTTTGTCAGTAACGACCGGGTTTCGTCTTTCGGCATCTTCAGGCATTATATCATGCATATATAAGTGATAGCATGCATGAAGGCGAAAGCCGGTCGTTAGTGACAAAGCATGCGGAATCGTACATAGTTGTAACAATTCAAATAATACATATTTATATAATTATTTTTTTATTCAAAACAATCAATTTTTCATCAGCGTACGCTTTTTTTTTTTGGATATCAAATTCATGGAGCGTTAAGATCTATGACGCATCAGCATCAGAGCTCTTCAGGTCTCCTCCATCTCTCATTTATAGATTTAATTTTGTTATAATTGTTGTGTCATTGTTGACAATATTAGGTCGCAGCTGAGCCGTGGAACCCACAATGAGTGCAGCTCACGCGGACACCATACGCATTATATTCACTCACGCATACGTGTGCATACAGGCACACACACAGCCACACGCATGCATATACAATTCGTAAGCAAATAAAATAGGAAAGTCATTTTCAGATGCCGAGGTTGTCTATGTTGAGATTAAGATCTATAACAACAACCCTATGGCGGGTCATCGAGCAGAACCGCTCTCGGCCTTAGACGATTACTCGGTACTGTCTCATCATAATTATGTAGATAAGAAATTGTAGGGTTATAATGTTTGCCTATATCGCTGTAAAAGTTTCGAGACATTTCACGAACGAACTCTCGAATTGTAGGCATTTTCAAGTCTCTATGTAACAGCGAATTGCGAATGTACCACGGGGCATTACAAATTTGTCGCAATGATTTATTTTGAACAATTTGCAGTGTCTTCAGATGCTTCTGGTGAGCATAAGCCCACACTGGAGTAGCGTACACCATAATTGGCTGAGTTATAGCTGTATAGAGGAGCAGCTTGCTTTTGAGAGTAAACTTGCTCTTCGCATTGAGCATAAAGATTATTCTAGCTTTTACACCATAAGCTTGACGTTTTTTAATCGCGGTGTGCTCATTGAATTTATAGTCTATTGTCTAGAGTGAGTCCTAGATACTTGACAGTATTGGACCACTTGATTTCTGTATTTTGCATACGAATGCAATCGAAATTGAGTTTTCTAATGAAACCCTTTGAAAACATAATAACACATATACATAATACTTTGATAACATAAATATATATAACTTTGATAACATAAACATAGCTTTTTTCGGTATTGATTTTAATTTGCCAGTTTTCACACCAGTCCGCTATGGTATCAGCCAATAGCTGGACTTGTGTGACAGCACTTTGCCGATTACAAGATTTTGATAAAATAGCAGTATCATCGACGTACTGAGCTATAACTGCTTCGCTTTCCCCACCGCAAGGAATGTCATGCGTGAATATGTTATACAGTATGGGTCCCAGGACGGAGCCTTGCGGGACACTTGGATCGGTCTTACGGAGGATTAAAATACACCCATTTTGACTTTGAAATGTCTATCCGTCACGAACGAGTTGAGAATCTTTACTAGTGGTAATCCTATGCCAGCCTTTGACATTTGAACACGAGCCCTTCGGTCCATACCCTGTCGAAGGCTTAAGCAATATCTAAAAAAAGGCCAGCCGTGACCTCTTTATGAATGATAGCAATATATATGAATGATGTAGCAAGCTTATTGGTCGATGGTTTATCGGAAGAGTGTGATCTTTCCCAGGCTTTGGAATTAGAATAATATCCACTTCCTTCCAACGTGATGGAAAATATAGTAATCTTAAGCACGCGTTGATAATATTGACTAACGAGCTAATACCTTTAAGCGGTAGATGTTTGAGAGCCTTATTACCGATTTTGTCATTTCCCAAAGCTTTTCTGTCAGAAAGCGCTTTGATCAGTCCTTCCACCTCGGCAAAAAGGACAAATAGCTTGACAGTCTACAGTTAAGGGTTGTTCTAGGATTGGCTAGTTATTTTTCAAGCTTGAATTACTTGTGTCAATTGTATTGGGTGTAAATTGTTTCTATCTTTGTTAATAATATAATTAATTAATAATTTGTATAAAATTGGCTATCCGCAAACTCTTCCACCTTTTCACTGATGGTGAATACGGGACCCTTTGCTCCGTGAAGTGGCATCAAGGAGTATTTTTCTGCGCGGAGAACTTTGGAGAGAGCCCAGTATGGGTCGCTTCCTTTGACGAGTTCATTTAAGTAGTCGCCGGTAGTTTTTTCGCGATAAGCCTTCATGGCTAGTCGGATTTTTTACCATTTTACTGGCATATGCAGCAGCTAAATTGATATTTGTTAAAGCATATTAAAACAGATAGTTACAAAAAATTATAATTTAAATATCCATGAATACAACATAAAATTCAATTGTTTTCGAAATAATATCACATTGATAACCAGCGGTTAATAAACTATGGAGTGGACGCGACATATTGTCTATCTCTTCCTAAGCAATATATAAAGCTTAGGTTTTATAATATCAAAAAAACGAAACATTTTGAAAATGTCACATTTTTATATTTGCCTTCTGTCAATTAAATGATCATTTTTTGAAAAAACTAGCCTTATTTAACACAATATTTTACGCTACTAGTGTATGCGATGTTTTTTTTTCAGTTGCAACTTGATTTGCTTTGTTTTTGCGTTTTATCTTTTCTAAACATCATGTTAGCCGTACAAGTTCATTCGTTGGCTAGTGCATAATGCCCTTGTACCAGCTGCAACTTGCAACACAACTCTGCAAAATGCACCTTTTCAAACAACCAAATCTGCATATTTGATTAGTTTGTATGCCTTTTGCACCGCGAAGAAACTTTATCTACAGTTTTGAGCATATGCAATCAGTGTTTCGACATTTGTATTAATGCAGATTGCAGTGGTTTTATTAAGATATCATCCGCATTAAATACAAAAAAAACATTTATTATAATTCATGATATTGATTGGAGGTGCTTGACGGAATTTCAATATCAAATATGAATTGTTACAACTTTGTACGATTCCACATGTTTTGTCACTAACGACCCGGGTTTCGCCTTTAGGCATCTTCAGGCATTCTGTTAACTATTTTACTTCGGCAATTTGTTATTAATGGTAAGAGCATTAACAATGTTCAACAGTATTGCATCGGATGTTGACTTCTTTCATGTGGACGAAAGTGAGTTCAGGCGAATGCTATTTTTTCAGTTAAAGTAGACATTTCATGAGCTTACTTGGTTGACTTTTTTTTGCAATCCTTATTGATTGTTTTACTGTGTATTTGTTGAATTTTTATATTTGAATATGTTAATATGTTACGGTGCAAAAACAATGAATTGATAATTTGTAAGTTTTGTACTGTGTAGCTATAAATAAATTTTAAATATCGTATATGATTTCTTGTAAATTATTTTCTTAATCCTTGAACCATTTGTTTTGTATCCCTAGTAATTATAAAATCTTAATTTGTTTAGCTACTAATGTCTTTTGAAATTGGTTTTGATGGTTTTTTTTATTTATTTCAAGACATTTCACCCTTTAAATTTGGTTTTATCACTCATGACCGTGTTTCGTCTTTTAGGATCTTCAAATTTTTTATCGAATTTATGCGATGAAGCTGGCACGGTTAAAATGATAGAATATTTGAAAATACCGTATTTCGAAACCCCACTCGTCAGTTCTGTTGCATCCGAGTGATAGAATGCCTGAAGATGCCGAAAGGCGAAAACCGGAAGATGAAAAAGTGAATCATTAATTACCTCTCTGACTGTTAGCGTAACTGTTGAGATGAGCGAGATTAATTTGCTGAATATTGATATTTGGAAATATAGCCCGGTTTGTTAGTGACAAAACACGAGGAATCGTACAAAGTTGTAACAATTCAAATTTTAATTTAGATCTTTAAAATTATGTTTTTGTAATAATCGTTTTTACTTAAATGGCGATGAATTATTTAAAATGAATCGCTTTTTCAATGCAGTAAACTTTTCTACAAACATACACTTTTGACTCTTGCAAACTTAAAGACACGATTCGAAAACCACTTGTAAAGCATTACGTGCCCAATCGGTATATTTTTGCCTTTTCCCCAACCTAAAACAGGCTGAACAATGTCAATTAATTACGTTCTTTCTGTTTTGTTTGAAGTGATTGGTGGCCGGGGAGCTTTTGTTTGCCTTACGGTAATATTGCATTCCTCGAGCAGAGCTTTTTTGGCCTGTGCTTAAATTTACGATTGCTTGATTGTCTGCAGTCATTTGTTCCGGCGCTCAAGTACCATGTTACGACTACACTTGAGCTTTATTTGGTATTTCCGACATCTAATTTGTTTAAATATATATCTAAAGCTATCTAAGGCGATAAGAATTAATTTTTTATCTAAGGCGTATCGAAAAGTATCGATTAACCTCCAAATTTCGGTGTTATTTATTCGTGTTATCTTATTTAAGCAGTTCCCTGCTACGCCGCATAATAAATTATCGAACATTGAGTGTTACATTCAATTCATTCAGAAGTCTTTTTGTTAATAAAACTCATAGAGTAAAAAAATTCGCCTTTAAAAAAAGTTTTGACAACGTGAAATCGGCTATATTTTTTAATATCAACTTTCAGCACATAAAAATCGCCCATCACAATAGTTATGTGAACAGTCAGAGAGTTAATTAATGATTCACTTTTTATGACTATTTTGAAACTTGATTGAACAATCAATTATTATACAATCAAAATTGACTTTGATTTGATTTTGTCACTAACGACCCGGATTTTGCCTTTCAGCATCTTTAGGCATTCTATCACATGGATGCAACAGAACTGACGTACAATAAACAGTTAGCATCGTCTGTATATCAAAATTATTAATTACAGGGAAACACTTACCCCAAGGCAAGCAGTCAATTGCAGCTAAAACAAATTTAATAACATTTATCTAATAATAATTAATACAATTGCCTGTGTTTTCATTAACGATCTTGTGAATGAGTCCTTTTAATAATTAATTATCTAAAACTGCTTATTTTACGTCAGTTTTGTTGTATCCATGTGATAGAATGCTTGAAGATGCAGAAAGGCGAAACCCGGGTCGTTAGTGACAATATATGTGGAATCGTTTGTAGTTCAAAAATACGTTAACTTTTAATAGTTAAATAACGTTAAAGGTATGTCGAAAATATTTTAAAGAAAAATTTTAAAAAATAACAAGCCAAAATGAACACTGTAGTTTTGTATAGAAATCTTAGAAAGAAATCTTCCAGGAGTTCATAAAACTCAAAAGATCAATAAAACAGCCCTCTCAATCAAACGCATTTGAAATTGGAATGACTGCCTACATTTAAATAAAGAGACTTCATTGCCACAACAAACTCAGGACAAAATAAAAAAAACTTCCTTTCAAGATGGAAATATTCACTTGTTTCAGTGTTGTCAAATTTACATATGAATTGGTTCGGGCTACGCGGCAGCGCATCGTAAGTTTTAAGTATCTAACTTGTGTGGGGAAGAGCGTTTGCAAACGACAATGTTCACACCTGTAACGTTTTCTGATGCCCGAATAAATCGCACTTCGTTACTGCAATATTAATGGAACTTATAAAATGGTGGATTAAGAGCTTGGGGTGGTTAATTTTTCCATTAACTACCCCATTTGTATTAGAAGTTTATTTTTTAAACGAAAAAATTACAATATTTTTTTGGTTATTATATTTCATTTTTTAAATATAAACTGTCACTTATCGCTAAAATGTAGTTTTTTAAGAATTATTTCCAAAATTTATTTACGATCACGACCAATTTCGCTCATCGCAAGCATTATCAACAGATTAATAATTACTAACAAGGATATTTACACAAAATTTGAAGTAATTATTAACAGGTATGCAAAACCAATGGTTTAAAAATTGAGAAAATAATCCACAGCCAATTATACAATATACGTATATTTATACAAATGAAGTTAAATAGTTGACAAATAAAATTCGTTCGTATCAATGGTCATTTTCTCATGAAAATATATTATATTTACATATTAATCCCCAAAATGACCAGATAAATGCATATCCTTTAAGTTATATATGTCAATTATCTGAAAAAAATATTCTTGTAATAGATCATTTGATACTTAACCCCACAATAACCCAATAACCCACTAATCCAAAATTCTAGTTATCTCTAAATCTTAAAATTCTCAATTTAATTTTAATTGTTATTTATTATTGCGAAAATATTCCATAATAAAGTCATTAAACAACTTTTTTTTAAATTTCATTTATTACAAATTTGAATAATATTATAATCAAATTAATATACATCAAAATTATTTCAGATTTATATACTTAGCTTTGGGATGTGTGAATTTGTGCTTTATGGTCTATTTGGAGCTATGCAGAATTGTACATAGTTTCCAGATTTTTTCCAATGGGTTTCGCCTGTTGTCATCTTCAAGTCATTTCTATTTTGTCCATGCGAATTACTCCTTGGATATGTTGAAAGGCAAAACACTGGCCGTTGGTGATAAAACATGTGAAGTCGTACAAAATTTGAACAGCTCAAAGTCGATATCATAAATTATATTTGACACAATTTTTAGTGCCAATTTCACAATAGTCGTAAAGCTTGCGATGAGCAAAACTCTTGTGATATAAACATGCTGAATTATTTGAGTACTAACCATCGTTTTTTTATTATTTAAGTACGATAATTAAGAAATAATTTCTTTAATTGTTTTGAGGGTAAACAAATAAAAAATCTGCAGCTGTATTTTTCTGCTGTGTTTTGAATGGGAGCGTAATATTTCCAACTACTCCATTCGTATGAATAACAAATGTTTGTTTATGATCAGTTACGACTGATGGTAATAATTGAATTAAAGGGCACCACTTACGAACATTAAATCGTCGAAGGAAATGTTTACTTGGTGACATTTCTCGCGGTGTATTTGCATATTGTGGGGACTTTCAGAGAAATCTCATTACCCACACTGTCTTACTGACGGGAATAGCAACAAACTGAGTGTAGATTTAAGCTACAATAGAGAGAAAACAAAACTGCTTTTGGCATACATTTCAACATATATAAATTGCATAATAAAAACACAATGCTTAGTACTATCGTCACGATTAAATGTGTTGAATTTCAATAGTCATTTAGCTCATCGTCATAAATATTATAGACTGAAAATATGTACATAAAATATGAAGTATTTTTACTTTGTACGATTTCACATATTTAAACTACAATAATTAAACATGTGGAATCGTATAAAGTTGTAACAATTCAAATTTGATATTGAAATTCCATCAAGCACCTTCAGTCGATATTATAAATTATATATAAATCAGTTGTTCGATAATGCATTTGTAGAAACACAAATAAAAGTATGTTTTTTTTACTTACAGTACTAAATATTATGTTTTATTTTGTAAAATATAAATAAATCTAATAAAATAGTAAAAACGCATTTTTCATACTTATTTCCGCAATATATATTTTGATCAGTTCCGGTTTCGCTCATCGCGCGCATTATCACCTGATAATGCTCTCGAAATAAGTACTAAAAAATGTGTTTTTATAATTTAAACTATCATTCCTTTCAATCAAGAAGTGACAGTTAACAACTTAAAAGTGACTAATAAAATAATATTTTAAATAATAAAAACACATTTTTAGTACTTATTTTCATAATATATTTTTTGATCAGGACCGGTTTCGCTCATCGCGAGTATTGCAAGAACGGTCCTGATCAAAAAATATATTGTCGAAATAAGTACTAAAAAATGTGTTTTTATTATTCAAATTATCATGCATTTCCATCAAGAAGTGACAGTCAACACCTTGAATTTATCTTAATTATTTTATCTTATTTACCATTCAAGAATCGTAACCGTAAGTTAACGTACAAACAGATAACGTCTAAGCTGTTGGGATAGCAGATTGTAGTGTGTTAAAATAAGATTATTGAAAATTATAGAGGACGTTAAAACTCTCATGGCTTTTAAATGGTTAGGGGTTATATTTCAGTATAAATGCGACAAGTTGACGGAATTAACATAACAAATAGCTCCATCAAAGCGACACCTCATCTCAAAATAACATTTCAAAAATGAATGAGACGTAAATATAAATTTAGACTGCGGAAATCGCGATGTAGAAGGTCCAGGGGTACGTAATAATCTCTCACAACCGCCCCCTACAATCAAAAGACTCGGCTGTTAGTGCCACCCTTGGGACGAGAGGTGAATCATACAACACGTCGAGTCATACAAGCGAGGGGGCAATCTGCATACATTCAAAGTTATCGTATATCTCTTTGTGCTTTTAGTATCCTGATACTTTCTTTAGTTAGAAAACGAGGAAAGCATATTTCCTTACTGTTATTTTTCACTTCGATAAACTTAAAAAAAGAATAGCAATGTATTTTAAGCTATGACGATGGCGTGAGCCGAAAAAGCTATCATCTATATCATACAAAAAAAAATTAGAACTATTGTACAATGCATTGCTATTTTTTCACCGTCTTATAATGGAGTTCTACCAAGTAAATGCCAATTCAATCAATAAATGAAAAAAAGTACAACATGGTCGCGTTTAAAATCAGTAAACCACTTCTCTACCATTTGCCTCGATACACCAAAGTCCACATATCACTTGACAAGGCATTGTTTTGGATAAAAAGTATATTTCCCACTAAAAAGTAATGTTTATCAACACATGAAATACACGTTATTCCGTTGTGTCGAAAATTATTATACACTAGTAGCGTCATTAAAACCACTGAAATCTTGTAGAAATGAAATCAAATTTTGACATCAATCGTTTTATCATTTTACTATCAAACAAATTTTATAAATGTTTCAATAGTGGCGTCATCTATATGTCATACTATGAATTTATTGAGTGATATAGCGTACTGTGCCTTTGTTAGTAAATTAAGTTAAATATTAAGGTATTAACTGTTGATGTATTTTATAATATATGGTAACCAGGAAATTATTACTTGAATTCTGAAACCATTTGCTTTGTTTGACTGTTAATTATTAAATCAAACAATCGTATGATCAGCTTTGTTTGCTTTGTATCAATTGATAATGCTTGTGAAATCGGTCTTGATATTTAAAAATTAGCAACAATTTCGATACATTAATTGCCATTGTTTTTTATTGTTTAAATATATGAACTAAAATCAGATTTTTAAGGCCTAAAAAGCACGACTCAGATTGAAAAATATTTATATGTTCATGTTAATGTTAACGTTCTTATTTATGTGCATTAAATTAGAGATAGATCCGGCAAGTAGCCAAATTTTTCATATAATATAATACATGTTATAGGAGTAATGCATTGCTTCTTTTCAAAGCAGAATTAAGGACATGGTGAAAAAATAGCAATGTATTTTAGTTCTACAAAACTTTAAAGATATAGTCAGATAGTTATGACGATGGCGTGAGCCGAAGTAGCTATCAACTATATCTTTAAAATGTTGTAGAATTAAAATACATTGCTATTTTTCATCATATTATAATGAAGTTATACCAAGCAAATACCAATCCAATCAATTTAGAATTAAGGATTTTAAGAGCGGTAAGTAATCTCTTTACGAATACATTAATCATTCATTTTTAAATTTAAAAATAGAGTCTATTATATTGGAACTCAAATTAGGACGACTTATTTCATCTTTTAAATTGAAATATTTTTTTAATCGTGTTATCGAAAAAATAATTGACGTCGCTCGTTTGTTACAACTCCAACAATACAGCCCTGATTTTTTTAAAGTAATATGCAATAATATATACAAATAATGTATTAAAAAAAAAAAAAAGTACATTTGCTTATTTATGTTTGAAATGTTAATTTATCGAAAACTTTGCTGTAGTAAATTTACTACGTCTATACTTCACAAGTGTCAAGGTTCATGAATACCAAAATGGCTATGATCGGTCGCCGCTCCTCAGACCATTGCGAAGGGCTAATGCTTTTCCGTAATAAACCATTTCCGTACATTATTTAAGCTTATTGATATTGCCGCCTATTTCGTTTCATTTACATTTTCAAAATTTTTAGTTTTATTGCTAGCAGGAAATAAACTTGGTCGTTAAAACAGGAGAGAAGATGTATTGTGTATCTTTTCTACACAGCTATATATAGATAAGCAAATGTACGTTTAAACATAATTCCGACGATAGCGTGAGCCTAAATAGCTATTAACTATATCTTTTTGTAAAAAACATGTAGAACTTAAATACATTGCTATTTTTCCACCGTGTTAATTATCGACTGCTGTATTGTCATGTTAAAAACGGTTATTTTATGAAAAGTGAATCAGATTGCAAATAAAAACAACGGTGATAATTAAAACTGCTTCATTAAAAATGAGCACCAAAAGGTTTCTGTGACCACACTCCAACAATTACGATCGTCCGTCCGACTAACCACGTACTTTCAAATACTTCAAATAACGAATTGTAACAAGCAATAATGACAAGGTGCGCATACATTCCTGATCCTCGATATAGCTATGGTTAACCTGAAGGGTCGAATAAATGCCACATGAATAAACCTCTAGCGAATAACGATAAAGCACGGCGTATCGTAATTTCAACACAGAAAATAATTAACAAACATGCTTTGCAAAAATAACATGTGTATTACTTAACAAAATTTTCTTTTTGATGGTCTTCGGTTTTGTCAGTGGCGAAGTTAATCAAACATGTTCCCCACCGTGTAAAATATATTTCAATAATAAATATTTAAGAATTATAAATTTAAACTCAGCGCGCCTACGTGTTTACATTTTTGTAATAAAGATCTCAAGATGACGGCTTTGGAAAAGCTGAAAATCAATAGATACCAATCATTACACGAAATATTAAATGAACAAAAAAATATAAATCGGTCGCCACTCCTCAGACCATTGCAAGGGGCTTTTGCCTAACCGTAACAAATAAGAACCATCTTGTCCAATATTTAAGCTCATTGATAAGAGATGATGTATTGTGTACCTTTTCTACACAGCTATATATAGATAAGCAAATGTTCGTTTAAACATACTTCCAACGATGGCGTGAGCTGATATAACTATAAACTATATCTTTAAAAAAAGTGTAGAACTAAAATACATTGCTATTTCTTCACAGTGTTAAAAAATAATTCATTAGTTTTAGTGTCAGCCCTCTAATAATTGTGGGTGAAAAAATAGCGTATGCCGGACTTAACCAGTACCCATGGAAAATAGTTATATTCTATCGCATTAAAACAAAAAGGCTCTTAAAATTGTGTATACCTCTATGCATTTGTCGTTAAATATTTCATTTATGGTTGATGAAAACGAGTTCACTACATATAGCGAGCGCAATCTATCGTGTTATAACATTGCCAGCTGTAAATTGTTTTCCCAATTCTTAGACCGATGGTTTTGTTTGCCTTTTAATTTTTTTTCCAGAATTTTATAAATAAAGCCCAATTTGTAATTATTTTAACTTGAGAAAATAGTCCTGAATTTTTGTTTTATTATCTAAATACTTGAACTATGAATTGCTGAGACTTTAGTTATGTTTCCACATGTTTTGTCTCATTCAAGCATAACTCTCAGCTTGGGGTCAGTATTTTTCTTGTTATACCACTTGTTTTCAGTTCAATTGAATTCGTGTGCATATCTTGTAAATAGCCTAAATAAAATATTTTGCAAAAATAAAATGTAAATTTGAATTGTTAAAACTATACGTGTTTTGTCACTAACAACCCGGGTTTCGCCTTTCGGCATACCGGATCTCAAACACCTTCATTCGATATCATAAATTTAAATTTAAAAAATATCATTGAAATTTTAGTTCTAAAAAATTTTAAAGATATAGTTGATAGCTATTTTAGCTCACGCCATCTTCAGAACTATATAGTACACTATAACTATATTTCTGACGATGGTGAATCGAAATAGCTATCAACTACGTCTTTAAAATTTTGTAGAACTAAAATACTTTGCTATTTTTTCACCGTGTTATAATGAGGTTCTATCAAGTAAATGCCTATTCAATCATTAAAAATGTAAATGATCTTTCATTGCTTCATACCTAATGTTTGTCATCGCTGATCTAATAACAAGATGTATGAGGGATCCAAGAGGTGTGTGGGATTCACGGTTAGTTACGTGTATGCATATTTGAAGGGGTGTGATGGTTAATGTAAAACTTGATACATTTCCCAACAGAAGGTATCAGGAGTTCAGAGAAGAGTGAGGCGCTCTCAACGCAAAATACCTCTCCAGCATTTTAAAATATTACTCCCGCAGTCTCGAGTATTAATTTACACAGCGTTCCCCCTATTTTGGTCTAACCACAAATAATATATATTCCAGCCAGGGTATTTAAAACACTGCCCGGATCGTCTTCGCCTACGGCGAAAACAACTGTTCTATTAAGCAAAAATGCTTTTAACACGGTGAAAAAATAGCAATGTGTTTTAGTACTACAAAATTTTATTAGATATAGTAGAACAAAAATACATTGCTATATTTTCATCGTGTAATAATGGAGTTCTACTCAGTTAATTCCAATTCAATCAATACATCAAAAAATGCTTTTAATTATACATTTAAAAATATATGATTTACATTTACTTTCCAATCGGTACAATTGTTTTTAATAAAAACAAAAAATGTTTAATACCGTGTGCTTCATCCGCTGTTCAAATAAAAAGGAATTTAGTTCTGATGATAGCATTAACTGAAATAACTTTCAACACGATATATATAAAAGAACATAGTAACAATGTATTTTAAATAATAAAAGCACATTTTTTAGTACTTATTTCTACCATGTATTTTTTGATCAAGAACTGTTTCGATCATCGCGAGCATCATCAACTGATAGAATACTATACTTGATTCTTAGTTCTTCAACCCATGGTTTTGTATACCTGTGATCTTTAACTCAAATATTTTGTATAGACTTGTTTGAAAATTGTATTCTATTAGTTGATAATGCTCGCGATGAGCGAAAACGGTCCTGATCAAAAATATATTGAAGAAATAAGTACTAAACAAATGTGTTTTTATTATTTAAAATATCATGCCTTTCCATCAAGAAGTGACATTTAACACCTTAAAAATGGAAGTAACAGAGAAAACAACAAAACAACAACAAAAAGAGAAACTATATTAAATATGTAAATAAATCAAACAAATTCTTTCAATGACTCGCACAATAAAATAACAAAAATGAATTCTACTTAGTTCTCCAGTCTAACATAGAAGGAGACAATTTTATCTTTAGCAATGTTATATATTTTCTACGCTAAGCAAAAAAAAATAGTTTATATAAAACGTGTTAATGTATTGTATAGCCAGGTAGTTAATTATAGTAATGTAATAAATTTGCCAAAGCATCGAGAAAATCTAACATATTTCGTCGTGCTACAACAAAGCGCTACGCATTAACTGCCTACGCTTGGCGTAGTATGTTTCGTTTTGATTGATTACTAATATTAACAATACACTTTCTTGTAACTATTATAAAAAGCAACATTGTAAATACACCGATATTTGTTTTACACTGCTCGACTTAAAATAGTTTTTTACAATTTTGTTTCAAAAACAATAAATAATTAGCAACACAAATGCATCAATTTATTATATATTCATGTTAATTGTTAATAAATTCAATTGATTTTTGAGTTCAATAATTAAGTATTATAAATTGTTTTAGAGGAATGAAACCAGTTTACATTTTGACAAAAGAGAGACTAATAATATTTTATTTGTTTATATTTTACTTCGTTGAGACATTTTTCGAATGATTACATATAAATGATTGCATCGGTTCTTAAAAATTTGGTTTTGTATTAACCTGTTAATTTCCGTCTTAAGACTTTGTATAAATAGCGTTGTTAGTAATTTGTATAGCGTCACTTAATAATGCTTTTAATGAGTGAAACCGATCTTGATTATAAAAGTATTGAAATGTAGAAATAAATTATTTAAAATAGAATACCATTCCACCAAGAAGTAACAATTAACACCATTAAAGTAACTATTTTAAAACAGACTTAAAATAATATAGTGTTGTTTGACTATTGTAAATAGATCTATCGCATCGTTTTCATTATCAGTAATATTATATACTTAAAGCTCTACTTTATTTTACTTCATGGTCATAAAAAGCTTATATATGACAGTGTATCACGAAGGTTGTATTAACCCTTATCGGATCGGCATAGTGGTAAGGTCATAACAAAGCTTCAATCATTCCACAATAAAATAACGCGCGATGTCAAACGAAAACAAACGCACGCATTTAGTGGTCATGCAATAACTAGTAACGTCATTTAAAAGAACATTGCGACAGTATTAGATTTGAAAAATCATAACAACCCGTTCCTAATTTATTTTATAATTTTTAAAGAACTCATTACGCTATTTACTGTTCAATGCTTAAGTGTGAAGAAGTCTTGAAAGTTGGTGGATTGCTTAATTTATGGTAGAGAAGGTTCAAAAAAAGCTTGCGTTAGAAAGCTACTCACAGCTTAATCCAACTCACTTTTATGAGGAAAGCTTACTAATAGTTTTGAAGAAAAATATATGTAGCAAAACTTCTATTTGGATATAAACTAAACCAAAATTAGAGTTCTATTTTCATTTATTTTTGGATGTCTCCAATATTGAAAAAAAATCGGGGACATGAATAGTAAGCTTAAAATCAGTTTGTCAATAGATATTCCATTGTTAAGAGCTTTAACAATGTTATACAGTTAAGCTTTGAATATCGACTTATTTCACGTGGATGTTAGTAGACTATTTTCAAATAACTTTTAATGTTATGTCATTTTTCTGGTGCATTTTATATCAATAATTAAAACACAAAAATTACTGATAAATTATTAATTAATATTTCCAAAATGTTATGTCTTTAGTATCAGAACCGATTTTGCGATATAACGATTATCAGTCGATAATTCTTTCGCTTATAACCAACATTGAAAAGTTATATGGAATGATAAGACACATCATTTAGTGGTAACTCAATTCTTTTTCATGCGTGTGATAAAATTTCTAAAGATAATTCATTATGTGAAGTATTAACAAAAGTATGGAAATCTATCTTCAGTTGAAATCTTTAATATATTTCCTGAGCTTTTAAGCGCTAGCGGTGCTTTAAATAAATGACTGAAATTAATAAATTAAAATGTCATTTACTTGATGGAACTCCACTATAATACAGTGAAAAAATAGCAACGTATTTAAGTTCTACAATAATATAATATAATCTTATATATATACAATATAATTTTTGTAGAACTAAAATACATTGCTATTTTTTTTTTATTCAAATATAACTAGCATTTGAGTAATTTTTCTTGCATATATTCGATGCAAATTGTTCACTGATTATCGATTCTATTGTAATCGTGTGACAAAACGCCTTACGACGCCGAAAGGTGAAATCAGAGTCGTAATAAGAGATAACACGTATATTGTTGGTAGCTATTTCGGCTTACATCCACATTAGAATTATGTATATATATGTATTATATATGATTTAAGATATCGACTGAAGGTACTTGATGGAATTTCAATATAAAATTTGAATCGCTAAAACTTCCACATTCTAAACGATTCTACAACAAATGTTTTGTTAAACCCTTTCAAGAATGACTCATTAACAAGATTAATCGTTTATTAAAATTATGACATATAATTGTTATTAGATTAATATTATTAAATTTGTTTTAGCTGCCATTTACTGCTTGCTTTGGCTTGGGGTCTGTGTTTTACTGTAATCAATACATTTTGTATATAGACGATGCTTACTGTTTATTGTACGTAATTTGTGTTGTATCCGTGTGATAGAATGCCTGAAGATGCCGAAAGGCGAATCCCGGGTGGTTAGTGACAAAACATGTGGTATCATACAAAGTTGTAACAATTCAAATTTGTATAAATAAATTGTCACTGAAATTAATTTGAAATATGACAAAGGAGGTAGTCATAAGTTTTTTGAATTTTGTTTTGAATCAATTCACTTTTTAGAAGCGGATATAATTTTGTCATTTGTGTGGTATTGCAACGTTGCAGTCGAGAGCTCACTACGACCCGATTGCCGCTTTTGATGCCGCAGTGGCGTAATTAACCCATTTCATTCAGTAAAGTGGCACGACACAAAAATACCAGCGATGATTATTTCGTTAAGTCGAGCGCTTTTCTAGTGGTTGAATAAACCCCAAGTATTCATCGATGCTTAACACTTTTAATCAATTATTAACACATAAACGAAAAGCTTAAAGCTCGTAAAAGCTAATTACACAAAAATAATTGCATAGTACACTCATTACAATATAAATTTTTTATTCAACATTTATTATAACATGGTGAAAGAATAGCAATATTTATTAGGTATAAAGTTGATAGCTATTTCGACTCGTGCCCTCATCAAAACCACAGAGCAGACAGTATTGATGAAGCATAAGCCGAAATAGCTATCAATAATTTGCTTTATAAATTTTGTAGAACTAAAATACATTGCTATTTTTTCATCACATTATAATGGATACTTCCACAACATTGCAAATTTTTTCAATAATATTTATTAAACTAAAAATTATCAGTCGGAAACTTAATGACTTATTTTAATTATTGAAACTTTGTACAACTTCACATGTTTTGTCACTAACGACTCCGGTTTTGTCTTTCGACATCATCAAACACTCTATCGTTTTTTCTTTGGCGTAGAGCCTTTGCTGTACCTGATTATTGTGTGTCAGTTCTGTTGCATCCGTGTTATACATTGCCTGAAGATGCCGAAAGCTGAAACCCAAGTTTTTTCCTGGTCACAAAACATGTGGAATTGTAAAAAGTTTTACATTTCATTCAAATTCCAACAAGCACCCCTTCAGTCGATATCTTTTGAATATTTTTTCTTTTCAAAATAACATTGTTTCATTAAAAAATTAAATGATAGCACTGTGGAAATATCTTTTGATTCAATTACTCAATTATAAGAGATATTTTACCAATAATTTTATATTCAGTAAATATTTAAAAATAAAACCGCCTATGTGAAACAATTTTAATACACGGAACAAGTTTTCATCTCGTATTGTCATGTATTAACCGCACGTTAAATTAAAATTTCTTTTTTATCAAATAAAATAATGATCAATATAAATCGAAAAATTTTATATATTCTTATACATCATTGACATGAATTGTTTTTTTCTTCTAAAGTGTAGAACCAACCTGCCAATGGTAAGAGCAATATTTCTTCAAATGTCGACATATTCCATGTGGGCTACAGCTCACTGTTCAGGCGAAAACTATTTTTTGATGTATTAAAGTAGATTTTTCATGAGATTGCTTGGTTGTCTTCCTTGAAATCCTTATTTTTTCATCCTTTTATTATTTTTAAATATTTTTGACGTTATAACATCATAAACTAATTTGTATTTTTTTAACGCATAAATACCAAATAAATAAATAACAGACTAATTTGTCCTCATAATTTTCATGGCTTGTTTAACACAAACACTACTGAATTATTTTGCGAAATATTCGATATTAGAATATTTACCATGGTGTTAAACAGAGAAAAAAACAAAAAATAGCCTACTTTTAAAAATCCGTTAAAATAGTTGATAATACTCGAGATAAGCTACGCCGGTCGTGTTCTTCAAAAAACAAAATTGTTTAAACACTACTTAACATTGTCCAATTTGAATTGTTACAACTTTTTACGATTCCACATGTTTTGTCACTAACGACCCGGGTTTCGCCTTTCGGCATCTTCAGGCATTCTATCACACGGATGCAACAGAACTGACGAAAAATAAACAGTTAGCATCGTATAAATCCTAAAGTTATTAATTACAGGAAAACACTCACCCCAAGGCAAGCAGTAAATTACAGCTGAAACATTTTTAGCAATATTAATCGTCATTAGTGACGAAAGTTGTATCAATTCAAATTTGATATTGAAATTCCATCAAGCACCTTCAGTCGATATCATAAATATATATACTTAATAAATTATTTTTTTCTATCGTGAATCGTCTATGATTATTTTTTGTAAGTAAATACGATTTATTTTCTTTGATCCAATTATTGGCGGTAACGTTTCGTGACGTCACCAAAACAAAGACGGTGCCTTTATAATAAACACTGTGACTCACCTTTTTGACAGAAGAACTGGAGCAATGTACGTTAAATGTTAAATATAATTAAAACCACGTTAACAACTCAACTGTCCGTTAAATATTTAAATTACCTCCATTAAATTGTCATTTGACCGACACGAAACACTATCAACGCACTTTGAATCGAAAACACCGTGCCCGATAATAATAGTTCTACTCAATGTATGGAAAATGCGTTGGAAATTGACGTAGAGGTCCAGGCGCCGAGCATGCAACCCGCAGAGCAGCCGCGAGCCGACTGATGGGTCGGCGATGACATCATAGGGGGTTGTGTATGACATCATAATGGACCAATCATAGGGCGGCGAGTGGGCGCATGCGTTAGATCCGGCCGCCGCAGCCTAGAGGGCGCCTCTATACTGAGACGAGAAAAGTCTCGCGGCCTCTGGAGGGTTTCCGACGGCGTAGTGACGTCTTTTTTGTAATTAATTAAATAAAAAAACTGAAATATTGAAACTTTGCACAATTTCATATGTCTATCACTAATGACCCGGAATTCGTCTTCGGGCATCTTCATGAATTTTATTACACGGATACAACAGAACTGTCAGTTATGTTATATCACTGTGAAAGAATAGCTGAAGATATCGAAAGGCGAAGCCCGGGTCGTTAAAGACAAAACATTTGAATCGTACAAAATTTTAAAAATTCAATATTGATATTGAAATTCTATTAAGTAAAACATATTTATTTATTATTATGACCATCATCAACTAATGAGTAAAACCTGCCCTGATCTTAAAATCACTTCAAATATAATTGATATCCATCAAAAAATTACAGTTAACAGATTTTTTTTTAAATAATTACACACAACTGTTATATTTTTATATTGCTAACGCTCGGTTTTTACCAATTATTATCAAAAAATTAATGTAACTGGTCCTTATTCTAATATTATTTAATGAAAAAATAGTATAAAACATTTTGTAGTCTTATTTTTTCATATGGAAATAAAGTTTCGTGGTAATTTACTTGTAACAATCTTTTACAAAATAATTTTTATTTTCATTCAAGGATGACTTAATAATAAAATGCAATTTAACTCTTAAGCGAAATCTCTTCTCATCTTGATAATATTAAATTGTGGAAATAATATAATACTGAATATTAAGTTTCATTATTTGATTATAATAAAATTTCACCAAAAAGTATCAGCTAACGCATTAAAAATAATCTTTTAATATGATACAATGTTCTTTTTATTCTCTATACAAAATAATAACCATCATACTTTGTTGTTTTACAAAGTCAATGTTAAAAATATTCTTTAAAAAAATATAAAAAATACACCGCGCCCTTAAGTATCTAGGAGGCCGCGCGCAAAAGCGGGTGAATACGATACCATTGATTTTCCCCCGGCGAGCAAGACAGCACTATTTCAAAATAAGCAAATCAGAGTAAGACAGCGATATCGACAATGTATATTTGGGATGCTGTATTGCTCCCTCTTAACAAAACTGTAACAAGTTAGAGACTCTGCATGTAGTATTATTTCATTCTAGAGCAGTACTATTCTCTTAGTAGGAGAAGTGTGGAACCTTTTACTGGACCGATCGGCCATACTGATTTGATTGCGAAAAACTAAATTTACTAGGTCATGAAACAAAAAAAAACATCCGACCAATATTTAAGCTTAATTGATAATTATAAGCTTATTACCAAATTAAGCTTATTGAAATTGCCGCCTTGAAGTTTTATTGCTAGCAGGATAAAAGCAAGGTTGTTAAAGTAGAAGAGAAGATGTATTGTGTACCTTTTCTACGCAGCTATATATAGATAAGTAAATGTACATTTAAACATACGATGGCGTTAGCCGAAATAGCTATCAACTATATCTTATAAAATTTTATAGAACTAAAATACATTGCTATTTTTTCACCGTGTTAAAATGGAGTTCTACCAAGTAAATGCCAGTTCAATAAAAAAAAAAAAAAAAATTATATTGAGAATACACATTAATTAGACATGTGGTTTTCAAACTGTTCACCGCGTAGTCGAAAATAACATATATTTTTTAATAAAAAAAACACAAAAATTTTCTTTAAAATTCTTATCTGTAATACATTGATCTACTCTGAGTCGTCGTGCTTATAGAAATATTTTTCTAATGATGGTATAGGATTCCCCGAAAAACTTTAAATTATATAGTTTAAGTCGATAAAGTTTGAAGACCACTGAATTGAACAATATATATGTCATATTTTTACTTATCACACGAATGCAATAGAACTGACCCGTAGTAAACGGTTGGCATAGATTTCGATTATGCTAAATATTTATCTGAAAAAACTTTTATAAATATCGATTCGATTAAAATGAATGATTTTTTACAACACAACAAAAAAATAATCAGTCACCAATATAAACACAAAAACAATAATAATTAGTCAAAATGCAATTGGGAAATTTGAAACTTAGAGGTATGGTGTAGGTTAAGGTGTCATAATATAATCAGTTATAGATATATGTATTAGTTAAATACATTGATAATTTAATTTTATTTTAATTGAGTTCTACGAAATAAAAACAAGTAAAATGTTATTCGAATATTTCATTGGGTATGAAAATTTCAGTAGTCAAATAAAGACAATTCCTTGGAGAGATTTATAAAAAAAACTGTTTATCTGCGCAAATTTATTTTCAAAAAAATCATTGTTGCCTACCAAAATGTGTCTGACCCATGTTTAAAATAAAATAAACGACTTGTTCTCATTTGAAATTATTTTCCAACGCTTATCTCAGGTTAATTAAACCAATAGCTTTTGAAAATAATTCAATTTTAACGAAAATTTAAACTGCTCTACCATTATGAAATGAAAATGTTTTCCACGGGGTAAAGAAGATGTATTAACCTTCCCATACGCAAGGTTAGTAAAATAATCTCCCAAATATCAATTCATCTTACATATATATTAATATTGTAATTCATGATATCGACTGAAGGTATTTGATGGAATTTCCGTATCAAATAAATTGTCTTTGGATCTGTGCTTTTCATTTAATTAATACCTTCGGTATATATATGATGCTTACTGTTTATTGTGCATCAGTTCTGTCGCATCCGTGTGATAGAATGCCTGAAGATGCCGAAAGGTGAAACCCGAGTCGATAGTGACAAAATATATGGGATCGTACAAAGTTGTAACAATTCAAATTTGATATTAGTAGTGTTTACGCTATGTCTTTTTAATACCACATATTAAACAAAATAAAACTAAAATTAGCAAACAAAAGATATTCAACCAAGGAATAATTCGAAAAAGTAAGCAATAAGTCAAGAACACCAATCTAGAGGTGGCGTATAAAAAGTTTCTTCTGTAATACAAGTCTAGAAATTTTAAAAAAACTTGCCGATCAGCTCATTATTGCAAAAACTCTTCATGCCAATTACTATAATATATATCATTTTTTGAAATTCCATCAAGCACCCTTAATCGATATCGTGTGACCGACGATAACCTGAAATGTATGTTTGTGACACATATTGCAGTGAAAATAAATATAAGGTTGCCAGCTGTGTGGCAAAAAATATTTTTTTATATGTTTAGTTTGACATAACATAATTCATCTTCCGCCTATTTGTGTTTGAACTGTGATGTAGTCGTTTTACGCACATCTTAAAATATTGGAGATTTATGAGACAAACACAACGGTTTATATATATCAATTATTTTTAATATAATTTGAGACCGTAAAAGCTTTTTTCTTGGGGTCTAGCAAATCCCCTCGTCGCCTCACGAGCGATGTTTTCGGTCATAGTCATTTAAAGGCTAAAAATAATTTTATCGCAACAGTCATTTGTTCAGGTTGCAAATTAAACATTTGGGCTGTTTTGAAAACAATTTTATCCATTTAAAAAGTGACATAAGAGTGGTAGGCTTAAGTAATAAATTTCCTTATATGTGAAATGACTGTTTTGAAGCAGTTAACATATAATAACAAAATACAGTTCTATAATTCGACAAAAAAGAAATAAATAACTTTAAAAGTCTCGATAACTTCCGGGACTTTTAAAAGCTGTGTCTCTAGTCACAGAGAATAACCAGACTTATGAATAAATAACTTGTTTCTTTTCCATACTTGATGGTTCAAAATAATCAAGATAATTATTGGCAATAGAAATTATTTAGCAAAAGTACTAACAAATATAGTTGATAGCTATTTCGGCTTCGTCAGAACTATGGCTTATCTATATATTGTAAAAAGCTTGTTACTTTAACACAATGTCTCTAGGTGTCTATGACAATAAGATTATATGTGGGACGGAAGTGGAATGGAAGCAAATCAGACCACACCTTTGTACAATAACCAAACTTATGAATAAATAACTTGTTTCTTTTAGGCGCTGAGTTTGAATTCATATTATGTGATTCATTAATAACGTGATTAGCGAATTGTGAATCTGTTTTTTTTTTCTTTTTTAATCAATCAGGGGTGGTCTGATTTGCTTCTATAAAGAACACTTCCGTCCCACATATAAACTTATTGTCATAGATAGACACCTATTGTTTCATTTAGAATTTTAAAAATTTAGTGTCATTGTGTTAAAGTAACAAGGTAGGCCGTTGGAACAGGAGAGAGGATGTGTTGTGTGCCTTTTCTACACAGCTATATAAATAAGCGAATGTTAGTTTAAGCATAGTTCTGACGATGGCGTGAGCCGAAATAGCTATCAACTATATTTGTTAAAAATAATTTTGTAGAACTAAAATACATTGCTATTTTTTTCACCGTGTTATCATTTTTCTTTTCCATTTAATATAATAAATTAAATCGCTTGCGGCAGAACGTGCGTAGACGAAAATAGCTTTACCGATATTAAGTACTCACTAAGTAAATTCATAAACCCAAATAAACCTACCCTTAGGGTAAGTTTCTTAAAATTATATTTATTTTTTACGCTTCGTGCTTCAATTTTTACCCCACCTAAAAGAAATTATTGACGCTTCGATATTGTACAGTGGAACTCCGATATTATGTTACCGCGCGTCTTGATCATTTCATATATAAGTACCTTTTCTACACAACTATGTACCGATAAGCAAATGTTCATTTAAGCATAGTTCTGACGATGGCGTGAGCCGAAATAGCTATCAACTATTTCTTATGATAAAAAATTGTAGAACTTACATTGCTTACATTACATAGTATTGCTACATTGCAAGTACATTGCTATTTTTTCACCGCACCTGCAAGCATCTTCAGTCGATATCATAGTCGGAGTTATGTTTTTTAACGACTTTACGGCCCTGCTTATTATAATACACCCAGTCCTTTTTTTACGCGAATTGATGATAAGCGATTTTTTGGACGGCACCGCTACATTTTTTTACGCTTCACGTTTTTACTAAAATTTTTTCCCCAAAGTTGTTTTAAAGAAGACATTTATGTTATGTTTCATTTTTTCTTAAATAAAAAAAAATTGTGTATTTTTGAAACTTAATTTTGTAAAGCATTCCATTTTTTTAAATACACATACAATTGCCAAATGTTGACAAGTGTATCGGATATTATGCGAATTTACGTTTTAGGGTGTGTAAATAAATATAATGCAATTGCGTGAAATCATTTTTTTTACGCGCCTTTTTCTGGAACCAATGTATCGGGGTAAAAAAAGGTCTGGGTGTATATCCACAGTGTGTTGATAATTGACACATATATATATATATATATAAGAGTAAACAATGCATAGAATAGAATGGTCGAGACGAACAAAAAAATACTGTACTTTTTTGAACAAAATAACTTGTTAATTAATTCTTAGTTTATCAATTATTTTTTATAAATACATTTGCGTAATCGGAGACTACAATCACCACCAAAAACAAAACAGCTTTAGAATATTATTCAAGAGCTTTTAGCACTGACTGTAATTAAAAATATCATGTCAATACGAAAGAAAGCCAAACAAAAAAACTGATACTTATCGAACAAACAAACTTGCGTTGATTGCGTCAATGCGATGGATATCAACTCACACACCTCAATCTAATTTTCTTTTTTTTATATATATAATATAAATAATTTCTCATTATATACAACATTTTGCACGGCTTAAAATTTTGGCAGTGTTTCATTTTTTAATAATTCTATCGTTTACAGCATTTCATAATTAAAAAATAATTTGAATCACTATGTTACTACACTTCGTGTGTTAATATATCCCCTTGTAATGGGGATTTTATTTTACATAGGCGCCTCATTGATTATTTCAATAGAATTAAAATTTATTCCTACATACGAATTAAATAAAACTTTTTTTTCATATACGGTTCAGTTTTTGAAACATGTAAAAAAATATTTGCTCAAATTGGACCTTGTATATTTATATATATTTTTTAATCTGTTACGATGAAGCTTAAACATCAAAGAATTATTGACAGTTATTTCGATTTACGTCATATTAAGAAAGCCAAAACTCAATTATTTATACTGTTTCCAAATATTTAATTATTCAACTCATAATCGTTTTAGTATTACCTACAGATTTTATACAGACCAAACATCGCTTTAAAGGTATTAATTGTCACTTCCCGATGCAAAAGTCATGATATTTTAAATAAAAAAACACTTTTTTACAACATTAACAGTACTTATTTCCACAACTTATTTTTTGATCAGAACCGGTTTCGTTCATCGCGGGCATGAGCGAAACCAGTCCTAATCAAAAACAATTGTAGAAATAAGTACTAAAAATATGTTTTTATTATTTGACAAACCAAAATATTACTACTTTCTACCTTTCAGCATCTTCAGGTATTTTATCACACGGATACTTTGATAGAATGCCTGACGATGCTGAATGTTGAAAGCCGGGTCGTTAGTGACAAAACATATGGAATTGTTCAAAGTTTAAACAATAAAAATTTGATTGTCTAATTCTATTACGCACCTTCAGTCGATATTAAATTAGATAAAGTTTTTTCAAAAATAAAAACAAATTTAAATTATTATTTAACGATAAAAAATACCGCTATGAATGTTAAAATATTTTAATAATTGAATTATTTTATTAATATGTCTTTTATAAACTCAGCTGTTCATACGAACATCAATATAATTAAAATTGATAACTACTTTCACAGGTTCAACCAAACTTCCAGTGTATAAATTAACACACAAGTTTAAAATTGCCACTCTCGAAACATAGAATAATTGATTCACGAGTCGTTACTGAACTCGTTCCAGACAACAGGCAACGTGGAGTACTTAGGTTATTAACTCCACTGAGAGCTTTTCCAATGAACAGAAGCTCGCATCCAACGAAAGCTTTCTATCAAACGTTCAGCGAAAGATCGCTTCGTATTGTATTTTTCCCTGATACAAATTGTATCCAACTATTGATTGAATTTTAAATTAGCAGATATACATATATATATATATATTAGCATGAAAAAGTGGTGCATGGAAATATCCTAAGTTCTGACTCATTAATGATCAATTCATAACTGGCAACGGTTACTTTGCTGTCAGCTTGGCCGGTCAGTTGAGAAACGTATGTGTAAACCCAACAATATAATTCAGAATCACTTTAAATGTGTTAAAAGTCACTTCCTCGTGGAAAGGCATGCTATTTTTTAGTATTTATTTACGCAAAATATTTTTTATCAGGACCAATTTCACTCATCGCGAGCACTACCAACTGAAAGAACACAATTTACAAACAAGTCTGTTTATACAAAAAATTTGAGTTAAAGGTAGCAGGTATATAAAACCATGGACTCAAGAACTAAGAAACATTTTATTCATTGAATTGGCATTTACTTGGTGGAACTAACTCCACTGTAACGTTATATTTCTGACTATGGCGTGAGCCGAAATAGCCATCAATATTATTTTTTTTTAAATTTAAAACAAAAATACATTGCTATTTTTTCACCGTGTTGTAAGTTAGAAACAATTTACAGGAATTCATGCAATGTTAACATAAATAATGTCAATTAGTTTAAAAATTAAATTTTCAAAAAGTGACATTCAACACCTTAAAAGTGGCTGATCAGATCATTTGGGAATGTCCACAACGAACTGGAAAATTTGCTCAATTCGTTACCACTATCAGTTAGATCTGTTGTTTCTGTTAGTTATACTGATATACATACAATAATATATTTTATGAGCAAGACCGATTACGCTACACTGAGTGGATTATTGATTAACCTTAATTTTGTTTCAAATTCTTAATAAGTGATTGCGAAAATTTAATTTTTAAACTAATTTACATTATTTGTATTAATGTCGTATGATCTCCTGTAAATTGTTTCTTAACCCATGGTTGAGTATATCTGTCACCTTTAACTCAAATATTTTGTATAAATAAAAGAGTTGTTTGTAAATTTTATTCTATCGGTTGATAATGCTCGCGATGAGCCAAACCGGTCCTGATCAAAAAACACATTGTGGAAATAAGTATTAAAAAATGTGTTTTTATCATTTAAAATAATACAGTATGCTAATCAGATAGTTAACACATTAAAAAATAGTATCCGCCTGAACTCAATTTCGTCCACATATGTCGACATCCGAAGCAATACAGTTGAAAATTGTTAATGTTCTTGCCATTGGCATCCCCATTGGCAGACTACTTCTACGCTTTGGAAGAACAAACAATTCATTTCCACGATTTCTTAAAAATACATTCAAAACATAAAATTTTTTATTAATTAGGATGGCAGAATTCTCATTTTGGCCTCGAATTAGTCAAAATAAATAATTTATAATTACACTCACATTCGATATCGTGTATAAATAAATAAGTTATTTTTGCAATGGTAACTATAGCAAAGTATTTAGATCTAAAGCAAATATATTTAAAAAATTTAAGAGTGACAAAAAACAAAAACAAAATCAAGTGCTTGACAGAAGCGTGCGGCTTGGAAAAATCTTTTGATGTTTTGATGATATTATCAAAAATATAAAATATTCATCTATATGTACATTTACGAAACGGTTTTGGTTTATATTGCTTTGAAAATTTTCTATTTCGGCAAAAATCACAATCATTTACCCCGGGGAAACCCTTCACATCAAGAGAGTTCCGTATATTATCCACAGTCGTTCTTGCGCACTTCAATAAAATTTTACGCCCCAGGAGTAGGGATGTTTTCTCAGTCAGGATTCAAAAAGCAAAGTAATCGAGTATTGACTTCAAAATATAGCCTTCCTTGAGAACGAAAACATATCATTTCAATGCGTACGTTAGCGATGTATGACATATGTATGTTATATGTTTATATTATAACAAGTTTTGAAGTGAGCAGAATTTCATTCAGGAAGTACATATTATCAGCTGATAAAATATATATATAAAGTTTTATTTAGATTTCGTTAGATCAAAATTTCAATTGAGAATTCTTGATGTGATTTCAAAATCAATTTATGATTGTTCAAGCTGTTAACATTTCTACACGGTGAAAAAATAGCAATGTATTTTCGTTCTACAAAAATTTTTATAAAACATATTTGATATCTATTTCGGCTCACGCCATCGTCAGAACTATGTTTAAACGTACATTTGCTTATCTATAATATATATATAGCTGTGTAAAAAAAGTACACAATACATCTTCTTTTCTGTTTTAACGACCTAACTTATTTCCTGCTAGCAATAAATCTAAAATAAAATTAAATGTATATGAAACTAAACAGGCGGCAATTTCAATAAGCTTAAATATTGGACGGATATGGTTTATTACGGGAAGGCATTAGCCCCTCGGAATGGTCTGAAAAGCGGCGACCGAATTATATTTGTTCATTTAATATGTCGTGTGACATTTCCATATGTATTATTACTCACGACTCGAACTTAACCGTCCAACATTCTATTACATAAATACAATAGAACTGATGTCGAAACGAGGTCGAAAGACGAAACCCGTGTTTAGAATGACAAAAATTGTGTATTTTGACATTTGTAGTTTGAACAGTTCAATTTGAAGTATTGTAGATTCAATTTATTCTAAATATTTACTTATGGTGCATGGTGAAATTGCAATATCAAATTCGTATACAACCATTTTAACAAGTGGGCACAGCTAAACATTTTGCAAAGGTAAATAGAGAAGAAAAATAATGTTAAAAAAAATATTCGTTTTACGCATGGCTACAATGATTTGACCACAACAGCAGTGCAAAGGAAACCACGAAATGACTTCACAAACAAAAAAACTTGATATTTTTTTAATATCACTTTGTTATTCGCTAACATGTTCTGAAAATAGGGTCTTAAGGTTACCAAGATATCATTTCATGGTAGAAAGGTACGATATTAAAATAAATAGAAAAGAAACCATTTTTTCTTATTTCATAATCCTTGTGATTAGCGAAATCGGTATTGGTCTCAATATTATGAAATTATGCCAAAAATACCTCTGTAAATTTGGAAACAAGAAACATTAATAAGCAATAATATTTATAGCGGGAACAAAATATTAAACAGTAGATCAATGAAACCGAAAAATGTTAGATCATTTAAAATTGTCGTTTGGATAGCACAACCGGGACTTTATGCATTGAACAAAACATTCGGGAACGTAAGATCGGGGTCCCAGCGTGGTTATGTTAGGTTAGGTTAGTTAACTTTTTAAAATACGACTTTTATCAAAAACCAGAAAAAAGGTGATAAATATACAGGTATTCGATATTTAGTTGAAATTCATTACACCAAAGTTGTAACAAAACATCAGCTGTTCGGGGAAGCGTATACGTTAACTAGATTTTAATTATCCAGCAGTGTCATAAACACTGCGAAGTTTGTCGAGTCGGGAGCTTTTGGTCACGGGTCCGTTTTAAATATTCAGCCAATTGTTGTAGGTGAATTAAGCTTTCGTATTAAAAAGTTTCGACAATTGAGCGAAAGCTTTTGATCCATTATTATCAAAAAATTCTTTTTTAGTTCTCTTTGTGGTGACATCAAATAAATTAGATTTGAATTTTTGATACTTGATACATTTTCAGATATTTTGTAACTAACAAGCCGGGTTTTACCTTTTTGCATCTTCGGGCATTCTATCGCACGGATGCAATAAATTGTATCAATTCAAATCAATTTTGATATTAAAATTAAATCAAGCCACCCTCAATTGATATGTTAAGTTAAATTTGAATTATTGAAACTACGTACACTTTCACAGTACAGTAGATTGAGTCAATTCAGTTTTGATATTGAAATTCTATCAAGTACCTTTATTTGATATCGTAAATCATGTTTAGTTACTCAAGAACTGATTTTCGCTTTTAGGCATATTCAGGCATTTTATCAAACGGACACAATAAAACTGACAACCAGTAATCCTTTTGCATTTCTTTTATACAAGAAGAATTATAGATCCTTATAATTATAGACCTAATCCTGTACCTTAATTAATTTTAATAACTGCTGATTTGATTATAGTGACATTCAATTTTGGATACAATCATCATATAACATAAATAATACAGTTAATGACTTTCTGATGAAGGGTTTTCAGAAGTTTAATTGAAAAAATATTTTACACTGTTTACACTGTGTTTCCCAACCTATCTATGATTTTTCGAATGTACATGCATAAAGTATACCTTTCATTAATCAGCAAAGTCACTCTTAAATAAAATCAGAACAAAGACGGTGGTGGAATCTGAAATAGCTATCAACAATGATATGAACACTCTTTCAATCTTTTTAGTTTATAGTATTGTATGTCTACCAATAAAACTCGTTATCAATAGACAAGTGTTTCTTTCTTACTTTAATTAAGTCAGTTTTTTTTGTATATTTACTTATTGAAGTCCTTTGCGTCTTATATGTAACAGTCACTTCTTGTTAGAAAGACATTATGTTTAAAAAATATGACACAACGTTTAGTACTAATTTTCTTTTATCGAATTCAGTAAATTCAAACAATATTCAAATAATACTCACGATGAGCGAAACCTGTCCTGATCTTAAATAGAGTTATTTTGAAGAATAAAGACACATTTTTTAGTACTTATTTCCACAGTATATTTTTTGATCCGGACCGGTTTCGCTCATCGCGAGCATTATCAACTTATTATTTAAATATTTTATTTAAAATATCATGCCTTTCCATCAAGAAGTGACAGTTAACACCTTAAAAGTTATTTTGAAGGTTGACATACAGCAGTACGTATTTCAACAAATGATGTTTTTCCTATGCTAAGCATGGGTGGGAAGCAGTTTGAGAGGGGGCGGATGTTGACTAGGGCGAGTAATTAGACGCTGTGGTACAAGGGAATCATGAAAGTTTAAACTAGGTGGTCTGAAGGGCGGAATTCTCTTCCAGACTATCACAACATATATAATATATCAAATACTTAAACCATTTCTCCGTTAAATATCCGTCTATCGTAATGTTTTTCGAAAGTTTTGCAGACATCGAAATGACAGTGAAAATCAATAACACATAATTCATAAATATTTTATGATTAAAAATGTGCGAAAAATAAAAGTATGTAAGTATGGCCATATTCGATCATAATTTAGTATTTAATTGATACTCAAAACAATTTTCACTAATACTTGTAATTGTAGACGGTTCAATCGTTTTACTCGCTTAGTTTATTTATCATTAAAAGTGTATAAAGACGATTTCGTAAAATTAATATCATTTTATCCCAAATAAACGCATTTTAATGATAGTTCTTTATACAATGGTTGAATTGTTTTTGTCGTTTAGTTTTTTTATCATTAAAATTTATGTGTCGATTTCGCAAAATTGATAACATGTCATCCCAAATGAACGCATTTTAATGATATTTCTTTATACTTGTATTTGTAAAAGTGTGTATATTTTTATTTTTTTTTAATTTACATAATAAAAATATAATATCATGTTTTAGAAGGTTTCAGTCGTAGCTTTATGAATGTTTAAAATTGAAAATTGTTATCTTTTTACCACCTGGTGTGTTACTTTATATGAAACGTGTTTCGGTTCTTTCAGAAGCATATTCAAAAAAATTTTATCCTGAGGTTATTCGTTATCGTTGTTGGTAGCTGTTTCAGCTTCCGTCATCGTCAAAACTTTACCAAATCTTAATTTAAGCTTATCTTATATTTTATTTTAAATGTAGCACAACTTTAAAAAATATTATACACATCTTTTTGTTATTTAGATCAGAACCGGTATCGCTCACCGCGAGCATGATCAATTAATAAATAACGTTTTACTTAATATAATTGACGTAAGTAATTCCTTTAATTTGATTTTATTCCCGAAAGCTAATCATTGGTTATATATTTTTAACGGGACATTAATATTTTACATGTAAACTATTTTTCTCCATTAAAATATATTTTGTTATCTATTTCCTTAATTCTTGAACCGTCTGTTTTCCACACCTGGTGCTTTCAACTATTTGTTTTATTAACGGCCATGTTTTTATTAGTATCTTCAGTTGATAATACTTGCAATACCTGAAACCGGTCTTGATCTAATCGATATAAAATTCTTGAAGTTGTAAAAAGAAATAAAGCTTTTCGGCTAAGAAATAACAGTTAACAACTTTTAAGTACTATTTTTATATACTGTATCTTTTATTTTAGAATATAATTTTTTTATATAAACAAATAATTATTAAAAATTTAATGAATGAAATTAATTCATTAGTAACGAACTTCATTGATAAATTTCACAAAAAGTATCAGGTGAACATGAATATATCACGGGTAGAAAATTTTAACATAAATCAAAAATGAACGTGATTGATATGAAGGCCGACATTGATGATCAAATTAATTAATCTCATTATAATTTTGTCTAATCATTCCGGAATTTCGAATATCCAAAACAAAACACAAGTTAATCTCCCACGGTATAATCGGAACAAAGTATTAGGCGCGCAGAAACACGCGTGTGTATCGAGTTACCCCATTAGCAAATGAGTTTGCATATATGTAGCGACCAGTGGCGGGTGTACCATGGAATGTCACGCATTCCTAAAAAAATTAAATGACAATATTATTTATTTTTAACCGTATTGTACATAAATTTTGTGTGTACTTTTGACCAAAAATTGACATAACACCTTCTTCTTCGAATAGCACAAGCTGACTGGCGAAATATAAAATGTATGCCTATTCGAATTTTAAATAAGCTATCTGTATGCTCTTTGCGATGTCGCCTTAGTCACGAAGCTTCTTTCGACAGTTTCTCAATCTTTATCGTGGATGCGGTTTTTTTGTCTTTCCTTCTATATGGACAGTTGCTTTAAAAACACTTTAAGTAGCAATATATTTTCAATGAATTATACTATTGCTTTATATGCAATTTTTAATCGTTTTCTATTTAATTATAGCTCTTTATTATAAATAAACAAAGTCAAACTAAAGTATACTTATTGGTGAAGTTTATATTTGATCAGTTATGTTGCATTCGTGTGATAGAATACTTGAGGATACTGAAAGGTAAAACGCAAGTTTTTTTGCAAACAGTCTAGTTTTATTTTGTGTTTTATCAGTTTTCCATTCTCACAATAAGCGAAACCATTTTTGATAAGAAAGTATAAAATTATGGATAATGTATCAAACATTTTGTTCATATTATTAAAAAAAAACTATACCAATTTATATAAAAATTAGAATTTATTTATGATATTGACTTTAGTTACTTGATAAAATCCACATGTTATGATTAAATATTTAGCTATTAAAGATCCATCATAAAAAAATGTATTGTCGATCATCGAAGAATATTTTAAAAAAGGGAGAAAAGGGAAAAAGTGATCTTAAAAAGATAAATATGATCTTATTTATGATATCGACCGAAGATGCTTGATGGAATTTAAATATTAAATTTGACTAACGACCTGGGTTTCGCCTTTCGGCATCTTCAGGCATTCTATCACATGGATGCAACAGAACTGACGTAAAATAAACAGTTAGCAACGTCTATATACCAAAGTTATTAATTACTTACAAAGTTAGATGATTAATATTTGTTGTAAAACCATGTCAAGAATAACTCATAAACAAGATCGTTAATGAAAATTATCACAGGCAATTGTGTTAATTATTATTAGATTAATATTAATAATCATCATCACTGATCAAAAAATATATTGTGGAAATAAGTACTAAAAAAATGTGTTTTTATTATTTAAAATATCATGCCTTTCCATCAAGAAGTGACAGTTAACACCTTAAAAGTGATTAATATTATTAAATTTGTTTTAGCTGCAATTTACTGCTTGCCTAGAGGTAAGTGACAAAACATGTAAAATCATACAAAGTTGTAACAAATCAAATAAATACGATCGCTTTTTTGTAAATAGAGTCCCGGTTAAAAACTCTCCACACGTCACTGGTGGCGACAGCCTGAGAATATTGATGAAACGAATAATAATTACATAGAATGAAATAAGCCTGTTCGAATTGATAATGCGAAGAGCTTTGTTTTACGCTACTGCGACACAGACAGTCTAAGCTCTTTGCGACTATTGTATTTTCCTAATCCGTGTATTGTTCGGGTCAAAAAAATATCCGCTGTTTTTTATAGCACCCTGGTAATCCACGAATTCATCAAGGGGAAGCAATCAATTTGGAGGGTTTTAAAAATATAACAAAAAAAACTGTTTCATAGTCGTGAATTCGCGATGTCTTGGTCGGAAGAGCGACATAATGCGAAAAAAAGGCGAGACAAAGCTCACGAATAGCGAAACTTGTCCTGATTATTCATTAACAAAAAATTCTTTTTATTATTATTAATATAAGTAGTTCTGACGATGGTGAGCCGAAATAGCTATCAACTATATATCATAAAAAAATGTAGAACTAAAATACATTGCGTTATAATATACATATAAAACGGTTTCTAATAAAAATGGTTTGATATATAAAAATATTTATTCATTTCAATATCAATTTCGAAATGCTGAAACTGCGTACAATTTTACAGCGTTGTTGCTCACGACCTTGGTTTCACCTTTCGGCATCTTCAAACATTCTATCACACTTTTCTAATACATCTGGCAATATATTCAAAGATAAATGAACTTGGCAATATGTATCTTCCCGCTTATACAATGCCAAAGTGAGATTATAGCTATCTTTGCAAATACAATACTACATAAAGATTGCATAAATATCTATTTTTTATTTTTACCTAGAATATTCATTTTTATCAGTGGTTCTCAAACGGAGTTGGTACCGCCAATCGCTGGGCGTTGAAAGACATTTTAGTGAAAGCCAAATTTAGGAGACGTTGAGAACCAACCAATGCTCCCTCCCTCTCCGCAATATACGCAATAACACGCTTAATATTTTCATAAATAGATTTCTTCCTAATTTATATTAATGAGGAAAGAAGATTTTTTTTCATGCCTTTTATTTGATTTAATCAATTACAATAAACGATTGATTTGTCATGTTGTATGACATTTAGACATGGTACGTAACCCAAAGCAGTTGGGAATCTATGGTTAGCATTAATGATTCAAGTGTATATTTTACTTTTGAAAAAAGTCAGCCCAAAAATTTTGCAAGCCCATGATCTAAATCAACACATAATTTTTCAAAGAACTAAATTCGGTGAGTTATTTCCTGAAAAGGATTAATGAGTACTTTTACTTTCGAAAAAGGGGGCGGAAGGCCAAAATGTTTGGAAGCCTAGGATATCAATCAAAAAAATTCATAACATATAATTATTCCGTCATCACGATATGCACGATTTTGGAAAAACAAAAATTATCGAGTATTTAAAACAGCTTTCGTGTACTACTTTTTAAAAGCTCCATAATTAAAAGGGCTATTATGTAAAATTTTATATTCAGATTTAATATGATAACAAGCAGAATAGCTTTTTAATAAATTAATAATCATAACTTTGCATCGTTTTACAACACGCACAAGTTGTTTCCAGTAAATACCTTACGAGATTACATATCTATCGGAAAGATCCTTAACATTCTTTCACCCAAAGATAGATCCATTCTCCCCCAAACTCTAACTACTTTTAACAATAATTTGAATTTTGATTATATAATGTTAATAGGTACAGTAATCTGAAATGAAAGCCTTTTCACACATAATGCTAAAGGAAAACAATGTTTATTGGCCAATTAGTGCGCACGTGAATATATAAAAAAAGAAAATTTGAATTATTAAAACCGTGTACAATTCCACGTGTGAAAGAATTCCCGAAGATGCCGAAAGGCGAAAACCGATTAAAAAACTTTGGAGAAAATGTTTTTCTTACCTGTCTCATCATGCAATCTATAATTTATGCTTTATAATTAATGATCGCCATTTTGTAAAACTTAATAAATTATAATTTATTATATCGACTGAAGGTTCTTGATAGAATTTCAATATCAAATTTGCATTGTTACAACTTTGTACTGTTCAATGTGTGATAGAATGCCTGAAGATGCCAAAAGATGCAACCCGGCTCGTAAATGACAAAAAATTTGGAATCGTACAAAGCTTTAACAATTCAAATTTGGTATTGAAAATCCATCGAACGCCTTTAGTCGATATCATAAGTTATACAAAAAAAAGACCTGAAAAAAAATAATTAAACATCTATGTTTATTTTTATACGATATCTGGCAACATTAAACGACATTGGTATACGAAAAGCACCCTCAGTTAATATCTTTTGTCGATACATAAAATATAATATTAAATGAATGTTTTCTCATAAACATTGCTAGAGAAAAAAATATCTTTTATTCGAATATAATCATTTCTTTTTATTGAGGAACATATTATAATAGATCAATGTTTCATTATATGTAATATAATAATAAAGCGACGCAACAGTGCGATCCCGGTGATTGGCGGACTCGACTTATGAGTCGCGAATTTATGTTTGAGCTGATATGTTTTCTCTTTCATCCACAACTAAAGATATGTTAATGTATTGTATATATAATATAAACGTTTCAGGATGAAATATATTTGGATGGATGCATATATAATATAAACATATGTAATAATTCAATTTCAATAATAATTCAGTCGATATCATAAATTATATAAGTAATCAATTTTTTATCATAAATTGAGAGAATAAAACATTTTTATTCTTGGGTTTTACAAATTTCCTATTGTCTCAAAGGCTTTTTTAGCCATAGTCATTTAAGGGTTAATATTAAGAAATGCTTTTCTTTGACGTTACATTTATTCTCATTTCCTCAAAGTTTTAGTATCTTTTAATTGAATCTTTTTCCTGATACAGTAAAGCTTTTTATACATTATTTCTTGGAACTTTTGAAATTTATTCACAACGCTTATCACTACCCATTTTTTATATAAATATCAGGAAATAAATCATATTTTATCACACTGATTAACAAAAATAATATGACTTTATTATTTTTATTTAAATGAATATTTTCTTAAAAAAAAATATAAATTCATAATCCATTTGCTTTGCTCAATTTATATATAATACAATTCCATAAGTTTGCCTGAAGGTGCCGAAAGGTAAAACAGAGTTTCGACACTTTAAATTTGATATTAAAACTCTTAAGTCGATATCGCAAATAGCATTATTTTTAAACGATAAAAAGACAATGTTAAATTTGAATTGTTACAACTTTGTACGTTTCAACATTTTTTGTCACTATCGACCCGAGTTTTACTTTTCGGCATCTTCAGGCATTCTATCACACGTACACAACAGAACTGACGTACAATAAGTTAGCATCGTCTACATACCAAAGATATCAATCAAAGGAAAACACAAACCCCAAGGCAAGCAGTAAATGGCAGCAGAAGCAAATATAATAATATCTATCTAATAATAATTAAATCAATTGCATGTGATAATTTTCATTAACGATCTTGTTAATGAGTCATTCTTTTTGTTCAACACAAATTAGAAGAAGACCATTCATTTCAAAAAAATGGTCGATATCTTAAATTAAAACAACGATAACTTATTTTCTTATGAATTCATGTCATTTCAATATCTTTCCTAAGTCTAATTATAGCCCACGCTTGAAGGCTATCGATAAATTTTACAATAATAAATAATTTAGACGCTGGACATATAACAATATAAACGATTATTTCGAAACGATTTTTGCGTTCGATGATGCAGCAATTATTTTACTAATGAACGTCTAAAGATATATAATTACGTTATTTCCTATTTTGGTAAGACCAACTTTAACTTATGAAGGACGGTGAATGAAAAAATAGCGTGTGAGACGATGGGGATAGTTTCCATACCCCAGGAAAAAATACTGAATGTGATAGAATGCCTGAAGATGTCAAAGGGCGAAACCCGAGTCGTAAGTGACAAGACATGTGGAATCGTGCAAAGTTGTGACAATTCAAATTTAAATTATTTATCTTATTTATTGATAATTCAATGTGTTTTTTTCTTGTCATTATTATTGGTAATAAGTGTCTAAATATATCACCATAAAAATACATTAAATTGTGTGGGGAGAAAGCCTCTACCTTAGGCATGCAAAAGTTAAAATCTAGAGATAATATTAAGGCAAAACAGAGATTACTGTTTAAGATAATAACAGTCTCTCTTAATGTAAGCGATCTTTTTAATCTTCTTGCATAATTTCCTATAATAAACATTAAATTATATATTAAATAAAAAAAGGATTTTCTTGTCCGTGCTTTTGTAATTCTTCTCAAAACAGCGTTAAGCAAGTACGCCGTTTTATGTGATAATTCCAGGGTCATGGATTCGTTAAAAAAAACACGACTTCGACATAAAAAGGTTAATTTTGTCAAATTTCTTCCTACCTTTCCTATTTATGTGCATTTAAGTAGAAATCAATCAAACAATCCGGCATGTTCTTCATTGAGATATTTCTCAAATCGTTGCACATAAACAGGAACGGTAAAAAATCCTGACTTAAATAATAAAAAAAAAAATAGTATAGATCGTGTTATTTGTTAATATCGGAGTCGGAGTTATGCTTTTTTATTACCCCACAACCCTGATTTCAAGGGTTATTTACATTCGAATAGAGTCTTTGGTAAACATAGTCCCATGTACCCAAAAGATTTTGTTTAAATAATCCTTTATTAATCATTCACTGATTCATTAATTTCATAAATTTCCTCGATCTATCTTCTGAATCAGAGATTCTCAATCTATGCGTCGCGGCTGTGCCACAGGGGCTCTGCAAAAATCTTTTTATAAAACATTTTATTAAAATCATAACTTCATAAAATATTACATGAGGTAATGTTTTAACTTGGATCGTCAGTAAAAATTCTAATATAACAAGGGCGTCGGACACCGAAAAATTTCGGACGACGCTGGTATATTTTTTTTCCTCTATAAAAATTATCGTGTTTTTCGCATATAATAACCAACACAAAGTGTTTATTATCTGTGTGATAGAATGCCTGTAGATGCCGAAAGGTGAAACCCACGTCATTAACGACGAAACATGTGGAATGGCATAAAGTTTCAACAATTAAAATTTAATATTGTAACTTCATTAAGTACCTTCAATCGGTATTGTAGATTACATTTAATATTAGCAAAATTCTTTTTACTCTTGTAGAAGAAATAGTTATAAGATATGAAAACAGTACATGACTATTTGTGAACCAATTAAAATCGTGATATAAATAGCCAATAAAGAAGCTAGAATATCGGCAACTAAAATTGTTATAGCTAAATTTACGTGTGTGATGTTTTCCCACAAACAATATATAATTTAATCGCTTCCAGCTCAAGGCTTTGGTTACGTGGTGAGAGACTTAACACAAATCACTTCAATTGACAAAAGGATATATAAATTTTTCATCTGCGAAATATTTGACGTAGTCGTAGAAACGAGAGGAAGTCGAAATATATCGCAGTTATAGGATCCATGTCTAAAATTCCAGTGATTCACAAACTGTTCGAATTTTTCATCGGATAGGCAATAACTTAGAAAAACACCATAACATTTTTTTTTAATTATCACAGTATTAGTTTGTGGTATAGGCCATCATTAAAACTTTTAATGATATCATATTCACGGATTTTTTTCAATATGAATAATAAAAATAAGATTTTTAGTACTATTTCTAAAATTTTATATTCTTTAAATCTGTGATGGGTATGCTATAATCTGATGTGAGAAAAATTATAATAAACCAGTTAATCCAAAAAATTGTTTAAGTATTATTGTTTTAATTTGTATTGTATCGGTTCATAATGCTTGCAATGAGCCATACTAGTCCTGATAATATAAAAACAATAACATAAAATTGTGGAATTATTACATTAGTATTATTTTATCACGACCGATTTCACTCATTGAGATCATTATGAACCGATAAACAAAACCGGCCCTAATCTTCAAAACATACAATTTGGGTGAAAGTACTTAGTATTATTTTATTATTTATATATCCATATATCCATGCGTATACCCACAAGTGACAGTAAACACCTCAAATATGATATTCTCACACTTTCTTTTTAAGTGTATAATAATGTAGTCCTGCCAAATTAGTTCTATATCAATGAATTTATATATTTTTTGACAGCAATTATAGGCATAAATATTTAACGATTATAATATATTTCAAGTAAAAATATACTTCTTCCGATGTTTCAATAAAATCACATCAAATGTGTCATTTAAAATACATTTACATAAAAATATTTAATATTTCATAATTGATTCTTAACTCCTAATGAACATTCAATTTAATTAAATTACGTCATTTCAAGATGTTCTCAACATTTTAACCTGTAAATAATTTTCATCGTTTTTAAAGGATTAGAATTGTTAATAAAAAAATGTATTATATTTGTTTTAATTGTTGCTATAATGATCGAAATTTGTATTATAAAATTATATTTAAAAGAAAAAACAATATTAATGAATTTAATACTTCATGCAATACAGTTTGAGAAGTACTACGACAGGAATTAAATTCACGAAACTTGACCGATTAATGTCTCAAATGTTTAATGGGATCGCTTCGCAAAGCAAGGCTAAATTAACGACACTGTTTTTCGTTAAACAGTGTTTTTTAAAACACGGCAATTATTTACGGGTAATGACTTAGCTTTAAGATTTAATTTATTTGTTTTTAATGCAATATATGTTCTTTAACAAAATTACATGCCGACAGTGAATGCGTTTCTTATTAATTCTCAAAACAACGTAGAAAAAATCTATGCCTGGCCCAAATAAAAAATTATAAATCACGCCTACTATAAAGACAATCTTTTGATCCAATCCTGTGACATTGAATGAAAGCTCGATTTATTGATTGAATAGGCATTCACTTGGTAGAACTCCATTATAACACGGTCAAAAATAACAATGCATTTAAGTTCTACAAATAGGATATAGTTGATAGCTATTTCGGCTCACGCCATCGTCAGAACTATGCTCAAACGAACATTTGCTTATCTATATATAGCTGTGTAGAAAAGATACATAATAAATCTTCTCTCCTATTTGAAGGACCCAGCTTGTTTCTTTCTCGCAATAAAACTAAAAATTGTAAATGAAACTAAAAAGGCGGCTATATCAATAAGTTTACATATGTCACGGAAATGGTCTATTACGGTGACAAAACAGTTCCCCATAGAGGGTTAAGTAATGGCGATCGACATATATTACTTTTTTCGTAAAGAATCCTTTGTGATAGTTGATCTATTGATTTCCAGCTGTTCTAAAGCCGTCATCTTGCGACCTTTATTACAAAGATGCAAACACTTAGACGCTGAGTTTGAATTTATATTATGTGCTTCCTTTATAGCGTGATTAGCGAATTGTGAATCTGTTTTTTTACTGTTGAATGATCTGTTTCCACTGTGCAACAGGGTTTGGCAAAAACCTCACTTGAGCTAAACCTCCCTTCAAGCGGCGTGTTTCACAATGTTTCGCTCATACATAATTAACCTGTTTTAAAGTGACGGAGAACTGTTTTGACGATGGGTGGCTCGTAGTGCCCACCCGTAGCGTAAATGATTTCGATGCAGGAATGTGCGTGATTGCATCGTCCGGATGCATTATTGTCTGTCCCTAGAAGCGACTCGTGTGCATTTCACTAATCGTCACTCGCGCATGACTTTTTCACTTATGCTTTTTTTGTAGAAGGAGTCGTTCTTCAAAACTAGTTTCGAGCCTTTAAATAATATCACTTTAAAAATGCACAAAGCTAAGCAACACTCACAAAACTATCTTATTTTTATCATTAACAAAATTATAAAATTTGAATTGTTACAACTTTGTACGATTCCACATGTTTTGTCACTAACGACAGCCAGTTCTGTTGCATCCGTGTGATAGAATGCCTGGAGATTTTCAGTATTTTATCAGACTTGGACGCAATAATACTACAATAACATTTTTATTTGATATGATACTATATTAAAAGTTTTTTTTCCATGGCAAGGTGTGAAAAAGCACTGCTTTAAAAATAAAGGAAAAACTTTATTTGAGAAACTGGGCTCTTTTTCAAAAACAAACTATAAATAGTGATTAATCTCTACCATATTTTACCAAGCATATTATCTTTGATTTTTTTTTAATTCTACTTAATAAACCGACATTTATTGCTTCAAAACTATCTTCCAATTAAAAAATGGTTAAAATTTTAACGTTTGTGTAAAAAACATTATTATAGATTCCTATTTTTGAATCTCTGGACCTTATTTTAATGACCCCACTCACTTGTGATTTGCGATATGACATTGCATTCGAAAACAAAATTTACGGTCGCTTAAAGAATGACAATTCCGTTTTTACATATCTATAATTATAATGTTAATCTTTCGTAAATAAATCATTTATAACTCTGCTGTCATATTTAACAACTTAATAAACAAAAATTGAACGAGCTTGTATGATCAACTATCACTTTCAATATGGTTACTGTCACTTTTTGGGGGAAAATCGTTATTGATTAAATTCGCATTTACTTGGTAGAACTCCATTACAATACGGTGAAAAAATAGCAATGTATTTGTTCTACAAATAAGATATATTTGATAGCTATTTCGGCTCACGCCATCGTCAGAACTATGCTCAAACAAACATTTGCTTATCTATATATAGTTGTAGAGAAAAGGTACACAATACATCTTCTCTTCTGTTTTAACGACCTAGCTTATTTCTAGCTAGCAATGCTGAAAACCATTATATTATATTTTAATATATAGTGTTTCATTATTCAGTGGACTTGCGATAAGCGAAACTGGTCCTCATGTTATTAATATAAAATTGAAAGAAATGAGAAACGAAAAAATCGATTTATTTATTTGGTCCATATACGTTACAAAATAATAAAAATTATAATTTTACTGCTTTTGCAACGTCAAAATATTTAAAATTTAATGTTTAAAATTCAAGGAATAAATAACAAATCAAAAACAATGATACCGAGAAGTTAACCAAGCAAGCTTATGAAAAATCTACTTAAATGCATTAAATAATAGTATTCGCCTGAACTCACTTGCGTCCAAGCGGAATATGTCAATATTCGAAGCAAGACTGTTGAATATTGTGAATTCTCTTACAATTGGGCGAGTAATTCTACCCATTAGAAAAACAACAATTCATGTTAACGGTTTCTCAGAACAATATCCGAAACATACGGATGGTAGAATTCTAATTTTGGCGTCGTATGAATCGAAAGAAATATGTGGCGAGATACATTTATTTCTTTACAAACTCTTAACGAACAAACTAATATATGTCCGTCGCCACTCCTTAAGCCATTGCAAGGGGCTATTCGTTTCCGTAATAATGCATCCCAATCCAATAAACCATTTCTGTGCAATATGTAAGCTTATTGATATAGCTGACTTTTTAGTTTACATTTTACAATATAAAAAAAATTCTAGTTTTATTGCTAGCAGGAAATAAGCTAGGTCGTTAAAACAGGAGAGAAGTTGTATTGTGTACCTTTTCTACACAGCTAAATATGAAAAGTAAATGTTCGTTTAAGCATAGTTCTGACGATGGCGTGAGCCGAAATAGCTATCAACTATATCGTATTTATAAAAAAATACATTGCTATTTTTTAGATTGCTAAAGTACCCATTTCCAACAATTTTAACCCTATGCACTCGTATTTTTTTTGGGTGAGGGTAGCCTCAACTCGTAATTAATATCACGCATAATTTTCCAGGATTCATAATCAAAACTAAAAATGAAAATAAATCGTATTTTCAACGGATTTTTGTTCAACAAAAAACTTACACAGCGTGCATAAGACTGTTTTTTAGTATTTTTATAGAAATACAATCGGAAAAAGTTTTTAATTTCTATTTAACGAAAGTCTTAATCCGAGTAAATGAATTTTAAATGTGATATTTTTAAAAGCTTTAAAAACATTATAGATAAAGAGTTTTTGAAAATTTATTTATTAGTGTGTTATCACCGTTAACATGGTTATGCTTTAAAATCAATTATATTTAAATGATTTTTAATAAAAAAGAGAAATTTTCAGCTGAAAATGATAAAAATTCTAACGATTTTTTTATGTCGATGCAAGAAGATTGCGATTTTCTGCACGATAAATATAATATGATAAACAGCAATAAAAATCGATAAAATGTGGTACATAGAAAATATTCAAGTTTAAAGTTTTGGTTCCCCAGTGGGGATATACGAGTATAACGCTTTTCTTGTTTGGTTCCCCAGAGGGAAACATACGAGTGGAAAGGGTTAAATGGTATAAAGCCATTTGAAAATAGTGCCAGAAAAAAATACCGGCATTCCCTGTCACGAAAACCGGTAATGCAACCCTACAATGCATACAATATCTTGCGGCTTGTAAATAACCAAATAACCTGGTGAGATACATTTCTGTCGAAGTGGCACGTACCAGGCAGACGCTAAGAGGCGCCGCTCGGTGACAGTGGCCATGAAACGGACGTGTCTGCTCGCCTCTACAGGACATAGAGTGAAACTTACAGTTATTGACCTAACACGGTGAAAAAATAGCAATATATTTTAGTTCTATAAAATTCTATAGATATCATCATCATCATCATCAGCCGGGGTCGATCCACTGCTGGATGAAGGCCTCCCCCTGCTTTTTTTCCAGGGGGTTGTTTGGACATAGCAACACCACACTGCCCAGGCGGGTTGGTGTTCGGTTTTCTGTCTGGGTTTTCCTTCCCATAGCCAAGAGAACACGGCACGCGGTGATCCCGAGCGGTCACCCATCCAAGCACTATCCGCGTCCAATGCTGCTTAACTTCGGTGATCGCACGAGAGCCGGTGCTTTCAACGTGGTATGGTCTTGGCTCCTATAGATATAGTTATAGCTATTTCGGCTCATCCATCGTCAGAACTATATTTCAACATACATTTGCTTATCTATATATAGCTGTGTAGAAAGGATGCAAAGCCGTCATCTTGCGAGTTTTATTACAAATTACTTTGGAACAGCTGGAAACCAATAGATATACAAATATAAGTCTTTCGCCGCTCCTCAGACCATTGCGGGGGGCTAATGCATTTCCGCAACAAATGATCTCCGTCCAATATTTAAGCTTATTGAAATTACCGCTTGTTTAGTTTCACTTTGATTTTTATTTTTTATATCTAGCACGATATAAGCTAGATTGTTAAAACAGAAGAGCAAATGTATTGTGTACATTTTCTACACAGCTATATATAGATAAGCAAATGTAAGTTTAAACATAGTTCTGACGATGGTGTGTGCCGAAATAGCTATCAACTATATCTTTAAAATTTTGTAGAACTAAAATACACTGCTATTTTTTCACCGTGTTATAATGGAGTTCTACTAAGTAAATGTCAATTCATTTAATAGGTTATTGACTTGTGAAAGATTTTTTTGACCATGGCTGTCTAAAATTTTCTTGATATTTTACATTTTTGAAGTCTCAAATAAGAAATATCTACATAAATGCCATGAGCTTTCATTTTTTTTAACATAAATCAATGTTGAATTGTTACACCTTTGTACGATTCCACATGTTTTGTCACTAACGATCTGATGCAACAGAACTTTGTCAGTGACCGATGCGTCAGTTTTGTTGCATCCGTGTGATAGAATGCATGAAGATGCCGAAAGGCGGAATCTAGGTCGTTAGTGACAAAACATGTGGAATCGAAAATTTTTAACAACAATTTAAATTCCATCAAGCACCTTCAGTCGATATTATGAATTGTCATTTACTTAGTAGAACTCTATTATAACGTGGTATAAATTAGCAATGTATTTTAGTTCTACAAAATTTATAAGATATTTAGTTGATAGCTATTTCGGCGTATGCCTTCAGCAGAACTATGCTTAAACGTCCATTTATTTATTTACATATAACGATGTAGAAAATATGCATAAGACATATTTTCTTGTGTTTTAACATTATAGTTTCATAAATATAATATTTAAATTCTTCAATATAGAAAATTGATTATGTATTCCTTGAAGAGTTAATCTGGGAAAAAAAATCCTTATTTTATATCATTACATTTATTCAGTACTCTCTGAATAAAGTTTGGTTTATAATAAAGCTTTCTAAAAAGCTCTTAAATTTTCTTTAACGTCAACAGGTACTGAAACAAATAAAAGACATTGTGATCAATGACGAGTAATAAAGACAACTAAAGATTCTTGAGTAAGTCATTTGTAAAAATAATTTCGATAATATTACTTCTGACCTTGCGATTCAATCGTTGCTTCAGCGTGATTCGTATAAAATACTCACATATTTTTACATGAATTGCTCCAATAACGAAGATCTCTTTCGCAGAAACAAATTGTTACAGAATCCCAGGTCAGCATTATTCACTGTAATTATTGCCTACGTCAATAAATGATATGCGAAAAAACTGGTTCGTTAAAACCGTCTTAAAAGCAGTGGAGTACATTTAAAAGGAGTAAACAACAACATAAAGATACGAATTTTTCTCAGGGCTGTTGAGTCGGAGTAGAATTCGTGGCGTCACAGTGTTTTGGATGGAGTAGTAGTCGTGAAAAATAAGCGACTCGTCTACTTTTTCTATTAGACGATATTGAAGAATATCTCAATGAAGAATCTACCGAATTGGTTGATTGATTTTTACGTTAATACACATAAATAAGAAAGGTAGGAGAAACCTTACAAAAATAACTTTTTTTTTTCGGAGTCGTATTTTTTTAACCACTTCACAGCCCTGGTTTCTCTACATAAAAATTAACAAACAAAACTTTGCGATCAACTGAGCTCATTGCATTTATTAAAGGAACAGTTCAGTCTCTCTAATTACCCCTTACGTGAGATTCGTCCATTTAGCAAACAATCTTACAATAATGTGCCGTTCGGTTCCACCATAACATATTCCTTTGAAATAAGTAGGTATATCCGAATATTAAATTATCCAAATACATTTTAACATAATTGATTATTTTGAAAAACTTTCCAATGTTTGAATGTCATTATAATCAAATAAGTATTTTTTTTTTCAAACTATGTTTTACATATGTAACCCTCTAACCTGAGAGTATATATTGTTTGTATTTCTCTTTGCATATAAGCGGTCAAAACAGTTTACTAACTGTAACTTAAATTGCACCCGTGTGATAAAGCAAATATACAAATAAAAAATATCAAATTTGATTTGTTACGAATTTGTACAATTCCACATGTTTTATCACTGACGACCCGGGCTTCGCCTTATCACGGCAAGGCACCCTATCACGCAGATGCAATAGAACGGACCTAAATTAGTGACAAAACATGTGGAATCGTACAAAGTTGTAACAATTCAAATTTGATATTGAAATTCCATCAAGCGCCTTCAGTCGATATCATAAATTAAAAACTAATCAGTTTTTATGATGATGCCCGCGATGTGCAAAACTGTTCCTGATCTTAGTATTTTATATTAACTGTGGGTATATTAATCAATACTCTGTTTTATTAATTAAAGAAGTCTTTCCAAGAAGAATTGTAAATTGTTGGATATTTTAAATGTCTAGTATTTGCTTTGAGTTTTATTTACAAATTATGCAAAAATTCAATCAAAATACTTTCCACGCCACTGCTCTTAAGCCCTTGAATTCTGCCCATTAAAGTAAAATATTGCTTCAAGCAAAATAAAAAAAATCAATCGTGATCCACTTTTCACAAAACTTGCATCTGTAGGAGAGGCAGCAATTGCATTCTTTTCAGAAAAAAAAGATGATCGAATTATTGGATTAAAAAGGCAGCAAATTATCTCAAAACTGGTTTAGTGTTCAAACCATAATGGTTATAAATTGATCGTTTTATTTCGCGATTCATATATTTCAATACATTTCACAGTAAGGCGTTATTTATCTCACCTCAGACAAAAGAGGTTTCTGTTTTCAATATTATCGATGGATATTTTGGATGATTGCTATGTGGATAATAATGTTTTATATATAAATGTATTTTATTTATAGATGTAACGTGTTTCGCTTCTTCTAGAAACATCAACAACTTTGAAGCGTTATTTTTTTATCGTAGAAAAAATTCAATGTTTTTTAGTTCTCCGAAATTTAAAGAAAGGTATACAGTTGATAACTATTTTGGCTTACGCCATCATCAGAACTACGTTTAAATGCACATTTACTTATCTATATATAACTTTATAGAAAAGGTACACAATGCATCTTCTCTTCTGTTATAACATCTTAGTTTAAAGCACGTTTAAACATAGTTCTGATGAAGGCGTCATTATTATTAAATGATAAAACCACAACGATTAGAATTATTTGTACAGTTTTCTCAGTTCTTAAGCCTTTGGTTTTGTATACCTGGTATAATTGAACATAAAATTTTGAATTGAACAGTTCTGTTGCATCCGAGTGATATAATGCCTGAAGATGCCGTAAGGCGAAACCCGGGTGACAAAACATGTGGAATCGTACAAAGTTGTAACAATTTCAAATTTGATGTTGAAATTCCATCAAACAATTTCAGTCGATATCATAAATTAATTAAAGTTTTGCGTAAATAACATTTTTTTTGATTTGGATTGTATCAGTTTATTACGATGAGCGACCCCAGTTCTGATCCTGTGGAAAAGGTACAGGAGAGATACTTCTAACGACGCGAAACACATATCACAATTAACAACACAGAATCACAACTAGTGGAATAATAAAAAATATTTATCACATTAATTTTATGTCATAAAGTTCGCTTTATTTTTTTTTTACCTGCAAATCATATAAAAATATTATAATTAACATACGGCTCTTCAATTTTTGTACATTTGACAAAGTTGTAAGCGGTCGTAAAAAACAAGGACGATGAAAAAATAAAGTCAATTTATTCAGAGTGAATCAAACGTATCTATAGGACTAAAACGTGTATGAAAGCATTCATAAAATCAGTGTTGCAATGACATTTCATAATAATAAATGAAAAACATATTTGGATGTACATAAAAAACTTTGTAATGCAATAATCTTTAACTTTCCCATACCTGAAGTATGTTAGCAACATCTTCGAGTGTCAAATTATTTAAAAAATCTTTTTTGATTTATTGATTGAATTGGCATTCGCTTGGTAGAACTCCATTATAACACGGTGAAAAAATAGCAATGTATTTTATTTATACATTTTTATAATGTATAGTTGATACCTACTATCACAAAAAAAAAATTTACAAACATGTATGTCGGTCGCCATTTCTCAATCCACTGCGGGGGGCGGTTTCGTTTCCGTAATAGACTATTTCCGTGCCATATGTTAGCTTATTGATATAGCCGCATTTTTAGTTCCATTTAAAATTATTGAAAATACATTGCCTATATTATCAAATGTTGAATACAAATTATAAGTAAATCTTTATATACAAAACTTTGAATTAATGATAGCAGGTATACAAATCCATGGATTCACGAACTAAGATAATAATTTACAGGAATTCATAATATACACATACCAATAATGTAAATTAATTTAGAAAATGAAATTTTTCCAGAAGGCTTTCTGACGAGAGTATAACCTGAAATAATTATAAACTATATTCCTTATAATTTTTGTAGAACTAAAATATAAATGCTTTTTTCCCCGTGTTGTTGTGTTTTATCTAAAAAAATACATTTTTACTAAAAGTAGCAGACTAAAAATGAAAAATGTTGCACACCGTTTCCATGATACTCGCTAACAATTATTTTTTTATTATGAGAATTAAGTCATTTTTCATGGGGTATGGCAAATCTCCTCAAAATTTCACATGGTATTTTTGGACACAGTCGTTTAAGAGTTAAGTTTAATGCGAGAAATATTGTCAATCGCCCACAAAATTTATACCCTGGGTCAGGGATAATAGCTTGAAGCATTTTAATTCAATTTACAACGCATTATGTAAAATTATTGTCCATTGTATGATTCGCTTATTTGCGAAAGTTTTCCTTAGCGTAATTGAGGTGCCAATTAATAATGATGAAATATGTTCTGTTACGGTTATGAGTGAGATTAAAATACTATTTTGAATTACTGGAATTTTATGTTAAGTAAATTGGGCTATATTAAAAAACAAAAATTTACATTTGTACGAAAGATTGACATTTTATAATAGTAGAATATTAATTATCAATACACTGCAATATACCGTCGACAGTTTTGATGTTAGCAGTCAGGGGTTAAAATATAAAAGATTATTACGCTAACGTACGAACTAATTTTTGTCTTGATAATCGATGTATATTGAAATATTCATTGTTGTAATATCCTTTGTGTGAATCGGCATGGAACAGGTTAATAAAAATAATATTTTTTATTAAATATTGATATTTAAATAATATTACAGAATTTATCAATATATTTAATTATCACGAGCATTATCAACTGATACAAATTAAATTATAAATAAGACCATTTATACAAATATAAGCTAATTACGTCCATGTATACAAAACAAATGGTTTATTTTAATGGTTGATCTAGGAAGCTAATTCGACGGTAATCAAATAAAATGTATCGTTATAAATGAAAATGGTTTATGATTAAAGTGTTAGGAACCTCTTAAAGTTTAATATCTACTTATTTTTAAGCAATAATATAATCACAATGGAAATCTATTTTGTTTTAATAATTAGTTTCGACGTACATACACGTTAACAATAACTACAAGTGGCATAATAAAACAATTAAATATCGATCATTTCAATATTTTTTGAAACGATAATAAATATAATAATCAATATTGCCATTTTATTTAATAATTGTCTTGAATTGTATAAATACTGCTCACATTGTGAAATTTTTAATGTTTCGAAAACCAGTTATTCTTAATTGATAATTTTAATTATTTTAGTAGAAAATGTAAATTTACTTAATTATATATGTATATATATATATAAATACATTTTTAAGATGCGAAATTTTAGGGATATAATACTATTTCTTCAAAGTTTCCTTCAATACTTTTCAATTGACAATTAACACAATAAATTTTTAAAAGTTAATTTGATGGGTGATCGATTAACGAACATACCCTATTCCAAGACTATATTCGTTAACCGATCATCAAATTACAATAAATTAGAAAGATCGTTTTAACTCGTTGTCTGAATATGTGTTCGTTATCTTAACGCAAAAATCTTTAATGATATTGTTCTTTGTCCGATTTGTTCGCAGTTCGAACTGTTCGTTAAATCGGGTATCGGACGAAAATTTCTGCAGTGCCCGTGAGCCGCTATTCGCCAACCACTGCATCAACGCGTACACACGGATGCATTTAAAAACAAACACGTTAAAAATAATTACATACAACATTCGCTTATTTAAAACTTTAGTATACTTTTCAATAAATTCAAAACTGGAATGAAATTAAGTTTAAATGAGTCTATTTATTACTTTGCGTTATAAAATATTGCATATTAATTACATTTGAGTAAAGATTCTTCTAAATTAAAAACATATTCAGGACATGAAATATCCACAAGGCAAGTCGGTTGAATTTAAAATGATTTATGAAACTCTTAATAACTTGACAGTAGCAATTTGTTTTTTACCATAATTTATCATTGACTTCAACCGAAAGACGAGAATGATAAACGAGGAAGAAACTGCGACCAAACGAGGAGAAACAAAATGTATTATTGGAAATTGGTACGATTCCACATGTTTTGTCATTACCAACCCTGGTTTCGCATTTCGACGTCTTCAGGCATCATTCAGACATTGTGTAATCGTGCAAAGTTTCAACAATTCAAATCGCTATGGAAATTCCATCAAACGCCTTCAGTAAATATCATAAATATTTAATTCTTGAAATTTTGTACGATTCCACAATTTTCAATTGATAATGCGCTCAAATGAGATTTCGAAACGAAGCCGGCCAACGTCTTAAAAACATTCATTCGCGGAAGTTGTAAAAAGTGTTTTATGTTTTACTTTTAAAATATTATATAATGTAATTTCACTAAGAAATAACAGTTAACACCATAAAACGAAAGCCTGTCGTGATTATATGCATAAATGTGGCCAAAACAATTGAATGAATGAACACGTGAAAAAAAAGCAATATATTTCAGCTCTACAAAATTTGACGATAGCTATTTCGGCTGATTCCCTCGTCAAAAATACACCAGAACTGGCATAGTTCTACCAAGGGCGTAACTCGAAATAGCTATCAACTGTATACCTCATAAATTTTGTTGAACTATTGTAAAATACATTTGCTTTTTTCACAGCGTTATAATGTAGCTCTACCTAGTGAATGAATTAATTATTTTAATTTTGAATTTATTCATTATATTTATATCATTATCGTCTTTACGGGGCTTAACAGGGAAAAGGTTAAAAATCGCAAAAAGTCAACATGATTTCGTTCGATTACCAGGAAATGATTAAGCATTGTAATTAATACAGCAGTCATTCAATACTTGAGCTTTTATTCGTATACTTAGTGTGACATCGATATCTATTAAAAGTAACCTCGAACTGAATATGACGAAAGAAGATCATTTAATTGTACTTTTTTAAAGTTCTAGAGAAATAATTATATATATTGAACACTTAAATTATCTACGACTTGCTATAAAGCTTAAAATTTGCATAAATCGATTATGCTATACGAGGTTGGTATTTATATGGAATAAATCTCTAGTCATGGTCAAACAATATGGGCTTGATCAACATTTGAATATTCTTCCTATTTTTTTGTATACCTTTTTTTAATACACAACGCATGTTTGAGTAATGAGAGAAAAACGCCAGTGGCAAATATATCAAATTATTACTGATCCATTTTTGGTAATCAAATGAATCGGCAGCGTTTTACAATTACACAAAAAACCTTAAATCATTAAACCTTTACAATTCAAATTTGAATTGTATAGTTGAAACTTTGTACGATTCTACATGTTTTGTTACTAACGATTCGGTTTGTAATTTATGATACCGACTGAAGTTGCTTGATGGAATTTCAATATAAAATTCCAATTGTTACAACTTTGTACGATTCCACATGTTTTGTCACTAACGACCCGGTTTTCGCCTTTCAGCATATCTGAAGAGACATTATATTAAATGGATGCAACAGAACTAACACACCGTTTGAAACAGAACAGAACTGACAGCGTTTATAAACACTACATCATAAGGTTATTCATAAACCTATAATATAATTTAAGAGAAATAAACATCTTAGGCTTTGTGACGGGTGTATTACTTAATCTAAATCATTGACTTTTTTAAATTTGAATTGTTACAACTTTGTACGATTCCATATGTCTTATCACAAACGACCCGGGTTTCGCGCTTCGGCATCTTCATTGACTTTATAGTTTCACTTGGTGTGTTAGAATATATAACACGTGTTTCGCTTCTTTGAGAAACATCTTCACCTAATTGTATCTTACAGATATTTATAACTATTTCATTTACATTACATTAAATCGATAGCTTTGTTATTCCACTTAATTTGTAAATTTTTACTAAAATATATGACACGTGTTTCGTTTGATTGAGAAGCATCTTCAGACTAACTATATTGCAAAGCAATTAATTACATTATAATGTAAATTAACATTGATGACTTTGTTCACTTTTGAAGTGTAACTGTCACTCCTTGATGCTATACATGTTCTAGTAATTATTTTCACAGTATATATTTTTTATAATGATAGGTTTCGCACATCGACCATTATCAACTGAAGAGATACGACTTACAAGCAACTCTATTGACAGAAATTTTGAGTTAACAGGTATAAAAAACCATCAACTACTAGGTTCAATAACTAAGAAAACGATTAACAGAAAATCATACAATATATATACAAATAAAGTAAATTGATTTAAAATTGAAATGTTAACAATCTCTATAAATAATTTGCAAAAAATACTGAAATTTATGATACTTGGTGTGTAAGTAAACATGGCACGTCTTTCGCTTAATTGAGAAACATCTTCGAACTTATTTCATCGAATATTTATTCGTCATTTTTTATTATTGTTTATTTCATTGGTTTACTTTAAAACATTCGACATTCAAATACATTAAAATCAACCAATTACGTCTGAAAGTCGATATCCGCTTGAATATTTTAATCCCCTTTTTAAGCAATTCATTAATGAATTCGTTACATATTTATTACGTTGTTTAAGATGAACTTATTACCGACCTTGCTTCAATATGTTCATTTATTAATTATGGGTATTATTGGTGAAAAAATAGATTTATTATCCACGGTTAAATAACATTGATGTCCAACAAACATATTAACAAGAACGACAACGAGTCAAAAAGGTCAAAACACTACATACCATCCGTGATTTTTCAATGCATTATCACTTGCTGTAATTAAATCAGGCTAGTTTATTACAGTAGATGAAATTTGTTTTGTGTACTCCACTAGACGATTTTGTGTGCATGTAAATAATCTACTTTAATAAGCCTTCATTTGTACTGTTTTGTTACGTGTATCGCTTTTTTGAAAAGCATTTTCAGACTAACATCACGTCGATGGATATATTATATCAAAACTAAAATGTATCAAAATCACATAATATTTAATACCATTACTATTTCGGCGAAACCCGGGTCGTTAGTGACAAAACATGTAGAATCGTACAAAGTTGTAACAATTTTAATTTAATATTCAACAAGGTGTTAAATTATTACATCAAAATAAAAATAGCCCAAGTAAATTCTTTGTTTATTTTAAACGATCAATGAAACTTCCTCTTTCTAAAATATTTAATGCAAGTGATCGGTTAACATACAGTTCGGACTACGAAAAAAACGGACGAAGAACACTATCACAAAAGATTTCTGTATTTAGATAACGAACACATATTCGGCTAACGAACTAAAACAATAATTTAAGCCCACTTATTCTATGTGTAGTAAATCTATAATCGTTTAACGAGCAATTCGGATAACGCATATAACGATGTATGTTCGTTAACAGACCATCTACTGTTTATCCCGTACTGTTTAGTTTTTACAATCTTCAAATTCTGCAAACAATATTTAAAATTCTCCTTTATTATTTAAATATAACATAGCTGTGTTCCATTTCAACAGCGGAAACAGAAAAAAAACAAAGTTTATCGCTTTTTTTTCAGGTGGTTAAAGATTATGTTTTTTATCTCGAGATTTATATGTTTGTTTGATTTAGAGCCAAGATAAAATGAACTGCAAATAATAATTATAACATCCTATATGTCTTTCTTAAAAAAAATCTCATATCCTTAGCCATGGGCAGTCAAAACGACTCGTTGGTTTTCTCACACAATATTTCTTCAATAAACAATAGAGCAGAACATAACGTGTGGGTGATTTTGCTGTAACGGTGCGAAGTTAATTTATTAGGGTGTCAGATTCTGTCTATAGAACATTAAAGGCGTTGTTTTTTTTATATTGTTTTGTTATTAATGATTACAACTGTTTTTACCAAGTCATCTATAATTCATTCAAACAGTAGACGCCAATTTTAATTTGTTTTCAGATAGTCGTTGGCAACATTGTTTGTTTGTGAACCAAAATGTTCATCAATAAAAAAAACGTCTTTATTTAGCAAAAAAAAAAACTATAATGTTCTCATAATTTATTATGTCGAATGTCAAATATGTTTTTTCATTAAATTTCAATTATTGAAAACTCGTACGATTCCGCAAGTTTTGTCACTAACGATCCTGGTTTCACATTTCAGCATCTTCAATCATTTTATTATTATTATACGGATGCAACAACTGACAGCAATTAACAGTAAGTATCGGTGTTATACAGGAAAGGAAATTATTAAATTTGTTTTTCCTTTCCTGTATATATTCAGGCATTCAATCCCATAGATTGAAATAACGGAGCAGGCACATAATAACAGGTAGCTTCACAAAACTTCAAAAAACAAAATAGGGCCTTTACATACAAGAAAGGATTGTGACATCTGTGTTTTTACTTTCTTGTATGTATTCCTGGATTTCGACTTTCGACATTTTCAGGCAATCGATCTCTATGTATGCAATAGAACTGAATCAGAAAAAATAGTTAGAAGTGGTTATATACAAGAAAGGAAAAAAGGATCTGTGTTTTTCCTTTCTTATACAATATATAACCGATGCTGATTGCTTATTGTGTCTCAGTTCTGTTGCGACCGTGTGATAGAATGCTTGAAGATGTCAAAAACGATATCCGAGACATGACTAACGGAAATATTCAAATTTATTATATATTATACTTTTCAAATCAAAATATAATCGTTCTATTATCTGTCAATTTTTGGTCTATTTGTGAATCTGTTACGTCGATTTAGACAAGTTTGGCTGATACTAAGTCACCAACAATCGCCTGAATTTTCTATATTTAATATGCTCGATTTATATCTGTTTAAAAATTATGTGTACACAATAACGCTTTGTAATCAAACTTTATTATTATTCATACCTACCCAAAGACATTGTTTAATTTTAATGAATTATAATTTATTTTTCTACATCATATTTTTTTCGAAACTCAAGTGGGTAATTTGTTGATCCGGGAGTCTAAAGTTTCCGACGACTGTTTTAAAATATTGTCGAAATAAAATGTCCTTTTTTCCGGTTATTTATCATCTAGCAAGTGTATTTTTATCTTTACATTTTTAGTGAGACATTTCTGAAAACGAGATACATGCATATTAGATTATAATAATTTTTACTGACCATTAATTTTCTACACAATGTGTATCGCTTTTAATGTGTAAATTGTCACTTCTTTGTGGAGAAACAGTTTATTCAAATAATAAATGAGAATATTTAGGATAATTTCCATAATTTCATAATACAAAGATCGTGACCGATTTTGCTCATCCTGAGCATTATCAACTGATACAAAATTAATTAAAACAAAGCTATTAATACAAATATTGAGTGAATATAAGGATATCATATGAAAATAATGAAAACGTTATCACACAAAATATTTAAATTAGGTTACAATGGGCAATCGATTAAAAGTTTGGACTGCGAACAATTGGGACAACGAGCATATATTCGGAAAACGAACTAAAACGATCATTTTGATCGATTTATTTTATCTTTAAGCTGATTGATCGCTTAACGAATCATTCAATTATGTTTATTGACCGATCACCCAACGTAAAAATTATACTAAAAAATATTTTCAAATATGTTTCAAACTGTAATTACAAATTTTAATTAATAAAATTAGAACCGGTTCCGCATCTTGAGCATTATTGACTAATGTAATTCAAGTTTAAACAATGCTCTTTATAAAACAAATGTTTAAGTTTTTGACTATAAATAGGTTAATATTTAATTTAAAGACGTCCGAAATGTTTTATTTATAAACTACTTTGCTCCAGTTTGATAAACTTTGTATAAACATAAAAATTCTTAGTTTTTGAATCATTTTTTTTTATATATCTGGTCATTATTTACTCAAAATTCGTATGAATAATATTGTATTAGAAATGTGGAAAAATTGGTGATCTTAAAAATATTAAATTTTGTGATTTCCAACAAATTCTATCACTCACAACACGGGTATCGCCTTTTAGCAATATTTGTTAAGCCTATTGTATCAGTGTAATATAATGCATGAAGGTAACGAACGACGAAACCGGAGTGGTTCATGACAGAGCATGTGGAATCATTCAACAATTCAAATTATTAATTATATCTTCTTAATTTTGTATTTTTTATTGATTGAATAGTTTTGAAAATGGCTTAAGCTGAGATATCTATCAATTTAAGACCTTTTAAATTTTGTTGAACTAAAACACATCGCTAATTTTTGTTTGTGTTGTATTTCTTTTACAAAGAAACAGTTAACACCGCAAAAGTGGTATTTGTGGTTGGATACATTTAACCTTTCCAGGAGTAACTAATTAATATTAAACGAGCTGTGAGGAATGAGCTTATTTTACATAAATTTTTATTTAATCATATCATTATAAAAAAAATGCAACTCACGTTTTTCGGGTTCTATCATAATAAAACCAGTTGCATAATCCAAGTATAACAAACCATTGACACATAGCACTTGAATATATTATCTCTGTAATTGTTGACATATACGACAAGTACGTTCATACTCATTTACGAAAAAATCACGCCGACGTACTAGTACGTCTATACTCCTGGCAAGGTGAAAGGATGCCTTAAAATAGCTTGGTTTCAAATAAGATCATTCTTATCCAGAAAATAGTTTATAACTCAATTCATAATGTTATTTCAGCAAATATTAGCAGCATGTAACACTTTCGCGTTCATAATATGTATCAGGCGGTCATATCCGGTTCCAGACAAAAGGGAAATTGCCTCGCCGTTTGTATTTTATCTAGGTTAAGCTATTTATTTAAACGACAATGTATCAGGGCAACATAATGTATAAATAGTAAATAAAACATCGCATCAGTACGAAATCGCATACTATCCTTGGATACCGTAATTGAAGTTACTTACCCACACAAATCTCTGCCCACGTTATGTGCTCCGGGTATCATATCCTTGGATAAAAGTTTGTTTGACATACATTATTCATTTTTATCTATGCAATATATTATTCAACGTTGGCATATTTTTTATATTATTTCCAGAAGTTTATTGTTATCTTTATTCAAGTGAAATCTGACATAATGCGCTGTCAATTTTGTGTTGTAATTGTTTTCTTTATAATGAATGTATGATAAACGTATTATATACACCAGTGGTGCAGAACCATCGGCCAACAATGGAATATTTTTTCTTCGAATATGCAAATATCTGTGTTTTGCACAGAGCTGTGAATTCGGAGTCGTGAAAAACGAGCGACGACTTTTTCAATTAGACAATTTTGTAAAATATCGCAATGAACAAGAAAAAATAAATTGTCTTCTATTTTATGATATCGACTGAAGGTGTTTGATTGAATTTCAATATCAAATTTGAATTGGTAAAACTGAGGTCACCGACATTTGGTCACTTCTGTTGCATCCGTGTGATAGAATGCTGAAGATTCCGAAATGCGAAACCCGGATCGTAAGTGACAAAACATGTGGAATCGTACAATGCTGTAACAATTCAAATTTTGCACATTTGTCTTCCCGAAGGAAAATTCCACACCCTAAGTAAGAAGGCTGCGGTTTCTGCAATTTTCTTTCGAAAGCATTCACACTTGCGAACAAACGTTTTCCATGTTAAAACTTAAACATTCTCAAAACAGAACAAACATAAACTCAGTTCTGTTCTGTACATTTTACCTCTCTAAGAAAGCTCACTTCAATTGATACTAAGATCAATCGTGCAAATATGCACATTATTGAAAATGGAGAATGAATGAAAAAATTTATAAAATTATTGAATATATTAATCAAAAATAATAACACGTTTATCTCGTGTAGTTTAATATTTTACAATAATTATATTTAAAATGATTTTAAAATCCAACGCCGTTATATTGACTAACTTGTATTGTCATGATAAAAGCGTAAAATATTAATTATTCAAAGATGCGGTCATCTTAATTGATCCGGATAACATAACTTATGGATAATTTACGGTTTTAATATTCATGGCGGTCAGTCAAGTTGGATTCTAGAAGCGAATGTTCACGGCGAGGACAACAGCTATTTCGTAAGTAGATCGTCTCCCGTGCATCATTGGACCATCACGTGCGCAAAACTTACGTACTGCTACACTACGCAGTTGTATTATATTCAGAAAAGTGTTCCATTTTATGACCTGATACCTTTTGAGAATTATACGCGCCCAGGTACATTATAAAATGCTATAATAGACAACTCAAATGTGTTAACTGTCACTTTTTATGTATAATAGCATTATATATAAAATAATACGATCACGTTATTTAAGACGATGAAAAAATAGCAATGTATTTTAGTTCTACAATTTTTTTTATATGATATAGTTCAGGGATTCCCAACCCGTGCCCTCGAGTGCCATGGTGCCCATTTGAGCTTAACAGATTTTTTCATAAACACTAATTAAAAATGTTCAAATTGCAACTTAATTTAGCTATACTTTCAGTCGATAACATCAACTATTTCTCAAATTATTTGATGTTATCCTGAATATTTAAAAAATAGATTCAGTAATTTCAATGTCATTTTTATTAGATTATAACAAATATATTTCAGTACAAAAAGAAGCTTTACAAATCAGTATTATTTTTTTTGTATCAATTTTTAATACACTTCAATCAACCGTCTCAATACCTGAGACGCCAGCAGTCAAAGGGTTAACTATTAATAGCTTATAAAATGTCGTGTTAGTTTGTATTTATATATTTAAACTTTTTGTATATATTATTGTGATAATTGACGTAATTCAATTCAATATGACAAGGTGATTCAATTTTGTAATACCAGGAGATCAGAATAATATAATAGTATGCAAATCAAAACGTAACAATCGATATTGACATGTCATCGATTGCTTTAATAATAAAATCACACGCATAATTCAAAAATTTGAAGGCAACATTACAAGGCCCTGACCCAACTCCAAATTTACCAAAAAGATTAATTGAAGTGCGTTCATTGATATTTACGAATGAATTTTCTAGGTGGGCCGCTGGTACAATGACTGGCATCTAAGACAGACAAGTCAAACCTGTGTCCCGCTTTAATAATGATTGCATTTTTTTAATAAATTATACATAAGGAAAACATGTCATCATTCGAGGTGCGAGTCATAGATGTAATTTTTCCGGCTTCTATCGCACAGTCAACAGATTGACACGTCACTTGTAATGATGTTTAATGAGTTTACTGTCACTTGTTAGTGGAAATTCCTTATAATTAAATAGAAAAAAAAACATTAGTTTAGTTACATTTCCAAAATTGTATATTGTTAAGATCATGACCGGTTTCACCCATCGGGAGCTTTATCAATTGGGTAAGACCGTCATATATAAAATTTTGTATCATTAAATATTATATTTTATCAATTATTTAAGATATTTTTATCATTTTACAGTGAAATTGTGCCAAGTAAATGCTGATTCAATAAAAATAAAATTTGGGTATTTTTAAAACTCGATCTGTTAATTCTAAATAATAATCAAGTCCTGTTTCACTCATCGTGAGCATTGCAAGGCGAAACCGGCCCAAATCCTATTAATTAAATAAGAGAGTGACAAATCCACAAAAGAATTCTACCGGGTAACTGTCAGTTCAAAAAATATATTCAAACAGGCGAAATGTCTACTTGATAAATTATTTTTCTCATAGCTCTAACGATGGCGGGTACTGAAATAAATATAATCATTTTTAACTTATTACAATAAAGCTTTGCAAAAAAAAATGCCCATTCTAGAATAGGCAACTCTGACGATCGGGAAGGCCAAAATTATCTTCACCGAATACATTTAAAATTTGTTAAGCTAAATACTCTAACAGTTTCACCTAATTATAATAAAGTTCTACCAAAACGACACGACTTAAAAAAATACTCTTGGTGTCTAATCAGGGACAGGCTCAAAAGTTTTGAATCAGACTATTCCGGGATTGGCTGCCTTTAGTAAGACGTCATAATCACGACCCCGGATAATATCTACATATTTTTTCATCATGTTTCAACTTTTAATTAATCCAAATATAAATATCTATCATTGATTCACTTCTTTACTTATTATTTATTCATACACGTATTTCTGTGTGCGTTTTATGCGTATGTGGCAACGGTATGTGGAGATTTAAATACAATTATAATTCGTGTGGTGTACAACTGGACTGCATTCACTGTGAATTGCTCAGCTCTGCAGCGAATAACATCAATTAGCAAAGACAGAAAAAACATATCATAACTAAATCAATATCTAAAGGATGAATGACACTTGACGAGATCTGATGCCAGCGTATCATATACATAACATAATGCTCCATCAATTTGATATCAACAAAAAAGCCACTGAATTTTTTAATCTACTCGATTCCTATTGTATAAACAAGTCTAACGTTGTCACCTGATAATTTGTTCAACAGCAAATATTATTTACATTGTGAAGTATATAAAATTTATGATCGTTTCGAAAATGCCAGCGTGAGAAAATCGACAGCAATTTCCTAAGTTGTATTTCGAAATCGAAATTATTTGCAATTATATTCACTTAAACATTGTGAATCACGCAATTTATTGCAGCCAATTTAACGTTGAACGCACATAGTCGTAAATTGTAAAAAAAAAATATAGAGGCGTTCACACAGACGTGAACATAACTTTTCAATCACAATAGAAAAATACTTTACAGTTAATCATGTCTTGTAACACGAATTCACATATTTATCGATGCACCGGCATATTTGAGATGTCGCAGATATGAATTGTTTGATACACGTCTTCCAATGGTGAAGGCATTATAAATAAAAAAAAAACACTTTTAGTAATATTCTAACAGTATATTTTGTGATCAGGACCGGTTTCGCTCAGCGCAAAAAATGAATAGATTTTAAGCAAGTATACAAAACCAATGGTTCAATAACTGAGAAAGCAATTTACAGGAATACATATGCATAAATTTAATTGGAGTAAAATAATTTAAAAACTAAGTTTTAACAATATCAAATCAATTACCCATTAAGAGTTCAGTATAATCGTAAAATACTCATTATAAATAATAATGATTGGGACATTTTTATCACTAAAATAACCCACACTCAAAATTTTTATGGAATATTATGCATATAATGCAGAGTAAAGATTTGAATACAGATTATTTTGCTCATTATTCTTTCTAATTAGTCTTTCATGATTTTTCTGAATTTTTGATAGATTATTTATTCATCATCACTGTGTATGAGAATTTAAGGGTTTATTACCATTTCGATTATTACCAATATGTTTTCTCCACGAAGGCCCAAAATCTTAATTGGTGCCTGTGTGATATCTATTAAATAAGTGTATTTTTATGCTTGGTTTAATTAATTAAACACATCTGTTTAATGTTCCTAATTACGTATAAATCATTCGAGTCAAGTTCACAGTATTAAATGAACGTTAATTATAACGAAAAAATTATAATACACCTAATTAATAAATAAAATCAAATTACTTCGTGATTTTGGCACGAATATCGGTCTGTCTGTGTGAGGCTAGGTCGATTTAAATACCAAAATATGTATCACGAGAGTGGTCGTCAATCTTTACAATCCGAGACATACATTAAACATTTTTTATTTGTTGATTGAATTGCCATTTATCTGGTGGAACTCTATTTATATCTATACGGTGAAAACATAGGAATGTATTTTATTTCGTTTGTATATAAGCGATTCCAACTGTCAGTTGTATTGTATCAATGAAGTGTTGAAAGGCGAAACATGTGGAATTGAATACAGTTTCATTAATTTAATTGGAATTTATGTCATACCTGCCTATCCCACAAAAAATGGCGTTCTATGAATCTTATTCTGTTGTCTTGACGTGGTGACTGTTAAATTCATTTACATAATATTTCAATCTATGATAGTGAGAACACATCAGATTGATTTGCAATTTTTTATTTATAATTATGTGGAAACATATGGATCGCATATGTATACGTGTGTGTATGAATGCAGATATTCTATATGTACGTGTGCTTTCCTAGCATAATGCATTAAGTGTTCAAGGTACTGGATTCACTATGTATTACTCAGCTCTGCTGCGACTAACGTCAAATAAATCAGTACACCAAGGATGAAAGAGAATTGAAAAGCTTTGATGCTAAAACGTCATAGATTTTACCACTCTATCATTTTGATAAAAATTTTATTTTTTTAATTAATTTTCTTTATTTGAATGTATGATATATTGACACGGTGAAAAAAAGCAATGTATTTTAGTTTTCAAAAATTATCAGATATAGTTGATAGCTATTTCGACTTTCGCCTTTGTCAGAACTATTAATACATAACTATGATTTATTGTTTGACTTCCTATAAATTACTTTTTTAGTTCTTGAACCATTGGTTTCGTATACCCACTAAGTATTAACTTAGTTAATGTTTTTATCAACAGGTTTGTTTGTTATTTGTGTTTTATCATTTAATAATGTTCGCGATGACTGAAACAGGTCCTGATCATAAAATATATTGTAGATATAGTATGCAAATATATATAATAGCAAACACATATAAATGTGTTTACTATTATCATTCATTTTCATCAAGATTTGACAATTAAAAGTGACTTTGAATCCATACTTGTTGTATAAGCTAGTTTGGTTCTTGGCCATTCATATGAAAATAAACGACTGGTTAATAGCAAGTAAAGTTTATTTTTAAATATGCTCGATAGAAAGTCCTACGATGATTGACCACTGCAATGAATTCAATTAGTATACCGTCAAGCAAAAATTTTATGAGATGCGTTCAAAATATCGTGACATAACAATTTTTCAGTAGCCTTATCACGCTGTAACCTCAGAATGATTTCGAAAGATTTGTACGAAAAACTATTTCTTTCTTAGATCATCATTTCGTTAATATGTACGCAATTTCGTCATTCTTTAAGTATGCAGAATAATATTTCTAAGACGTCCTTGAGTGCAATTGCTCTTAATATTATCAATTTCAAAAAGGATAGTCGCCAAAGATTCTAAACGTGAATAATTAAAAGTCACTCTCTCTAACGCCTCCACGAGCACGTCAACGTATCGACATACAGCATATTTCAAATTTGGAACATTACTTCCTGTTGATACATTGAACATTTTTAAAATGGAACAAAATCTCATTTAAAATAGATTAAATAATAAGAACACATTTCATTGATTGAATTGGCATTTACTTGGTAGAACTCCATTATAGCACGGTGAAAAAATAGCAATGTATTTTAGTTGTACAATTGATTTTTATATGGTTGATATCAAGTAGTCAGCGTGACCTATTAGTCCTTTGTGAGGACGAACCACGGCAAAAATCTCCGTTAGTTTGGTATGTATGTTGGGGCAGTCCCACCGTACAAAATCATCGTCTTAATGGTTTTGTCCACAAGTTACATCCGGCTTTTCAACCAACTTGTCCAGTCTAAATAGCTTAAGGTTGAACTTACCATGGCCAGACGAGTTTATAGGTAAATTAATAAGGAATATAACATTTTTATATTTATTGATTGAATTGACATTCACTTGGTAGAACTCCATTATAACACGGTGAAAAAAATAGCAATGTATTTAAGTTTTACAATTTTTTTATAAGATAGAGTTGATAGCTATTTTGGCTCACCCATCGTCAGAACTATGCTAACATTATTACATGTTTATAAACAAAAATAAAAACGATTAAAAAATTATTCAGAAAAATAGAAACAATTTTTTATTAACATTAATTTATAATAACTGTTTATTAGACATCATTTAGATATATTATTATAAGCGTTAAGGTAATCCAATGCTGGTCAGCGGTGACCCTCACGGTAATCAACGTGTTAAAATACTTACTTCTACAATATATGTATAATCAGGACCAGTTACGCTCAAACGCTCATATTGTGTAAATAAACGCCGAAAAATGTGTTTTTATTATTTAAAATATCATGAACATGTAGATGGCCTGAAGATGCCAAAAGGCGATACCCGTATAGTGAGTGAGTGGCAAAAAAATTCAGACAACTCAAATTTGAATCAAGTATAATTTATTTCTGTATATATTTACTAAAAAATATTTAAAAAAAACAATTTATCATGTTCGGCCATCAATAAATTTAATTAATGTGTTCAAAGCCTAAACAGCAATAATGCTAATAACCTCATTAAGAAGAGATCACGTAACCTTATTTATTTTTTTTGGTCGCTGTTAAAAAGACAGCACTTCACTCGCAAAGCCTGTCAGACCACTAAGTTGATTGTGTAATTCCGGCATATTACTGGAATGCAAAGTTGTATACAATTACGCGTAATCCGATTTAGAAATGGGATTAGTTCCACGCTGCAATTAATAAATTGGAAAATACATTAAAATTTTAATGCCACGTGCGTGAAATTTGATACGATTGATAAACAATATGCTGACATTTCACGTGTACAGTTTTAATCTTTATCCTTTAATTCAACTAGACTATTTATATTTAGGTCACCGGTGTAACACAATATCGACGTCATTTCAACAAAAAAATCGTTAAGTCGCAATAGCGAGCTTCTGTTTTTTAAATATAACACAATTTCTAATAATCAAGATGAAATCAGGATCGTTTTAACTCATCGCGATATTACACAAATTAAATAAAAGCTAATTATTTTTTAATAGTTTATAATATCGACTGAAGGTTCTTAAAAGAGTTTCAATTTTAAATTTGAATTGTTACACTTCGTACGATTGCATATGTTTTATCACTAACGACATGGGTTTCGCCTTTTGGCATCTTCAGGCATTGATTGTATCACACAGATGCCACAGAGTTGTCAAGTTTAAATTTGATTTTTTAATTTTCAATAGTAACACAGATAGTAAAAAATATAATAGATTTCACATGCTTGGTCGCTTACTACTGGGTTTCGCCTTTTGGCATCTACAGGCAGATGTCAGTTCTTAAATCAAAATAAAATATAATATAATATGCAGTCGATGTCATAAATTGTAGTAATAAAAAAAAATTCAACACCATTTTACAAATTTCAATTATAAAAACCACATCTTTTGTCACGACCCGGCTTTCGCCATTCGGCATTATCAGGTATCATATCGCACGGAAGCAACAGAACTTACACACAACAAGCAGTTAGCATCGTTTGTAACGTCATTACTGACAAAACATGTGGAATCGTAAAAAGTTTTAACAATCCAAATTTGATACTGAAATTCCATCTATAATAACTATATTCCGATGTATTTTATAATCAGGACCGGTTTCGCTCGTCGCAAGCATTATCAACTAATAGGACACAAATTACGAACAAGCTTATTTAGTTAACACGACGAACCTTTCATAATTATTTGCAATTAATTATAAATCAACCAACCAATTTGGCAAATTGTTCATTAAGATATTCTTTAAAATCGTCTAATCGAAAAAATATTCGCTTGTCTTTCACGACACCGAATCCACAACTCTAGTAATCAAGTATATATTATGAAAATTGTAGTGAAAATTGTCATTTCAAAATAATTCAGTATTATTTCCTCATTTTTTTTCAATTTCCAAACTATTTATTCCTACCTTTATTTACAAACCCCCGTTTTGTACTCCTGGGTTACCTTTAATTACAAATTTTAAAACAAGCTGTCAGAAAAGACAGCTAATAAATGAATACACAGTTATCAACCTGGCAATTTAGCATCTGCTTTTAACGCGTTGTGTGAAAAGTGCCCCAAGCCAAATTCGCGTTATTAAGATGATCTCGTTTGGCACGTCGAGTTGCGTAACTCGCTTCTTGCCACTTCTATTTTTCGCCAATAGACGAGACACATCTGAGCAGTTTTGCATTACGTTTAGCCACACCTAAATAATTTATCGATCATTAGTTATTCATAAAATATATGCAATAATTTTACTGCCTCAATATGGTATAATATAGCATTAAGAGTATGAAATCTTTACCTAATAAAAAACTTAATTAATAGTGTCATAAACAATATGTTAAACAGAAAACAATTGAAATTGAATTGTTGAAACTTTGAAAGATTCCACACATTTTGTCACAAATGACTCTGGTCTCGCGTTTCGACATCTTCAGACATTCAGGCATGTTTTTCCTTGGACTTGATAGCTTTTAAAGCAAATCCATTCAATTTCGAAAATGTTTTAACACTGCCTCGTTTTGCCACATGAAAAACTTTTTTTTATAGTTTATTCATGTCAATTTAAAACATTTGTCTTATCGTGACCGATAAAATGCCTGAGAACGCCAAAAGGCGAAACTATTCAAAATTTCAACAATGCAAAGCAGTAATAAATGTTAGCCTGTATGCCTAAACAATGAACGGAAAAAGGCTTGTTTTCGCCTTTCAGCATCTTCAGGCACTCTATCACACGAATGCAAGAATGACTAGTAATTAACTTCTTTTTTATATAACTTATGCTAACTGTTTATTGTGTATTAACTTTTCTGCATCCGTGTGATAGAGTGCCTGAAGATGCCGAAAGGTGAAATCTGGATAATTGATGACAAAAGAAGTGTAACCTTACAAAGATTCAACAATTCAATTTTGATTTTGAAATTTCATCAAGCACCTTCAGTTGATATCATAAATTATCGAAAAAAATTAGATATCATAAGAATTCGTGTCTTTCATTAGAGTGCTTGGACTGTAGAGATCACTCACGCTCCGGGTTTCGCCTCTCGGCATCTATATACATTCAATCACGCAGATGAAATAAAACTGACAGTTAGTAAACAGTTTGCATCGCCTATATAAAATAAACTCTTAGCTCAGAAGCTAAATGTAACACACATAAATAATTATAGTATTGACTTAAAGAAAAGATAGTCTACTGAATTTTCATATACTACCACTACCACTAAAATTCATTTTAGATTTTCTTAATTTGAGATAAACTTTTATTTTAATTCAGTGGGTTATGGTATGATTAAAGGTTTTACTGTTCGTTTAATAAAGGCAATGAACTCAACTGGGCTCTCAACTTGGACCCATCATTTAATGTATGTCTATTCTTTGTAATTTCAATTTTACATTCCGCATGACACTGCTTATACCTATCATATATCAATACTCATTTTTTTTTGAATTTTTAGGTAACCTAATCGTCTGTTTATTGCAAAACTGATGTTTTATTCAAAATTGTGGAAATAGTACTATACATAGTATTTTGTTAAATGTAATAAAATAAAATACGTAGCCACCATAAAATTGACTACAAACACCCTAAAAGTGTTGGAATTGTAATCATTTTTTTTCTCGAAGGAACAGACGCAGCTAAAAAAGATATACATGTTATAAATGCAGCAGGATAAAAATGGAACAACCGAAAATGTCATTCGGGATATTCGTTATTTTCTGGAAGCAGTAAAGCCTCGCAAAGGATTCTAATACTAATAAGTACGCTAGAATGCAACCGTCGAAATGTTCGCATAACCAATCTTTAAGTTGATATTAATGTACGATTGCAATATTACTTATTGGGGCTACGGTCAAGTAGATGTATGCCCAAAGGCAAAATCAAGATATTGCTTTCTCAGTATTAATAACGAGCAGATAATTACTATAGTTCATAATTTATTCACGCATTATTTGATCGTAGATACATGGCCGTATAAAAATTAATAAAATAATTATATAGGTGCGTCTCTGAACAGTCGAAAACTGTTAAGATTAATTTGAGCGGAAGGAAACGTATTTTTAGTCTTGAACAAATTAAACTTTTACACTAGGGAACGTGGATTCTACGTCATTCGATATAATTAACATTAATCACTCATAACTTTTTGAATGTTTATATTTGATTTTATTTTGAAGCACGGATTTGCTAGCAATCAATCTCGGCAAATTATAAAGAAAAGTTTTTTGAGTAATGTGATATTTTTTGGCGTATCCCGAACACTGAATGATTATCAAATAAAACACAGTGGTATGGAAAATAGTCGAACAATCAAGTAACAGTGTCTGCCGATACGTAAAAACATTGGTTTCAAAAGAATATTAACATCTTGAAATGATTGATTTAATAATAAATAGAAATTATTACACATATGACAATAAAACTTCAAGTAATGACGATAAAAAATTAATTTTACTAGTTTTCAACAAATGTTTCCCGACAGCGAAAAGTAATGATTATTTTTTAAAGAAATGGCAGTTTTATCAATTTAAAATTTATCTTTACTTTGGTGACATTCATCCCATCACCGATGTGACTAGCAATCCAACCAACAATAACAATCTTACTATTGTTTTTAATGTCATGAAAATTCAATAAACTATTTTTTTGTTTAAATGGACACTTTGAGGTTTATTAATAATACATATGTATGTTGTCATAACTATTTTTGAAAAGTTCTAATAAGGAAGTAAACTTAAATAGCTAACAACTATATACCTCAAATATTTTGTAGAACCAAAATTAATTGCTATATTTTCACTGTGTCAAAAAATCATATATTGTATGCGATGTATGAAAATGGTCATTTTCTGAATAATATAAAATTATAAAAAAAGTACTCTAAATTATATTTTATGGTTGCGACGGTGGTAACGAATAAGTCGATTGTGAAAAACGCTGTTCGTCGTGGAATCCGTTACAGAACAGAACGACGTTAGCAATGCTCCACGATCCTTATAATCTATATTCACCTACCCCAAAATTAAAAATAATAAAGCAATTGAATTAAACACCGTTTCTCTAAAAAAAAAAAAAAACCATTTTTGAGTTGTTAATTTAAGGTCAATAATGGCTAAAAACATCACAATGAACAATGCAATCTTTAAATGAGGAATCATTAATCCAAAACTAGTTTAATCAATGCAGCACATAGCCTTGTATTAATCACATTGCATTTGAAATGTATCTATCATATACTCAAAGTGCAATAAACTACCATTTGTAGATAGTTGCAATCTTGTGTTTTTATCGATGCAGCAGAAATGTGAATCATCGTTGTTCATTCTGTACTCAATATTAACTGTCTGATTAAATTTACTTTTTAATATGTATTTAAAAACTCGATGAGTTGAAGTTATTTACTATTTCTCAATGCCTAAACTAGCAATTGAATGTTGATAAAATATATTTTATCCACGTTAAATTCGAGAAAAACGTTTTTATTATGTTTTATATTAATTAATCTTTAAATGACTTTGGTCGAAAAACGGCCTATGAAACGATAAGAAGATTTGATAGACCCCAAGAAAAATGGCTTTGTTCTTTCATATTACAAAAAAAAATATTGCCTATGCTTTTACATATCTCTAAACATGTTTTGTACTAAACTATTTATATTTTCATCCGTTTAAACTCAAACATGAATTCGTGAATGATTAACTCGAGTCCACTAATCATTGCGAGCACATACTAACGTCGCTAATACATTAAATACAATATTTTTTTAATTATTTAAACATTTTACGGTTCCACATTTTTTGTCACTTATGAGCCTGGATTAATCTTTCGTCATCGTCAGGAATTCTATCTCACGAGTGCAACAGAACTAATTTATAATAAAGTATATTGTATTGATTGAATTGGCATTCACTTGGTAGAACTCCATTATAACACGGTGAAAAAATAGCAATGTATTTTATGAACTTATATTAAATTAGATATTTATGATAATGTAACAGTTAGGGGATAATTCTGTACTTTGGGTATGAGAAAGTTAAAATAACGTGACATATTCTTACATTGTTTATGATTTAAAAATTCTTCGTATAAAATATGTAAGTCATAACGATAAAATACATCCGCATTTTGTTCAAACATGCGGATAAATTAAAAATAATTCTCACATTTAACTTTAAAAACTGGATTTATAAAAAATGTGGTTATGACAACAAAACTGTCAGTCGCAAGCAATAATTATGGAATTCAATAAAAACAACTATATCAACTTGTTTTAATTACTCAATTATAATGTTTAATATCATATGAAAAACGATTGATTACTAGTGAAGTGCATTTTCTTGCATTGGATGACACCGTGGATATATAATATTTCACAATATACTGAATGCATTTTGCATAGTTAGAAACAACACGGTTCGAATCAGTGATGATCGCTTTTTTAGCAATTCTTTCAAACTGATTTTAACAAAAATTCATCATCATCAAACTTAAATTTGAATTGCTACAATTTTTTACGCCTCTACATGTTTTGTTAGTAAAAACCCGGGTTTCGCCTTTCAGCATCTTTAGGCATTATTTATTATTTGTTGTAAAACCCTTACAACAAAAAATGCAAAACCCTTTCAGGAATTACTCATTAATAAATCGTTAATGAAAATTATCACAGGCAATTGTTTTTATTGTTATTATCTACTAAGTAAATGGCAATTTAAACAAAAGAACTAAAATAAATTGCTTTTTTTCACGTGTTCATTCATTCAATTGTTTCAAACTTTCATTTCATTGTGTTAGTTGTCACGTCTTGATAAAAAGGCATTATATATAGTTGATGACTATTTCGGCTAAACCTCATCATAACCAAAATTATCTAGGAGAAATTAAACGTTTTTGTTATATAGATACAATGGTTTTCCACCAAAAAGGGACAGTAAATACTTTTAAGATTAAAAGACGTAATTTTTGAGAAAAATTTTTATTTGTAGAAATAAAATACATTTATATTTTTTTACGACGTAATAAAATTTATGTGTGTTATTTTTTTAATATGAAGACGTTACTATTGAATATATGAATTATTAGCCGTGAAGATTCAATCTAGATATCTATATTTGTAAAGCGTACGTATGGAAAAATTATGTATTTAGAAAAACGTGCGCCTCTCAATTCGCACATTTTTATCACACATAAATCATTCGAAACGACTTCCAAAATCACATAACCATTCAGAGTCACACATTACAGTACTAAATAAAATTCTCTCATGCGAAACTTTTTGCAAAGAATATTAAATATGATAATTTAAATTCAAAACGCATAATTCTATATTCAACTGCTCACATTTTGATGAAAGATATCTCCAGTATAGACGTAAAAATAATCAAATATAAAAATAACACGGTGAAAAAAATAGCAGTGTATGTATTTTATTAGTAGTAGTAGCAATGCAGTGTTTGCATCAATTTGAAATCAATAGATATCAACTATCACAAAGCATTCTCAACGAAAAAACTAATATATGTCGATAGCCATTGCTCAACCCACTACAGGGGGCTGTTTTGTTTCCGTAATAGACCATTTCCGTGCCATATGTAAACTTATTGATATAGCCACCTTTTTAGTTTCATTTAGAATTTTTAGTTTTATTGCGAGCAAGAAACAAGCTAGGTCGTTAAAACAGGAAAGAAGATGTATTGTGTACTTTTTCTACACAGCTATATACAGATAAGCAAATGTTCGTTTAAGCATAGATCTGACGACGGCGTGAGCCGATATAAATATCAACTATATCTTATAAAAAATTGTAGAACTAAAATACATGCTATTTTTTCAACGTGTTATAATGGAATTCTACCAAGTGAATGGCAATTCAATGAATAAATATAAAAATGTTAAATTAATTATTAATTTACATATAAACTCGTCTGGCCATGGTAAGTTCAGCGTAATCTATTTAGACTGGACAAGTTGGTTGAAAATCCGAATGACACTTGTGGACAAAACCATCAAAACGCTAATTTTGTACAGTAGGACTGCCCCAACATAAATACCGAAATAACAGAGATTTTTCTGTGGTTCGTCCTTATAATGGACTAATAGACCACGCTGACTTGATATCGACCATGCTCTATCTACATTGAGGCATTCTTATATACAAATTGACATGAATATTATATAAGAATCGAGAAATTCGTAATTCCTATTTACATTCAACTCTTCTTTTCAAAACTATGCACTCCCACATGTTATGTTTCTCACTATACAAATTTCACCTCTTGACTTTCTCAGAAACTCAAACTGTAAGTCTGTAAACAATTTATATCGCTTATACACCAGAAAAATTACAATAAGTCTAGGGCCTGAATATATATTTGAAATAATTTTAATAATTACTAATTTTATTAGAGTGCTGTTTATTTTGGAATAGTTAGTTTACAAAAAAAGTGACATACAGCAAATGACTTTATGATTTATGATTATTTATGATTATTATTATTTATGATTAAAATTAGTAGTAATTAACTGAAAGAATTTTTAACTAATGTTGCTGAAACACTCTGCATTTGATGACAATTTAAGATGTCTTCATGATGTTGAACTGATTTAGTCGTTGTCTCAGTTCATGGAAACAATGTACGGAGTCATCTCACGGATATGGAAAGTTCAAGGCTTTTATTGTGCCCGCCATCAGCTATTAAAAATAACGCATCTTTTAACCCTACGTTGCCTTCCAAGTCCATTCAATACAACAAGTTTTATAATTTATTCCTTTGGAAGCAAAATGTTAAGCGTAGGTAATAAATCGTCTGCAGGGCAAAGACGTGTATGAAATACGTCTAGTAAAAATGCCAAACGTTATTTGACACCGTGTGATATTATATTTCAATTGATGAAACTATGTCTATAATTTATGATATCGACTGAAGGTGCTTGATGGAATTTCAATATCAAATTTGAACTGTTACAAATCTGTACGTTTCCACGTGTTTTGTCACTAACGACCCGGGTTTCGCCTTTCGGCATCTTCCGGCATTCTATCACACGGATGCAACAGAACTGACTTAAAATAAACAGTTAGAATCGTCTTTATACCCAATGTATTAACTACAGTAAAAAACTTACCCCAAGGCAACCAGTAAATAACATCTAAAACAAATTTAACAATATTAATCTAATAATAATTAACACAATTGTCTGTTATAATATTCATTTACGATCTTGTTAATGAGTGATTCTTGAAATGGTTTTACAACAAATATTAATCAACTAACATTTTAATATAAATGGTTTTTTTTTATATAGACATCATCATCATCATCATCAGCCGGGGTCGATCCACTGCTGGATGAAGGCCTCCCCCTGCTTTTTTTTCCAGGAGAGTTGTTTGGACATAGCAACACCACGCTGCCCAGGCGGGTTGGTGTTCGGTTTTCCGCACGCGGTGATCCCGAGCGGTCACCCATCCAAGCACTATCCGCGTCCAATGCTGCTTAACTTCTGGTGATCGCACGAGAGCCGGTGCTTTCAACGTGGTATGGTCGTTGGCTATAGACATATCTACTATCAAACATCTAGTGATAAAATATAAGAATTCTTTTACTATACTAACTGTTTATTTTACGTCAGTTCTGTTGCATCCGTCTGATATAATTCCTGAACATGCCGAACGTTGGATCCCGGATCGTTAGTGACGAAACATGTGGAATCGTACAAAGTTGTAACAATTCAAATTTCACAACCAACTACTTGAAGACAACTTCTGTTATGATAAGCTTTATAAAAAGTCAATTGTGCCCATTTTCATGACGATCATGATTAAAAAAATAGAATGAATTTTAGCCCACGCTACATTTTAAATATTAGAAAAAACCAATAAAAAAACATTATTTTTCGTCTTGAGTTAAAACTTTACACCAGCGGTGGTAAACATTGGCGCGTGTGTCGTGTTCTTTGCACCTATTTATTATTTAAAAGTAGGCCCCAAAATCTTAAAAATTATAAAATCCCTCGTCCAAGAAACCATTTCTGACTATCATAAATTAGTATTCCGATAAACGAGCATCTTTTAGTTAAGGTTTATTAATTACTTAATAAGTTTTTCTTTTCTTTCCTTAAGTGCAGCAAATCTTTCCTTCATAACTAATTTCTGTGGCACATCCAAGGTTGGCCAACCCTGATCTACAATCTCGACAATCTTTCTCAGAAGTCACAAGAAACTGTGAACTCATCATGAAACACTATACCATGAACTCGCTTATCATTTTATTCACGTCACGCGTTCTGTAAACCTATAAAAATACCTTTATATTAATGTAAGCGAAAAATATCTCAATGCATTTTGCATTGTCACTAAGTTCTATGAGAATATACACGTTAGACATTTACAAATCGCCCTTTAAAGGTTTCAATATTTAATACAACACTCATAATTATTTTTTTACTACGTGTATAACATTTACGATGTTAACTGTAACGTCTTGGTGGAAAGTCAATGTATTTAAATAAATAAATAACAGTGCTTAATTATTTCAAACGACAATTTGGTGATATCAAAATTTCTAACACATTGAAAAAATAGCAATGTATTTTAGTTCTACATTTTTTTTTAAATAAGATATAGTTGATAGCTATTTCGGCTCACGCCATCGTCAGACCTGTAGTTCTTTATATTGATATATAAGCAAATGTACGTTTAAAAATCATGGAGTTCTACCAAGTAAATGCCAATTCAATCAATAAATCAATATTTCTGTTGAAATATGAAATAGATTGTTGATAATGCTCGCGATGTGTAAAACCTATCCTAATCATAAAATATGATCTATAAATAGTACCGAAAAAATCTTTTTTGTACCAATGTGTTTTTATTTTATAAAATAATCTTACGTAAATGACATAGTAAATGAGTATAAAGACATTTAAACTGCTCATTTGACAATGGTATAGAACTCAAGTAGACTTTTTGTGTGACTATTATACAATTTAAAAAATTTATTTAAGCAAACTTATATTCAATAGTCACATTAGGACTATCTATTGTACAACAAAGCATTGCATATGGTGGACTTTTTCCTCCATACCATTAGAGCTTTTTCGGGTGTAAAATTTTTGATATTAATGTAGCCTTATGTACGTTGATATTCATGCCTTAATACTAAGTAGGCTTGAGAGTGGGTCTATTATTTGGGCCTCAAGAAATTTGAAATATTCCCTTAAGGTGGAAAAGATCCAGATGAATTTTTAATGACTTTAATTGAAAACGTATGGATACTATCTAAAGCTTTATCCAACTGTATTTCTTTTATGTATGCTCACGTTTAATAGTTTGAAAACTCGAAAAGGAATGTATCTTACCATATATTCTTTGACTCATAAGAGGCCATAATTAGAATTCTGCCAACCTTGATAATATTTAATTGTATATTCCAGAAAGCTTTTTTTTTGAGAAATCGTGGACATAAATTGTTTGTTCTTCCAAAGTGTAGAACCAGTCTACCAATTGTAAGAGCATTAACTATATTCAACAGTATTGCAAGCATTGGTTTCAGGCGAATACTATTTTATAATTTATTAAAGTGGATTTTACATGAGCTTGTTTGATTTACTTCCTTGCTATCCTTGTTTTTTGTCTTTTTAGTAATTCCTTTAATTTGCAACATTGAACTATAAAATATGTTGACGTTGCAAAAGCAATAAACACATAATTTGGAACTTTTTTGTAACGCTTAAGTACCAAATAAATAAATACACATACACATTGCATAATCGATAAAAAATAGTCATTAATATATAATTAAATATGCATCTCCTTAGCCTATAATGTAAATCAAACTTGCATACATCAAATGATAAATGCCAAAAACATGATCGCATATACAATGCATTACATTTTTTTTGCTTACATTAATCGTCTTTGATATGAGTTTTAATAGGTGCAAAATAGGACAATGAAATTCTTTACTCATACATTCGATTGATTTATTCAGCATTGCAAAACTTTATCAAACAAAGTCTATCATATTGTAATCTTGTGATGTCACGCATTACAAAAGAAAATCTTGACATCAAAGAAACAATAAAAGGCACGTAGATTTAAAACTAGTTTTAAAATCTTCAGCAACATAAACTGTTTTATCAAGAAATTTTAACAATAAACAGATTTTGATTGAATTCAAGTTATATTCTTAACAATCAGCTTAATCTTCCCAATTACCCATTTTTGTATCCCTTATATGATATTACATATTTTAATGAACCGAAAATCTCATAAATTCAATTTCTATACTACGTCACCTCACGTTTAATTCCAACTGTTACCTATCAATTTGAAATAAAAAGGTATATATAAGTTTTAATTTACCCAATTGCATTCGATTATAAGTTGATTATTATTTGTTGTAGAATCCTTTCATCAAAGACTCATTAACAGTATTTAGTACTAAACTTACCACATGCAATTGAATGTCATTATCATCAATATTTTTGAAAGTTATTTATTTAAATCCTAGCTTTAGGGTCTGTGTTATTCTTTTGTAATTAATTTCTATTATACGTATCCGATGCAAAGAGTTTATTATGTGTCAGTTCTGTTACACTCTTGTGATAGAATGCCGAAATATGAAATACGGATCGTTAGTGACAAAACACGTGTAATCGTGAAAAGTTTCAACAATGCAAATTTGATACAATTTATGATATCGACTGAAGGTGCTTGATGGAATTTCAATATCAAATTTGAATTTTTACAACTGTGTACGATTCCACATGTTTTGTTACTAACAACAGGGTTTCGCCTTTCGGCATCTTCATGCATTCTATCACACGGACGCAAAAGAACTGACTTATCAATAGGGGCGTTAGTGAAAAAACATTTGGAATCATACAAAGTTGTAACAAATCAAATTTGAATGCGAATTTGATATAAAATTGTATCGTATTATTTATGAAATTACCACATTTATTTATTATGATACGATTTTCTCGCTTGATATATGTAATAATTGCACAAACGAGAAATTGATTACATTTTGTTATTAATAAAATAATATTTCATTTCAAAACAATGGGACTCGGCATTCAACTAGATGCGCTTTTGAGTCTGTCAAATTATAGGCAAGAATTACTGACAGATGCTTTTGTAAAACCCGGAGAGCGCCGCTGTATCTCTTTGTAAGGCTTTGTCTCTTCTGACTGATCAAGGTCTCGGTCGAAAGAAATGGAAAGTGCTTTAAGGTATTCTGTTTTCCTTTTTTTTCACTATCGAGCTTTTATTGTAATACAAGTGTATAGAACGTCACTCACACTTTCATTGACGTTTTATATGTTGGCTCAGTTAAAACGAACAGCGATGTGGCAATTCTATTATTTAACATGATTACAAGAGTTGCCCTTGATAATAGCATACTCGGTGATGATTTTCTATTTACTATGCCAAAGAGAAAGTTTTATATCATGTAGATTAAATAAGTGATAAGGAAGACAACAAGATTTTAACGACTCAATAAGAACTACTAAAATTGAAGTGTGAAAAAATGACGAAGAGTTTTGTTATAAATAAACATTTTTTCTATTGTATTATATATACCCCCAATCATTTTTACGTGAAACTTTAGTGCTAGAAAAAGGCGCGTAAAAAAACCTCACTTTCATATAATTCGATGAATTGGTTCCGAAAATCAAAATGTCGAGTAAAAAAGTATTTTTTTTTTTATTAAAAAACAAAATTTATAAATATATAGTTGATAGCTGTGTCGGCTTTTGCCCTTATCAGAAGAATAGTTCTGATGAGGGCGCAAACCGAAATAACTATCAACTTTATATCTTATTAATTTTGTAGAACTAAAATATATTACTATTTTTTTTACCGTGTTATAATGGAGTTCTACCAAGTTAATGCCAATTCAATCGATAAACCCAAAAAGCTTATTTTGTTTTTGACGACTTATTAGTGATACCTATACACCTGGCTGATTACTGTATATGTTACCCTATTTATATATTAATAAATTCAAATTCAAAAACATATTGGAATTGACGTCTAATAAACCATTCGATGTGTCTCGTATCTTTCAACATTATTGCTTTATGCGAAGTAATATTACTTCATCATTTTAATGGTTCTTCATTAAAATTAAGCAAATCTTAATACATCTAACACACCAAATATAAAATGTTTATGTTTTTAGCAGACGGACGATAAATTTAATGTGGCGTGATTTTATTTCAAAATTAGTATCAATTGTATCAAGCGGCATTAATCTAAATGATCAACGCGACGGCGAAGATTTGACTTCTAAGATCACCAAAAAAGATCCTCCGCGTTGCGCAGTTTATTCTATTTTCAAGGATAATTAACATTAGCAAAAAAAAGCACAAGTTATATCGACCTTAATATCATACGATTAAAACAGCCTTATCTTCTATTGGCGATCAAGTGATAAGGCTATTATATTTTACCGCAAAACAAAAATTGAGAAGATGTTGCAATAACGAAAAAAAAGTTTTTTGCAACATTGAATTTTTTGTAATGACCCTGATATTTTACATTAGTCTAAAAAGTGTTTTTTTTAACACGTGCAAAAATTAAAAGGCGTGTTGACAGGTCGATTTTTTTAATGTTGTAAAATTTTTAATAAATTTATAAACACATTAAAAATAACTGAGAATTATTAGAACAGGGTTGAGAGTTCTACGGCCTTTTGACTGATAGGTCAAAAGTTTAAAAATATTTTTATTTTGCGTCTAGGAGTCATATTGTGAATTACGAATTAATATTGAATATTTAGGAGGGGTATCAACGATTTATTGACTGTGGGCTTTATTAATATGTAATAAATGAATAACGCTTTCAGAAATGGATAATTTACTCAATTTAATATTAACACACTACAACTTTATCAACAGCAATTAATAATAAGTAAGTTACTCCGTTAATACAACACGCGGCTACCCATTATTATGTTTTCCTTTGTGGAGTTTCATCTGTAAGCATTGGTAATTATTTTGAAATGAAACAGAACGCCAAGAGCGTTTTTCACATTTAGTATTTCGAATTGTTACAACATTATACGATTCCAGATATTTTGTCACTAACGACCCGGTTTTGCCTTTCGGCATCTTCAGGCATTCTGTCACATGACATGTAGAATCGTACAAAGTTGTAACAATTAAAATTTGATATTGAAATTCCATCAAGCACCTTCAGTTGATATTATAAATTATAATAGTATTTATATTAGTACTGGTTTCTCCCATCGACTTACGATTATCAAATGTTCATAAATATCTTCCTGATCTTAAAGATATAGCATTTTGGAAATAGTACTAAACACTTATAATTTAAGTATAATGTAATGTGAAAGCGGTGTTATGTTTTCTTTTCTCTTAAATTCAATAATTCTATCCCTTTACCCAACTTCCAATAAATGAGAAAGATTCCCATCCAATTCATTATTTTAAGTCAAGAAAAGATTCATAGCTAACCTTGATTATAAATAACCTAACAACAGAATTCGTATTAAAATTTTACTCAAAGAAGCAAAACACGTCTAAAATTAAGTGACCAAATAGTACAACAAAGTAATTACTTTTAATGCGTCAACCGTTATTCCTTAGTGGAAAGACATTATATTTAAATAATAAAACACAACGTTTAGTACAATCCCCACAATTTTACTTTAAAAATATCACAATTTGTTTCCCTCGTCGCGTGCATTATTATCTGATAGTAATAAAGATTGCTAATAAAGTTATCAAGTTAAATTTATATTAAAAATGAACCTTTCCAAATTAATCATCGAATCCATCGAAAAAAATACAATTCATGTTATCTTTAATAACAATTTTTTATCCAGTATGCATCATTATTTTTTAAGTTCTATTTGTTCAAATAAAAGCTCTTCTACGCTTCGTAAAGTTGCACCATTGGCTACCGTATGATCATCGTTCATGTAAATCGTGACTCGATAAAGCTGTTCCTGCGTACATAAAAACCTCAACGAGCGGACAAGAATGAAACGTCCGACTCGAACCTTTTGATAACATCTATTCATTATATTGAATGGCGTACTGAACATTTTCTAAGAATAAATATTCAACAATTTAATTAAGCGGAGATAAATCGTTTTTTAACATCATTTCATGCATTTAGCTAAAACACCGAAGTATTTATTCCATAATTATAAACTTTGTACACAATCGAATGGAAGTGGTTGATAACATTTCACTATCAGACATGAATTAATAAAACTGGTAATATTCTACATGCATTGTCACGAATTTCACATTTCAGCATCTCAAGAATTAAATCACACGTGTACAACAGAACTAACAGTCAGACTCTAAGGCTAAGAGCTAAAAATATATTTTAAATATTTCAATCAACTCTTGATTTTATCATAACGTCATTCAATTTTTTTAAGATATTCTACATGTATAGTCATTCACGGCTCGAGTTTTGTCTTTTGGCATCGTCAGACACAACTGCCAATATTTCTACGTCTATAAAACCACGCGTACTCTATACATAAGAATATAAGAAAACTATGATTGGAAATCCACTCGTTCAACCTGGATGAAAAAGAATATTTACGTTCAACGCCTTCATTAAGCAAGCAAGAAACCTCTACAATTCTCCTAAACAATATCTCTTGCGTAAGATTATTTCAATAATTCAACAATATTATTATTAACGTATTTAAAATAAGTTAGTATTTTCAAGTATTAAATTACCCAATAACATTTTTATTTGTTGTTAATTATTGTGAAAAATTTCACATCAAAAATCAGTGGGCTGTATCAGTTATAAAATATATAACCTATTAAAAATATTTCAGATGTCTATTTAACTCCTTATCGTAGAGTCAAGATTTTTCAGTTTAATTTCCGCTGCTCATAAGTGATATAAACTGTTTACTGACTGTCAGTTCTATGTGTCTATTTGATAAAATACCTGATAATTCCAAAAGGTGAAATGGTGTGAAGTTAATATACTATAACTTATATCTTATTTAAACTTTTTTTCAACGGAGCTTTTCCAAGTAAATGCTAATCAAATCAAAAGTTTTAATTTTATCTAAACTGAAAATACATAAACATTATATTATAAGCTTTGTTTTCAATATTATTATAAAATAGCTTTATATGTACCAAGTTATTGTAAGACTATCTATCATTTACGATGCACCAACGACTATATGATTACTACAAAATTATTTTGCAGATGTAATTATTATACTAGGAATCTATTTTAAATGATAGTTTATTACGCCACTGCCGTGATAAATATTGCTTGAGTTGTGCTTCCATTTTAGAGCTTTTGTTTGATGCACCTGATGTCAACAACGCCAGCCGTCAATTGTTATGTTCTAAGTACATTTTTATTGAGCTACAATTTTACTTTCATCCGTTGTGTAATTTTTATTGGAATCGTTAAAAACATATGGTGAGCCAACTTTTAAATTCAGCTTAATTCCTTTTCTGTATATATAACAACTTATCAGTGAATTTGATAAAATATATATTTTTTTGAATCGTTCAAACTGTGTACACTTCCACATGTTTTGTGACTCAGGACCCGTATACGATTGTCTGCATTAAGACATGTTGAATCAAAAAAATATAGAAACAAAAAAAGCACAATTAAATTACCAAACCATCGTGAACAAACAATCAAACAATTAGAATATACATAAGACAAATCTTAACATGTCTCAATTAAATTTAATAGTTAATGATGTGAAATTTAGATGCATAATATAACCAAAACAATCTAATAGTGTTACAATGACAAGTACTCATTAGAATCTTCTTCCATTACAATTTAATTAGCAATTTATGACATATAAATAACTTCCATTTTTTATAAGTGGGTTATGGTATGTTTTAATAGTAGTAGACTTATTATAGCGAGAATCAAAATATACAGATTTGTTGATAAACTAGACTAAACTCACGAAATGAGTATAGAAGAAGAGAATAGAGAAGATCTAATTGAACGTTTAATAATTACAAAGAACTCATGCATAGTGTTTTTTTTTTCTTTAATATGAATCGTATATTCCACATTATACATCAAACAGTGGGTGATCGCATAATGAAAATTTCGGACTGCGAACTAATCGGTCAAAAAACAATATGACGAAATATTTTCATGTTCGGACAACTAACATACATTCCGATAACGAACTAAAACGATCTGTCTAATCCACTTATTCTATCTGTAAAACTCCGTTCATTGAGTACCAAATAATTCGGATTGCGAACATAGTTTTGGAACAGATCATATTCGTTAATCGATCACCCACTGAATATCAAAAATATTTGAATGTTTTTGAATTTAATGACGAATAAATGACAAACTTATTTATTAAATATGTGTTGATTTGATTCTATTATAATAATGAAAAATTAATTTTTTTCGTGTAAAGTTTTTTTTAACTATTTCGGTAGCCGTTATCATCAGAGCTATATGAAAAATTAAATTAGACTGAGGTTAACTTCTATTTTTTTTAATGATCCATTGATTCATACCTTACTTAAGCGAGGAACTCACGTTATAACTGTAATCTGTTTAAATCATTTAAAAAAATATAGAACTGCTTCCAAAATTGAATATTTTCACATCAGGATATGTGTAAAACAATTAACACCTTAATTCTGTGATGTTTTTATCGTATAACATTATAAATCTATTATATCTATTATAATTACACCTAAAATTATGCAAAACAAAAACCATCATCAAAAATAAAGAAGGCTGTTTAAGATAAAAGCTTCATAAAACGGATACATGAAAATATGAACGAGAATTAACTCATTTGAACATTATTCGAACAGTAGCGGATGTGTTATATTTCAAAATGAAATTGTCCATATTACAAAACAACGAGCAATAAAGTTTTCTCTAGAGAATGACCCAAGAATATTAACAATTTTTTTGATTGTGTAGAATAATCCTGGTAATTAATTATTATCTCGCTAGAAAAACCTTTAAAATAAATTGAAATTGTACAAAGTTTCAACAACTCAAACTTGAATTGCTATTAAAAGAATTTTAATTGTTAAAACTTTGTTCGATTCCACATGTTTTGTCACTAACGACTGGGGTTTCGCCTTTCGGCATCTTCACACATTTTATCACACGAATGCAACAGAACTGACGTACAACAGTTGGCATCGTCTATATACCAAAGTTATTAATTACAGGTAAACACACACCCCAAGGCAAGCAGTAAATGGCAGCTATAACAAATTTAATAAATCGAATCTAATAATAATTAACACAATTGCTTGAGATAGTTTTCATTAGCCATCTTGTTAATGAGTCATTGTTGAATGGACTTAACAACAAATATTAATCAACTAACATTAAAATATAAATGGGTTTTATTTATAGAAATACCTACTTATTTCTATAAAATTTCCTACCTATTTAGATGTTTGATCGTTACTTGCCAGAATCGTTATTTCAAATTTAATAATTACATAATAAATGTCCAATAATGCAATTATACTAGATGCATAAGTTGAATATTCTTTTTAAAAGTTACATATTTTGGGGCAACGTATTTTTATGAAACTCCGCCTCCTTATTGAACAGCTTTATCTCTGCTCTACTCTTACGTTATTTAATTGCAAATATTGTAATAAAAAATAATTTTCGTATATTATATTAAGACAAGTGATTAAAATTTGAGAGAACTGATGAAAAGCGAGTTTGCTAAATCCCTAGTATAACGACTCCAGACAACCTTCATTTCGCACGCTATGATTAAATATCCGCCGTGAACATAGTGGCATCATCAATTTAAAAGCAAATTTATCAAGTCGGCAATCTTTGTTAATTTAATGAGCAATCCAAAAATGTCGTTTAATCTGGAAAGACAACGTCCAATTAATTGCTAGGGTTATATTGATGACACAACAAGACAAAACAAACATTTATTTTTGTTTTATTTTATTAACATCCTCGAGTTAAATTTAAATTGATGTTATTAACCGAAGTTAAGTCGAATTCAATTATATTTTTGCGTTAAAATACTGAATAACTAAAAACATACAAGTTTAAGCAATTCGAAAGGTTTTTTAATTCACCAGACTTAAATTATAAATATTTCCGAGTTACAAAAAACGGAAACTTATTGTTCTGTTCGTACATATTTACATTAATGTTAATTTAACTGTCTCACACACCCATTATTAATATAAATCCTGTGTTTCACGGTCTCCTTTAATTACGCAATACTGGTAAAAGAAAACAAATCTCCTCTTCATTTTCTTGGTCCAATACAAATCTGCACAGACCAACATTAAGGATATTTACTTTTTCGCTTCAAAGAGAAGAAAAAGTGATGAAAAAGCCACTAAGGTAAAGTGATATTAAATATACTGTGTATTAGTATACAATAAAGTTAAGTCTACTCCTCGTCGAAACTATAGCTCCTAATCGAAAATATCTCGTTCCCCATATGATGTAGCAAATTTACTACATGCCTCAATGCTGGCTTTGGTTAATGTCAATTCGGCGTAGCCTATTCGGCCCGTATCAGGACGAACCACAGGAAACAGAAATATTCGTTCAGCATTCATATAGGGGCAGTCCAGCAATCCAGCCTTTCAACCAACTTATTTATTAAGAACTGCTAGCTTACTGGAAAAGCTTTCGAGGCGGGGACTTTAATCTTTAAAAAATATTACTTATACAATCGTTCGAAAATGATTTTTTATTTGTATTTATCACTATCTACTCACCAGATGTTTCGATTTGAATGTGTTGAAATATTCAATGTCTTACCTGCAAAAAAAAATAAAAACAATATATCAGAATAGAATAAAATATTATCCACAAAGAAAAAACAGAGATTTCAACAAAAAGTTTATTGTAAAATCAGTTCTAAGCTTTGATAACCTGTCAACTGTATATGTGACATTGTGACCTTATATAATATAAGTGGTCGCACTTTTAATCTATACCAGTGACTTGTGTTTGAAATTATCGGTGACGGTGACTAACACCCAAATAAGTAAATTAACAAACACGGTGAAAAAATAGCAAAGTATTTTAGTTCTACAAAATTTTAAAAGATATAGTTGATAACTACTTAGGATCAGGCCATCGTCAGAACTATATTCAAACGTACATTTGCTTTAAAAATTTTCTATTTTTTCACCGTGTTATAATGGAGCTCTACCAAGTAAGTGCCATTTCAATCAATCAATTGAAAATAGCCGATATGGCAATTCTTTTTAAGTAAATGTTCGTTTAAACACAATTCTGACGATGACGTGAGCCGAAGCAGCTATCAACTACAATATATCTTTTTAAATTTTGCAGAACTAAAATACATTACTATGTTTTCACCGTGGTATAATGGAATTCTACTAAGTCAATGCCAATTCAATCAATGAAGTAAATCAATTTTAAAATAAGATAAACATATTCATTAGTACTATTTCCACAAGATTACAAAAGTACATTACAAGTAACAAGCATTTGACGATTTGTTTATCTTGCTTTTTTATCTTGATACTCCTAGATTCTCTTGGTATAATATAGTGCTACCTCAGGATATATGACACCATATTGATACGTTTGCCTTTGGGCGAAAACTCTTTACCCGTTTTCAACCCGTTCACCGCTGAACCACGCAAAGATATTAATATATCAATAATAAAATCAATAATTGAAGTGTTAAAACAAAATAATGAAAATTATCACGACGAATTTGGTTGTATTCCAAATTAGCTTTTACACGAAGGTCTAACCACTGTCAAATTTCAACGTCCTGAAATCAGCCTTCTCAACAGTTAATATATTATAAGTAAATAGGTTAACACTCTTATAATTTTATTGTGAACTATCAACGCCCAACGATGTATGAAGAAATGAAAAGATTATACGTTTTTAATAAAAAAAAAAGAAAACCTAATGAAAGGTCCATTAAGGATTCAAACATAATTATGAAATAAAATTTGAGATGTTAAAACTTTGTACGATTCCACATGTTTTGTCACTGACAACCCGGGTTTTGCCTTTCGACATCTTCGGGCATTCTATCACACGGATGCAACAGGACTGACAGTCAGTTCTCAATTGTATCAAACACCTTCAGTTGATATCATAAATTATGAAATAGTTGCAATCAAAATTTCCGTCTGGAGCAAAACCGGTCCTAATATTAAAATTTAAAGAAGAGACATAAATATCATAAGACGTTATTTTTAATACTGCAGTCATAGGTCTATTTTGCATAATCTAAGCGAATTATTTTTAGCTCATATAAAGCTATCACGGTCATAGTAACAACGCTTTGGGGCATGTTTATATCACACGGGCAATTTAATCTAGATGTTATCATTAACGCATCAACTATCGCTTCGCTATTAACACCGGGGGACGCGGATTTCATGCCATTCGATGTTGTAAACATTATCGCTCATAACTCTTTGAATGTTTTTTTAAATTTTATTTTGAAACACTTATTTCTCACAAAACATGCAATAATAATGTAGTTATTTAAATGACTGTCAATCCTGGAAATTATGAAGTAAAGCCCTTTGAGTAATGAAATATTTTGTGACGTATCCCAACATTGAATGATTATAAAATACAAAATATTAGTATGGAAAACAATCGAACATTCAACCTACAGTGTCTGCTAATACGTAAACAACTTATTTTTATCTGATTACTAACATGTTAAAGTGATTTTTTAATTTATGATATCGACTGAAGGTGCTTCATGGAATTTCAATATCAAATTTGAATTGTTACAACTTTGTACGATTCCACATGTTTTGTCACCAACGACCCGGATTTCACCTTTCGGCATTTGTGATAGGATGCCTGAATGATGGCTTCGCCAGTTCTGTTGCATCCGTGTGATAGAATGCCTGAAGATACCTAAAGGCGCAACCCGGGTCGTTGATGACAAAACATGTGGAATTGTACAAAGTTGTAACAATTCAAATTTGATTTTTTTAATTTTATACAGAAATTGTAAAACATATGGCGATATAACTCGAAATAATAATACATTAATAATTTAACCAATTTCCAACAAATACTTCCCAATAGATAAAAAGTTATGATGATTTTTGTAATACCTTATTATTTTACAACTTACAATTTATCCGAACTTCGGGCACATTTGGCTCGTCGTAAATGTGTTAATACACCAAACGCCGCTGACGTTCGCGATTCGCAAATAAAATACGCGTTTTTTGCTCAATAAATATATTGCGCAAAGCTTCTGTTCATTAATGTATTTGTATGATGCTTGCGTTTTATTGAAGATATGAATCCTTAATAAAATAAAATTATTTAATCAAAATGATAAATCAACTTTTTAATAACGTAAATTGGCAACTGTGGCCTAAAAAGGCGATCAAAAATGCGTGATGAGGAACGCATTTATCAAATTATGTTTAAAATATTTTTTTATCAGACTTTGACAAATCTTATGAAGGTTTTTTGTCGGCGTCTATGACGTAGAGCTTATTTGCCAAAAGCTCCTCAAACTATACTGGAGCATTATAATATCGACCGAAATATAACTTGATGGAATTTCAACATAAAATTTTAATTAATTGTTTGAATTGGCATTTACTTAGTAGAACTCCATTATAAAATAGTGAAAAATAACAATATATTTTAGTTCTACAAAATTTATGAAATTTATAATTTATAGCTATTTCGGCTACCTTCATCAGAACTGATGTTAAAAAAGTATCAAGTGGTCAGTTACGTTACCAAAAAACATTTTCGCTATATATAATATAATATGCCCAAAACAACATTTGTTTTATAAAGCAAAACATTCTTAACACGTTGGGAAAATAGCAATGTATTTTAGTTCTACAAAATTTATAAAAAAATTGTAGAACTAAAATACATTGATATTTTTTCACCGTGTTATATAATTTAAACTTTTAAAACAATGAACAATTTCACATATATCTCCACTATAGACTCACAGGTTTTGCCTTTCGAAATCCTCAAGTATTACTTAACAATGGAAATGAAATATATATTAATACTCAAAATGCCAAATGGCGTATTCCACTTCGTTAAAACTATTGTATTTAATTACAACATAATATTGTATATAATGACACGGTAAAAAATAGGAATGTATTTTAGTTATACAAAATTTTTATAAGATATAGTTGATAGCTGTTTCGGCTCACGCCATCGTCAGAACTATCACACTGAACAACACTGTAGTTACGCAGAACGAGCAAGCACATAGAAAAGTTGTAGAGTCGCTCTGTTTTGTCCGGAGTCGGAGTCGTGAAAAACGAGCGGCTCCAACTACTTTTTGATTAGACGATTTTGAAGAATACCTCAATGAACCATTCGACGGATTGGTTGGTTAATTTTATCCTATTGTCTAAATATAATGTCCGTATGTAGGAAAATACTTAGCTATTTTATTTTTGTTGGTATCGTGTTTATTTTTCAACGTATTCACAGCCCTGATCGAAAGTAATATACGCTAAAGTTGTAATGACATGAAATGATGATTTTTATTTACATCGTTACATGAATTTAATGTCGCTTAATTAACTTTAGTTTTAATATAACATATGTAAGGTATCAGGCGGGCATAAAACTTAATAGATTATAATACGGCCGGGTAACATTGCTTCTGTTGACGATGTTACCAAGGTAACGCCGTATGCTTCTCGAAGCGTGACAAGGGACGTTTATTCTCGCTTCCCACAAAGTTTACCTTGGAAATGGTATTCGACGTACGTTCTAAGAAACCGCATACGTTTTCTGTGCGCCTGGTAAAAATCCTGTTTGATTCTTTCAGGCATTTCTCACGTGTAACCAACAATATGTACCCGAGTTTCATATTTCTGCATCTTTAAGCATTTATCTACACGAATATACAAATTTATTCTTTTTAAAGGTGTTAACCATCAAATATTGACGGAAAGGAATTATACAATATTTAATTAATTATACGCAATATTTAGTACAATTTCCATAAATTTATTTTATTAATAAAATCAGGATTGGTTTCGCTCATCGCGAGAATTATCATGAATTACAAATGTTTTGTCATCAACAACCCGGGTTTTAATATTCAGCATTTTCAGGCATTCTGTCCGAGTTCGTCAGCTCTATCGCATCTGTATGACAGAATGCCTGAAAATGCCGAAAGGCGAAATCCAGATCACGGGTGACAAAACATGTGGAGTCGTATAAAGTTTCTACAATTCCAATTAGATGCTTAAAATTTCACATTTAAACTATTTTACTTCATATGCTTTATGTAAAAATAAATAATTAAACGTCTTTTTTTAAATTTTAAGTTTTGAAAATTTGTGCGATTCCGCATTTTACTCATTTTGTATATAATATTTAATTATTTAAATATAACGCCTTTCCATCAAGAAGTGGCAGTTAACACCAGATTCCTAGATTGAATGTATGTATGCTTTTGTGACATAACAGTCTGTCATATTGCGTAAGTGTGTTAGAATGCCTGATGATGTCAAAAGGTGAAAGCCCGGTTGTGAGTGACAACACGTGTATGAATTAATGAACACAATTTTTATAACAAGAACAAAATATGATTTTGAGATTCCATTATGCACATAAATAACTGTCAATTGACAATTTTTCGTAAAAAAGTCCACTTTTTAAGATTTAATCAAACTGAATATTTTCTGAATGAATTATTTATGTGTTAATTTAATATGTTAAGTATTTATTAATCTGGTCAATAAAAAAACGTAACTTGATCTATATTAAAGTAAATACGCAAAAAAAAACGCTTATCGAAAACGTGTTGAACCAGATCAACTTTTCGAATGAAAATAAAACGTAACAACTTTCGCCATACTTCATTGCCCTTGATACTTTGTCCTTAAAAATAATGCATGAAAAAATATACGTAAATCATTTCTCTTTAAGTTTGCAAATATTGTATAAGGCCTTCCTTAAATGGAGCAGACGATAACATAAGACGTCAAAATTAATTTGTTTTAAATGATTTATTCAGACTATATGGAAGAAGACTCGACGAAATTTTGGCTCGTATGTGATTTATCAGTTCAATTTTTGACGTAATTAAATAGTTTTCAGATATGTTCATAGATCATTTTATATTTTCTGAGGTGCGGCTTACATAAGCGGTAAAATATAATTAATTTAAAAATTCGATAAAGGTTTACCACCCCTTTATTCATCGCTTCGTTCCGATGCGAAAAGAAACAGAAAATGAAATATATTTAGTGATTGAATTGGCATTTACTTGGTAGAACTCCATTATAACACGGTGAATAAATAGTATGTATTTTAATTCTACAAAAAAAAATATAAGATATACTTGATAGCTGTTTCGGCTCATGCCATCGTCAGAACTATCTACACAGTACATCTATATCTATATAGTTCTGATAAATTGTATCATATAATTAGTAATCTCAAAAAAATTTGTAGAATTAAAATACATTGCTATTTTTTTACCGTGTTAAATATATTTACTTCAACACCAAAATAAAGTTTTATAATGTTATAATTTTTTTTATTAGTAAATCAAATTTACTTTTTTTTATCGTTAAATTATTTTTTTAATTCTTGAACTTTTAATTCTGTATACTTGATAATTAGTAACTAAATATTATATTTATAAAGGCACCCTTTTTCAATGCTTCACGTATCGGTTGATAATGCCCGTGATTAGCAGAACCGGTCCTGATATCAATTCTTAAAAAAAAAAAATATTTAACATTGTATTAAGTTATTTTAATACTATATAAATAATAAATAGTCAATTTAAAAACGTTGATTGTCACTTTTTAATACTTGACATTATATAAACTAGAAAAATTAAATATTTTCTACTTTTCCAAATCTTCACAAATTTCATATCAGGAACGGTTTCGCTCATTGTGAACATTATCAACTGATTTTTATGTTATCAATTTACCTTAGATATTGTTTACGATGAACGAAACCGGTCCTGATATAAATAATATTGAATTCTGATTTTTTTTAAACTGTTTTATTTTTGAAATATAATATAATAATTCATGTTCTTTGGTTAATTTAAAATTGTGTATTATGGTGTAAACTGAAACATTTTGATCGTTAGTAGAGCTTTTACGTCTTGTTTGCAACGGCTGTCGATATATTATAAAGAATGTAGCGTATTTTATATATTGTGAAATACGATTGTATTAGTGAGTTCAAACTATGTTTAAGTTGATTCATTTTCCATTTTTATAAATGAATTTATGATTTAAAAACCAGGTTAACAGATTAAATTATTTTTTGACATAATGTTCGGTCGATTATAAATTTAAATACGAAACATTTTCTTGTTCAAATATGGAACACTCATTCAAAATAATTACTCCATTTTTCAAACCGCAGTTAACCTCCAAATCGAGAATAAACGCGGGAAAAAAACCGCCAATAAAACAAGACAAGAACACCGGCAAAAGAAACAGTCATCTCAACGATTTCCATATAGAGATCCAACATGGATAAACAAACAAACGACAACAATAAACATATACCCATCCCCTTTTTACTTCATCAAACATATCGCAGATGAAATGAGATAAATGATGCGACTCTCGCTGCTCATCCGGATGAGCGGGTACTAAAAAGATGATATAATTCTCTCGTAAGTGTTACTTTGAATAAAATCGAGAGTGGGCCATAAGTCGACGGGCAAGTTGTTATGGAGATAGAGGTGAAAAACAGGTGGGGACTTCCCGGCCGAGTTGCATCTAGATCAAGTGCCTTGAAATGTTCTGCCCACATACCAGATGACAACGTTTTTCACGCGGGCGTAACGTGGGAAAAAATAATTATACATTTTGATTGTATTTATTATATTAAATATTTTACACGACTTTAAATAATACGGCGAATATTGCGAAATCGAGCAAATTTATTCATTCACGACCCCAATTTCTCCATTCGACATCTTCATAATCAAATATAGATTTGGCATAACTCTGATGATCGCTGAAATAGCCTCGAAAAAACTTGTTAAACTATAATTTTTATTAATTCTACAACAATTATTATATATTATTTGAGCATTCGTAAGCTATTTCGAATAAACGCCATCTTTAAAACTATGCATAACCCTTCGTTACTCAACCACATTAAAGGATATTTCAACAATGAATATTTAAAAATTGTTCAATTGTTAAATCTCTTTGAAAATAAGATTTTAATCGTTGAAACTTTGTACGGTTCCACATATTTTTTCACTAACGAACCAAGTTTCGCCTTTCGACATCTTCGGGTAAAATATAATAGCTTTCATTCGATGTAATAAATTAATTGAAAGTTAATTCCCTGCTGAGCATTTAATGGGATATTCCAACACCTAGGCTTTTTTTAATTAAAAATTTATTGAATAATATTGGTTTAAAACAATCTTATTGAGTTTATCAGAACAAATCAAGCACTTTTTAAAAATTACAATGTTAATTCATGTATTTTCAGGTATCAATTATCAACGTAATAAAATCAGCCGTCTCAACAGTTGAGACGTTAGCAGTCAGAGGGTTAATATTGAAATCCCTTTGGCAGAACTCTATTTTAATCAAATTAAAAAAATAACATATTTATCATAGATATACTTAGCTTCTATTAAGTAACACGGTGAAAAAATAGCAATGTATTTTAGTTCTACAAAATTATTTTTAACAAATATAGTTGATAGCTATTTCGGCTCACCTGACGATGGCGTGAGCCGAAATAGCTATCAACTATATTTGTTAAAAATAATTTTGTAGAACTAAAATACATTGCTATTTTTTCACCGTGTTATAATGGAGTTCTGCCAAGTGAATGCCAATTCAATCAATAAATTCTATTAAGTATATTTATTGTGTAAAAATATTTTCCATAATAAATATTGGGTAAAATTATTTTTACCACGGCACGTCACTGTGGTCGCAAAATACTACGCTCCAATGTCAACTTAGACGCTTCGAGCTCAAGAAAGAGAGAGGAATAGTACAAAAAACGAAATAAAAAAATAACATAACACTTGCACTCCCGGTGCAAGCACTCGTCTTCGCCGCTAACGTGAACTTGTATGTCAATTAACAGCGTGATATACGCCTTAACACTATGAGTCCCGAACGCAACTGTCAGCTGTCAAATTAAAATTTGTTTCACCATACTTGAACTTCTGGCATAGACAAAATTTGACACATATACAAAAGAGAAATTTGTTTTGAAATCGGTGTTCTTTTTTTCTCTATGTTTTAATCTAATCATTTTTCGTATTTACTTTTGACGAATTAACTTTTTGATGGGAAGGTATTATATTTAAATAATAAAACACAATATTTAGTACTATTTTCGCGAATTAATATTCTAAGATCAGGATAGGTTTTGCTCATCGCGAACATTACTAAGCCACACAATGCCAATTAAAAAAAAAAAGGTAATTTATTCAAAAAAAAAAAAAATAGTAAAAGTTACTATATATCAAAAGCAATAATATTGTATATATCTGAATGAAGAAGAATTATTTATAAGTAAAATGTTAACAACCTCTTCCTCACAATTTGTAACAAAATTAAAAATTCATTACGAGCTCAGTAACGAACTAGGTTTCGCCTTTCACAGACGAATGCGATCGAACTGTTTTATTGCATTGAGTTTTACTATATTGCGTCAATTTTATTATGTAGTACATTAAAAAAATGTCGGAAGATACCGAAAGGAGAAACTTTGGTCAATATCAAGTGTCAGTACAATTTCAACAATTTAAATTTGATATTGTAACAGCCACAATTGATAGCGTAAAATGTACATTTAACGTAAATTTTTCATCGTATAAATAAAATTTTCATAACTGAAAATATAATAATATACGGTGGATGATCGGTAAACGAACATAATCTGTTACGAAACTATGTTCGCTTTCCGAATTATTCGTTAACCGAATTTTGTAGAATTAAAGGTCGTTTTAGTTCGTTATCCAAATATGTACTCGTTATCTGAAAACCGAAGTCTTTCTTTGTAGTGTTTTATTCAAATTTTTCGCTAACCGATCACCCCCTGTATAATTTCTCACACAATATAAAACAATAAACAAAAGTTGATTCAATGACTAATTCACATAATTGTGTCGGTCCGATTGGTTAGGAACTTCATATCGTATTTAATTTGATTTCAAAATTCTATGAAGCATTCATTGTCAGTCAAAATCTTCTTTTAAATATATTTTATATGCCTTAAATTAAGTTTCTTTTATTACTGTATTAAAAATATGAAAGTGAAAATTTATGTTATTAAAACGAATCAAAAATCATTACCCGCCGTGTATCATTAGTCAAAACTAGTACCCAACAAAATCAATGATGCAACCAAACAGTACAAAAATCGATCGATTAAAATTAAAGGTGCAACGAATGACATCGTAGCTTTATTTTCATATTTATTCATGACGTTGAAGTATTTATAGGACTGAAATTTAAAAAGCATGAATGTTTGATTGAGATTAGATAAATGATCTCAATCTATAATTTCTCTGAAATAGAGAAGTTGAACAATCAGATTAAATTTTAAAAAAATGCTAGTATGTACTTCGAAAATTGGAACCAAAAACACATTAAATAAATTTTCGCTCAAAACGATTTATTCGTGAATATTATTGTAACTTTTGATGTGTTAATTGATACTTTTTGGTGGAAATTTGCTACATTTAAATAATAAAACACAATGCTATACCCCATTTCTTACACAAAATTACTACATAGATCAAAACCAGAAGGTTTTGCTCATTGAATTAATTGATACAATAAAAAGTAAAACAAAGCAATCTTTCAATTTTAAGGTGTTATTTGACACTTCTTAGTGGAAAATAATTATAATTTATGATATCTACTGAAGGTGTTTGATGAAAATTCAAAATCAAATTTGAATTGTTACGACTTTGTACGATTCTATATGCTTTGTCACTAACGACCGGGGTTTCGCCTTTCAATATCTTCAGGCATTATATCACACGGATGCACAACAGAACTGACGTACAATAAGCAGTTAGCATCGTCTATATATCAAAGTTATCAATCACATGAAAACACACACCCCAAAGCAAGCAGTAAATGGCAGCTATTGACAAAACAAGTGAAATTGTATAAAGTTGTAACAATTCAAATAAGACTTTTTAGTACTATTTCCACAATATATTTTATGACCAGGATCATTTTTTCTCAACGCGATAATTATAATTTAAATATGTTTCTTGATTGAATTGGCATTTACTTGGTTGAACTACATTATAACACGGTGAAAAAATAGCAACGTATTTTTCTATTTTGCTATCCATTGCTATTTTGACCGTCTTAAATGTGTTTCATTTTTCTTAGCTTATTAAAGTCATACAGCTCAATGTTTAGTACTATTTTCATTATTTTATTATAAGGAATGATTCAGCTCATCGCGAGCATTATTTAGGATAGGATATATTCAACGAAAGCAGTTTTAAATAAGTGTTTCATTTATTAACTCTTTCTTTGCTTAAACTCGTTAGGCGTTTCAAGAAATAAAGCAGATCGCGCGAAAAATTAAATCCATAAATAATGACGAAAAAATTGCATCGATTCATCGTTTTAATGTTGCGCAAAGCGACGCCTTGTGGTTTATAACTTGATCCCGTAAACGAAAAGAGAAGACGCTTATGAGATGTGCTGTAAGAGGAAAGGAGATGATTGCGGAGGCTGAATTCATAAAATGCGTGAAATAGTAGGTGGTTCAAAATAAAAGTGTAAAAAAAATCTAAATATATTTACAAGTATAAATAATTGAAACTTTGTAAATATCTACCCAGAGTTATTTACTTTTCAAAACGACGGCATTCTAATACCATTTTTTTGTTAATTTAGCAAAAGATTGGTTGAAATTTACTATACTTGAATCCCTGAAAAGCTTTGCCTTCAGCACATTCCGGCATTCTATCAACAGATATAATATAACTGATGGCCAGTAAACAGTTTGAATCACTAAATATAATATACATCTGAAATGTTTTGATTGAATTAGCATTTACTTGGTAGAACTTCATTATAAGACGGTGAAAAAATAGTTCTGACGAAGGTGTGAGCCGAAATAGCTATCAACTATATCTCGTAAATTTTTGTAGAACTAAAATACATTGCTATTTTTTCACCGTGTTACATCTGAAATGATTTCAATATATACTGATTTGATTATAACACTACTTGAATTTGGTGACGGTTATATAAAATATAATTAACAACATTACGTTATGACTTTGTGGTGACTTAACAGATTTTCATAATAATCAAGAATGATTTCAATGTTACATCTTCCAATTCCATGTAATAATAATTAATATTAGTATAAAGTATAAACATCTCTTTGTTGTTCATAATAGATTTCGTTCAATACATTAATAATGTTTAACATATTGAAATATTTATCTTTTCGGTGTATTTTTTCCTTACGTTTTTTTCTTTATCAGATATCTATATGTAGCCAATAATTCAGGAACGTTGGTTAAGTATTTTCAGGGATTTGACAAAAGTATAATTTTTTCAATTGCTTGTAAGTATTTTTTTATTCAGGGAACGTAAATTACTGAAGAGCTATTTTGGATACCTACAAATGCCCGGTGCAATTTTTTCTACCAATATTTAATGTGAAAAAAATGTTTTAATATCTTTTAATTGTTTTTTAAGTGACAATTTCGCTCATCGTTATGAAAACTGATCAATCGCGATGGATGAGACTGGTCCTGATTCTTTTATTATAAAATTAAATTTTATTATTTCAATATCTTATGTGCTCAAAAATAATTGACAGTTAAAACTTTAATAGAAATTTTATTACTAATAAAAATTATTCAACTTGTGCTAACATACTGTGACATATTTTTTTCTTTAGCTTTTCTATAGCTAATAGTATTAGAATTATTTCTAAAGATTTTTCTGAAGAAGGGAAACACGTATCACACAAACTAACACGCCAATCGGAATTACAAAGTAATCAATTGTAATATTTACATACCAAAAATCAATTAATAACTTTACGATACAGTAAGTCCAATTCAATCAATAACTGTGACGATGTTTCTAAATGAAGTGAAACACGTTTCACAACACATAATAAACCTTATTGATTGAATTGGTATTCACTTGGTAGAATTCCATTATAACACTAGCTAGCTAGCTAGAATAGTTCTGACGATGGCGTGAGCCGAAATAGCTATCAACTATATTTGACAAAAATAATTTTGTAGAATTAAAATACATCACTATTTTTTTCGCAATGAAATAATAAACCAACCAAAATAACAAAATAATAATTTTCAGAGATATTCCGGAGATGTGTTTAAATGAATTTAAACTCGTGTCATATCAAATAATACAAAGTAATTAATTCTAATTCATATTAAAAAGCAATATAAAACATTATGATTTAGTCAGACTGAACACGCTTCTTAAAGAAGCGAAACACATGTAGCATTTATTTAGACACCAAGCAAAATAATGAAACTTTCAATTTTAGTTTATGTTAGAAACGACATTCAAATATCACACATTTTTTGCTATACTTTTACATTTGATTGAGTAATTTATCAAAATATTTTTTGTGCAAGGATACCAGCTGTATATTCTGAACAACCCCGCACACCTATCATCAGCGATGTGATCTAGTAAAGCATACGGAATCTTGAGATGATCTTTTTGGTCAGTTGAACCCTACCGATGGTAGGAAGGCATTCTGTATAAATAGCAGCGGCCAGGGAACCAGTGCATCAGTCATCTTCTGACATTCATCAGTTCTTTGAGTCTGAGTCTAAAGCTAGTTCTAAAAGTTTCCTGTGAACCAGTTGTTATATTTTAATCACTGCAACCATGAAAGTGGTAAGAACTTTAATATTTCAAGAAACACTTAGAATTTTTTTTAAACGAAAAGCTTTCATAAAGTGAATACATCGCAAGCTTTCAGAATGTAAAAAATATTGCATTCGTATTTTTTATAATAAATTCAATTTACCGAAAACGTTCCGTGATCCCATTTAATTTAGAATAACAGTGCAAATTTTAACATTTCATTTTGTTCCTATTTTTTAATGGTAAAACAATGTTTAATACGATTTCCACAATATTAAGTTATCATTTTATCGATTGAATTGGCTTTTACTTGGCAGTACTCCATTATAACACGGTGAAAAAATAGCAATTTATTTTGGTTTTACAAATTTTTTTAAAGATATTATTGAAAGCTGTTTCATATAAAAAATTGTAGAAATAAAATAAATTGCTATTTTTCCACCGTATAAAATTATCAATATCTCATCGCGAGCATTTGTTAAAAAATCGTTGTTTTAGTTTGTATTGTATTAGATGATAAAGTTCTAAATGTGCGAAACCGGTCCGATCTTAAAAATATTAAATTTTGCAAATAATATTTAAGATAATATTTTATTTTTATTATTATAATGCCTCTCCATTGAGAAGTGACAGTTAACACAACAATAATTATCTTCTTTCACATATCGTCGCAAACGCTATTTTTTCAGTGTTTTATTATATTTTTTTTCTACACTGGCTGTATTTCCAATTTTGACACGTGTTTCGCGTCTTTAAAAAGCATCGTCAGACTGTCATATACAGTCGGATTTTTATATATATTCATTATTTTTAAATCTCAACAAACAACACACTAAAATCAATCAGTCGGCTCAACAATTAAGAATTTAATCGTAAAATAATATTATAAATATTATAATTAAATTATTGATTGAATTGGCATTTACTTGGCAGAACTCTATTATAAAACGGAGAAAAATAGCAATATACTGTATAGCAATTGTGCAATTTCAATAAATTATATTCTCTGCGATAAAATCAAATAGGATAAAAAGGAATAAAAAATCAGACGAGGGCGTAAGCCGAAATAGCTATCAACTATATAAACCTTATAATTTTTGTGAAACTTAAATATATTTATGATTTTTACCGAGTTATACATAACTACACTACAACATTTTCTTTATTGTTAAGCCGCGATATCATTTAAAAGTAACAAGCATTGTTCGAAATGTGATAAATGTAATATAAAATGTAACAATGAAAATAGTAGTTCAGATATTCTTGACAGTTCTACTTTCTTGCGACTCTATTCTCAAAAATCAGTTCAATGCACTTGTAAGAGAATCTGATTATTTTGAAAATGACATAGGATGTCATAACGTTATGCAAATATCACATTTCATAGTGCAAAATTCTATCTTCTGTATACATTTAACATTCAATATACCGAGAGTTAGTTTCTTTACAATTGAAACGCTTCAAGTAATTAACCATAATGACAAACGAAATTATTTCAGTAATACTGACAATTGATAACATATTAAAAACATATTGATTCAATTAGAATTTATTTGGTAGAATATTATTATAACACGGTGAAAAAATAACAATTTATTTTAGTTCTCCAAAATTAAAAAAGTATATTGTTGATAGCAACTTTTGCTTGTGCCCTCTTTGGGACTTTATTTTATTTAGCGCAGAAAATTTTATTTTTAAAATGCATCTTTTGCTTATCTATATATAGCTGTGAAGAGCATAGTTCTGACGATGGCGTGAGCCGAAATAGCTTTCAACTGTATCTTATAAAAAAATATTTACTTAAATTTTACTTTAAAAAAAAATGTAGAATTAAAATACATTGCTTTTTTTTTTCACCGTGTTGTAGTGGAGTTCTACCAAGTAAATGATAATTGCATCAATAAAAAACAATACCTTTTCACTAACAGATATGACAGTTAAGATCTTCAAAGTGATAAATATATCAAAGTTAAATTAATTATAATTTCTTCTCTGGAAGAATTACAACACAAAAGTTTATTAGATATTTTTAATCAAGCTTTAGCCCGTTAACACAATTTATTTTTTAATTTTAACGTAATGTTTTTTTTCAGTTTATCGTAATAGCAGCTTTGGCTGTCTCGTGCAGCGCCGATCTTCTTGCCTTGAGACAGAAAGCTCCTCAAAGCGCTTACTCAGCGGGTGGCGGCGACTTCTTGAACTCCGCGAGGAACACCTACATCCCCCCATCAAACAATTACCTTCCCCCCTCAAACAGCTACCAACCCCCCAACCAATATCTCCCCCCTGCAGTGACCACCACCAGACCAACCACCCAGTACCTGCCACCCCAGAAGCCTACCAACTCATATCTTCCCCCCCAGAACTACTTACCCCCCGGCAATGTCAAACCAGTGACTCCTCCCGTCCCTATCCTCAAGCAGATCAATGAAATCAACGAAGATGGCAGCTACAAATACGAGTGAGTCAATTACTCATTACTTTTTTACTATTAACATTACGTATACAATGTCCTGTAGAGCCTTTTAAATAATAAACCAACACACTTTATAACTAATAATATCGACTGTAAGTTCTTGATTGAGTTTCAATACAAAATTTAAATATTGAAAGTTTGTACATGTTTTTTCGCTCACGAACCAGATTTCTTTAAGTGAGATTAGTTCAATAAATCGACGAACCTTAAAAAATTCTTACACTAAGTCACCTATTATTCAATACCAATGTAACCCCACCAATTTATAACACTTAGTTTTCTCTAAGTATCAAATAACACAATTAGTTCAATGCCTCTATTGAACGAAAAACTAAATATCACTTTTTCTCCTTTGCTACATCCGTTACTTGAGTCGAATTTAATAAATGAACAAACCGAAAAAATATTTTTTACAATAGGTTTTCTAATATTTAATCATATCGAGTAAAACATATTACGTAAAATAACACAATTATCAACTATCAATTTATTACAACAACCAAAACAAGTGTTATTCAATACTTTTTTTCTCTTCAATATCTTATTTCACGATATAAAAAACACGAAAAGAAATAATTCAATTGTAAATAGAAAAAATGCAATTTAAATAGATTTCCTTTGTTATAATATAAATCACTCATTTTTAATGTTAATATTGACAAATTGTTTAATTTAATCATCTACGTATTTCTCATTTAACAACTCAGGTGTATAATGAACATTTTAACCCTCTACCTGCTGACCTGTCAACTGTTAGACGGCTAAAGTCTAGAATCTAGATAGATAATATCAAAATATATACGAATGTTAAAACATTTGTCAAACATTTAATCTGTGTATTTAAATTTACGTTTCAATGGTAATTGATGATTGGAAAAACCTTTCACCAAAATTCATTAGCTGTATAAATTAAGTAGTTTGGGTCTACAAATTTTCTTGTGTAATTTCGCTTGTTTCATAACATATCCAAATCGTTTAATGTGTGTCAATTCTATTGCATTTTTGTAATAGAATAACTGAAGACGCCGTAAGACGAAACTCCATTTATCAATGACGATACATGTGGAAACGTACAAAGTTTCAACAATTCAAAATTTCATGTTTGAATCTTAGCATTAGAGTATGTGTTTTCCTTTGTTATTAATTCCGCTTGTATATAACCGATGACAACCGTTTACTAATCGGTTTTTCGATTTCGGTTCTATGGCATTCTTGTGATAGAATTTCCGAAGATGTCGAAAGGCAAAAGTGACGGAACATGTGGAATTGTACCAAACTTTCAAGTATTCAAAATTAACATTTAAATTCTTTACAACACCCACAGTTAATATCGAAAGTATAATTTGTCGTGATAATCTTCATGTTCAATTAATACCAATACTACTGAATTAATTCTTCAAATATTTCGTGTTGGAATAATTTTATGTGGCTCGGCAAACAATAGGTTAAGCCGTGATTCACTTCAAACAAGCTCTTGATCGATTTATGACCTAGCTCAAATTCTTACATGGAAGTTTACATGACATGTACAAATAATAGATTGTAAATGTAAAAATGATTCCATGTAGTCATGAATTTACATTATAATGTAACTTTGTTAATGTATTTCTTTGTCATATGTGCCCTCATAAATTGACAGTGTTTGAATAATGAACGTCTTTTATTACATATAAAGTTTTGTTTTTAATAATTAATGGAATTTTGCACTATGAAACATTGGCCCATTTTATCTTCGAATGTAGAGCATTTTTTGATAGACGTTTATCAAATTTTAATTGTTGAAACTTTATGCAATTCCACGTTTTGCATCGCTAAAGATCCGGGTTTCATCTATCAGCATCTTCATGTATTTTATCACATGGATGCAATAGAAGTGAAGTACAATAAACAGTTAGCACCGTCTATATACCAAAGGTATTAATTATAGGAATATAGACAATGCTAACTATTTATTGTGCGTCAGTTCTATTGCATCCATATGATAGAATGCCTGAAGATGCCGAAAGGCGAAACTCGGGTCGTTAGTGACAAACATGTGAAATCGTACAAAGTCGTAACAATTAAAATTTTACATTGAAATTTCATCAAGCACCTTCAGTCGATATTATAAATTATATCAATAATGACAAACAATTGATTGTGATAAGTTTTATAAACACTAAATATTTTTTTGATGAAAAGATTCTACAATAAACAGTAATCAATTATCTTTAATTTGCAATTGAGTAATTTTTACCTTAGATATACAATTTTATACCAAATTGATGGATAGCGGTGGGAATTAAACGTAGTACGTATGACGTAATAAAAGAATTTAATTTATGGGATTGTCGATTTACTGAATTAATCTCACGTAAGGGATATATTATAATAAAATGGAATAGAGAAGACTGTCGTTAGTGACAAAACATGTGGAATCGTACAATGTTGGAACCTAGAATTCAAATTTGATATTGAAATTCCATGAAGTAATTTCTCTCGATCGTGTTAAAATAAACAAAAACTAAATCTAATTACATCTGTATTCACCAGAACTTTGACCGGAGACCAGACCCACATCGAACAAATGGGACACATTGAGAATCCAGGAACCGACAAAGAAGAACAAGTGATGCACGGATCATACTCCTACATCGGAGACGATGGCAAAACCTACACCGTGACATACGTTGCTGACTCCAACGGATTCCGTGCCTTCGGAGACCATCTTCCCACTCCACCACCAATCCCAGAAGAAATCCAAAAGTAAGTCTTTAATAATTTGGACCCCAAGCGGACGCCGGTGTCCAAATAAATACTGTCCAGTATTTCAATCGAATATACAAAATATGTTGATGAATATGTTAGTCAATATATTTTTTTTTCATATCCAATTAGAGAATATTTTAGATAAACATATTTGTATCTCTAAAAACGTGCCACAGGCAAGTGCTAAGGACTGTCACATGTTACACATTACGTCTTTGATTTATGACCTCTCATCTCAAATTGAAATGTATGAATTTGAACGACTCGATTTTTTTCCTAAATAGGCAATACAAGTTTGAAGATTTTATAAATGTCTGAAAAGGTTTATTTCGAATGTATAGTGAAATTGAATAATTAAACAAAACCCTTACATTTTTTTATGAAATGTTACAATTTTAAAGAAAAAACTGTAAAAACATAGCACAATTCATTCAATTAATTTGTTCAAACTGATTAAACCTCTCACGATTTTTTGAGATTGTGATATTCATATTAAAATTCTATCAAATTACTAATTGAAAATTAGATATAATTATTTGACTAATGTAAAAAATAAGCTGAATTAAATTGTTACAGCTTTGTACGATTCCATTTGTTTTGTCACTTACAATCCGGGTTTCGCATGTCAGCATCATCAGGCATTCTATCACACGGATGCAACAGACTTAACGTACAATAAACAGTTAGCATCGTCTTTGTACCAAAGTTATTAATTACGTACCGTCAGTTGATCATAAATGATGTTAATTAAAAATGTATAACATCCATTTTGGAAGTGATTCTTGATTGTGTATCTATTTAATTTCTAGGTTATGTTATGTTATTATAACAACACTAAAAGTTTCTAATTATAAAGCTAATTAACTGCATTTAAAAGACTTTTATAAACGCTTCTTTTAAATGCGACAAATTTCTACTTGCATCAATCAAAAAAAAAAAAAAAACACAAATGATAGAATCAACTTGACAAGGTAAATGACTGTCTTAAACACATGTCATATAAATGTCTTATTGTTCTAGGGCCCTCGACCAGAACGCTCGTGAAGAGGCTGCCCAAGCCAGCCAGGGATATCCATCAGGGCCAGCTCAAGGTTATCCATCCGGACCAGCTCAGGGTTACCCATCAGGACCTCCCCAGCAGACATACCTTCCCCCAAATAAGCCGTCGTTCAACCCACAAACTGGATACCATTATTAGGCTAACAGAACAACGCAGAAGACTACGCTATAACCAGGAACAAACTGACTGAATCAATGAATTTAACGCAATACGTTACGCATGTAATAAATCTCTTATACTCTATGATACCCTGATACATTTTTTGAGGTATAACTATTTATTATTAGGATTTTTTTGAATGATTTATTTATAAAAAAATGATTTTATTTTTAAAAATCTAAACGGTGAACGTTTTCTTTTTGTAAATAAATAAAAAAAAATCATTTTCGTACATGTTTAATGCATTAGTTTTAAAAAACCATTGATTCTTTCTAGTATGAATTATAAATCTTTTCTATCTACTTTAGATAATTTTTGACGACTTTTTCTCCAATAATGTTTTTCGTTTTACTTTCTTAATTTACTAAGAAAAATCTAGCGGCCATTTTTGTATTATATTTAATTTTATCATACGAAATGAACATCATTGTATATTATATTCATTGATAAGTTAAAACTATTTATTTTCTATTGTTTATTCTTATATGCTTTTTTAATTCTTGTAATGGGCTATTCTATTTATTGGGGTTTTATTTATAATGTTTATTGGAGATAACAAAAATCGTCGAAAATTTAAGTAGAATAGAATTAAAATGTTCTAAAACGGTGTGATTTTGAACGAATGTATAATGAAATTTTGTACATAGGTATTATATGTGCAAAACATGTAACATATTATTTTTTTAATAAAAATAATGACAAGTGTTAAGATAATACTGAATTTTCTTTCATACTCCCTCAAACCCAGCCCTTACGCGCAATCTTTTTTTACGCGATACACTGTTTCCAAAATGTGGCGCGTATAAAAAAATCGTGTAAAAACATCATTTTTACAATTTATGATATCGACTATGAATGAAGGTGCCTGAAGGAATTTCAATATCAAACTTGAATTGTTACAACTTTGTAAGATTCCAAATATTTTGCCACTAATGACCCAGGTTTCGCCTTTCGGCATCTTCAGGTATTCTATCTCACGGATGCAACAGAACTGACGTAAAATAAACAGTTAGCATCGTCTATACACCAAAGTTATTAATTACAGGAAAACACACACTCCAAGGCAAGCAGTAAATAGCAGCTGAAACAAATTTAATATTATTTAACACAATTGCCTGTGGTAATTTTCATTTACGATCTTGTTAATGAAATTATTATTTTTGGAATCAATTGATAAATTGATTCCAAAAATTTTAATGTCGCGTAAAAAATTATCAAAAATATACATACGTATATTAATATAATATAAACCAATTTCATTTTTTAAATTCCTTTTTAAATATAAAAATACAATGAACGACAGATACATACATATGTATACATGCATAACTTTATTCACTAATAATTATTTTGCTACCTTTTGAACAAACGTTTGAATTTTGCTCGAAATTATTTGATGAAATGCTGTAACACGTCAGAACGAGTAAATCGCGTTAAAAAAGTAGCGATACCGTCCAAAAAGTTACATAAAAAGTCTGATTAAATATTATTTACTGTTACTATAAATAAGCTCTATACAAATTTTTGCGTCAGCAGCGTCTGGATATCGAATACACTTAACGTACACGTCTAGTCATGGGCTGAAAGGGGTTAACATTAACTAACATTTGCCAACCTAATTTATTTCAAACTTTCTTATATACATTATTTTTCTTTCCGTTTGAATTCTCGTTTTTCTTTTGATAAACAATAGATTGGCATTATGTATATTCACTTTTAATAGAATAATGCAATTATTAAGATTGATAGATATTTCAGCATAACACTGCCGTCATAACTATGTCGTAAAAGAATAAAAGCGTTCGGCTTAAGGGCTGCAGTAAAAAACATTAATGTGTCATCAAATAAAAAACACAATATCCATTAAAATAAGTTATTCTTCAATTAATCATAATCAAATCTTTCAACATTAAAGCCAACTGTCAAAATTTCTAAGTAAAAATCCTTTTTCACTAATAAACGCATTTTTAATAACTTTCCTGATCATAAAATTTTAAATGAAAATTAGTATTACAGATTTCTTCTTATTATTTAATGACTCCTAATTTGATAATAATGACATTGAATATTGTGTTGTAAGAACTGACTGTCAGTTTTGTTGCAACCGTGTGATAGATTGGCTAAAGATGCCGAGAGACAAAACCCAGGGCATAAATGACAAAACATGTGGAATTGTACAAAGTTTCAAAAAATTTAATTTGATAATGAAATCCCATCTAGTACCTTCAGTTGATGTCATAAATTCGAATAATTATATTAAAAGTCTTGTTTTAATTTTCCTCGTATAACTTGCGAAACCAGTCTTGATATAAAAAAAGCATTGTTTTTATTATTTTAGTATATTAGATGTTGGACAAACGTATTTATTATTTATTGATTGAATTGGCATTCACTTGGACGAACTCCATTATAACACGGTGAAAAAATAGCATTGTATTTTAGTTCTACAAAGTTATTTTAAAAAAAATATAGTTGATAGCTATTTCGGCTCACGCCATCGTCAGAACTAATTATTCGGCGTGAGCCGAAATAGCTATCAACTATATTTTTTTTAAATAATTTTGTAGAACTAAAATACATTGATATTTATTATAATAAGAAACGAAACCTATAGGATCGCACAACGTTTCAACAAATTAACAGTTGGCATATTGTTTACGAGTCTCCGCAGCGAACAGGTTAACAGTTTCGCATTTCACGTATTTCGCGTATTGTGAGTTGAAAAGGGTCAAAAAATCTGATTGATTGTACGATCGCTTTTTTCACCTTGTGTTAAGCGTTCATGTATAATAATGAGGTTAATTATTTCACTTTGCATTAATTGAATAAATTATCAGATTTTATCTCATGAGGAGATTTCAGAACCTCGGATTCTTTACATCAATGATGTACCATCAAGATGGACACCGAATAATTAAAATAACAACTTGAATACAATCGATATAGGACAACAACGATGATAGTAAGTTAAATGATATTTTTTTCTTACTGCGGAGAATCTGTTTATATAAAAAATAATGTTTGTTTGTTTGTATGTTTGTCTTTTAAGCATTACTATATTAAGGATAAGAAATATTTGAAACTTTCAAAGTATCTTTTTATTAATCTTGCAAAGGTTTCTAAATTACTTTAACTGCATAAAAACACATCTGAAATGTATCTTTCATTTTTTTTGTAAAAAGAAGGTCATAAAAGTTTCATATAATTTATGATATCGACTGAAGGTGTTTGATGGAATTTCAAAATCAAATTTGAATTGTTTTACAACTTTGTACGATTCCACGTTTTTATGACAGAATGCCTGAAGATGCCGAAAGGCGAAACCCGGGTCGTTAGTGACAAAACATGTGAAATCGTACAAAGTTGTAGCAATTCAAATTTGATAAAATTTTCAAATTAAAATTAATCAAATCGAAAAAAATCATTAACACTAAAATGTTAAAGTAATTTTTTTCACTTTAATATTATAGAAACAATTGTCACCCTTCAATTCAAAGGTTTAAAAATGGATGTTTTAATTATAATTGAAATTGAAAAAAAAATACTTTTTTAATAACATCTCCTCTTTAGATGATAAAAATTAAGACACGCATTTGTTGCTTCGACTTGTGTAACCTTTAGATTTTCCTTGCATATCGAGGAAACGTTGGACCATTCGAATGTCTCAAATAACTAATTCATCTCTCCTGTTAAACAAATTAATCCCTTCAGACATAAATCCATAAATCTATCAATGTGTCGAAATGTCACAGAAAAGAACACTTAACAATAAATTGATATTTACTTAACTACTCGAAAAAACAATCCGTGTCAAGTTTATGTATACTTGCATGTAAATCACACACAATTGCACCAAGTGGAATGGAAAAAAAGTAACGTTCAACGTTCATTTGCACTACGTACGTCATTCTTGATAGACACTTCCGCTCATTGCCACCTATTATTGCGAAAAGAACAAAACGTTGAAATTTGCATTTCAGTAGTGGCTTACACAAAAAAATATTAGAAATTTCGTATACTGTATGAAATAAAAATCGCCTATTTTTTCATTTTAACCCTCTAACTGCTAGCGTATCAACTGGTGAGACAACTGATTGCACTGTGTTGACATTTGACACGTTTTTTTAAATTTATTTTATATTTAAAATAATAAAGTATTTTTAGTAAATGTCCTAATCTTAATGCATGGAAACAATTTGAAACCAATAGATATATGCAATCCGATGACATTCTTGATAAACAAATAAATATAAACACGGGGGAAAAAATAACAATGTATTTTAGTTCTACAAATACATTGCTATTTTTTTCACCGTGTTATAATGGAGTTCTACCAAGTGAATGCCAATTCAACCAATAAAAATAAATATAAATCCATCACCGCTTCTGAGATCATTACGGATGATTAATGCGGTTTTTAAATAAATCAACATAGTACAATACTTATTTAATAATTATGTTTTTTGCCACTCAATAAAAAAACCAGATAAACTCTCACTTCGGGAAATACATAAAATCAATTGATTGAATTGGCATTCACTTGGTAGAACTCCATTATAACACGGTGAAAAAATAGCAATGTATTTTAGTTCTACAAAATTATTTTTAACAAATATAGTTGATAGCTATTTCGGCTCACGCCATCGTCAGAACTATAGTGAATAGTTCTGACGATGGCGTGTTACTATTTTTGAACTATACTTGTAAAAAATAATTTTGTAGAACTAAAATACATTGCTATTTTTTCACCGTGACATAAAATCAATTTACCACATTTAAGAATTTATTATCACAAAATAAAACTACAATTTTATAACAGATGAGAAGATGTATTGTGTACCTTTTTTAGACCACTATGTATAGGTAAGTAATTGTACGTTTTAATATAATTCAGATCAGGGCGTAAACCGAAAGACCTATCAACTGAATATCTTATAAAATTTGTGGAACTTAAATATAATGCTATTTGTTCACCGTGTTATAATGTTGTTCTACCGAGTAAATGCCAATTAACTTAATAATTAATTATTCTTGTTGAACTACTGTTTCCACAATACATTTATGATCAGTACCGGTTTTGCCCATCGCGAGCATTATCAACTGAAAAGATACGAATTTAAAAAAAGGTTATTTATGCAAATTTTTGAGTTAAACATTACGAAAATTTTTTGTGTTCAGACCTCGAACACATGTAGATAACGAAATAAAAGGATCTTTATAACCCACTTATTCTTTATACCAAATTCGGTTGATTGGTTAACGAGCAATTTATATAGCAAACATAGTCTTGGAAGAGATTATGTTCGTTAACCGATCACTTACTGTATTGTATGATTGCCTGTAAATTGTTTTTTTTTCAGTTTTTCGAGCTTTAGTTTTGTGCACTTGCTAATTAATAGCTCAAAACGATCTACAAATAGACTTATTGACACGTATTCTATCAGTTAATAATGCTCGCAATGAGCGGAAAAGGTTTTGATTATAAAATGTATTGTGGATATGGAATAGAATATTACAAACAAATGATAAAAAATATTATATTTTTAGCCAAGATGTGACATTTCACACATTAAAAAAGATGCTTGCAATCATTCACGTTTTGTACGATCAATTATTAGTGGTTAATTATGGGCGATAAATTTTCAGGACGTATCAAAAGAGACGCTATAAATATATATATCGTTAGTACTTGGCTACTAGGTGGAAATTAAACTCGTAGAGCTTTTAAAACGTACTAATTCTATTATAATACGCAAAAACATGAAAATTAATCACAAAAAAACTACGTCATAGAAATGAACAAGAAACAAACAGAACGGCAATAAAATGTTCCGTTTGACTTCACACAGAGGTCAGCAATTTTTAATTCTAAAATCTCATTCTTTTCCATACAAAGTAGTTTCGACTTACTTTAAACTATCTAGAATTTCGCATTCAATAGATAACATTCCACGTTCTTATATAGAGATGTAAAGGAAGTCTTATGCTATTAAGGAAACTGTAACATAATAATTAAAGGTCGTACTGTGACGCAGTTAAATAGTTAGCTAGTCTCACCTGTCACAAACATTATGTTAAGAACGGGTCAATTGGTTGGATCCCAAGGACATCGAAATATACCCTCACAGTAAAAAAGGTTAAGACTTCTTTAGTTAGGAACATAAGGATACTAACTATAACTTTGCCCAATTTTCTTTTATATTGAAATCTCAAAGAGAAATGTCAAGATTATTATGCTAAAAATTCGTAAGGTTATAGCAGTCCAGTTGTTTAAATGACATATGTAAATTTTATCAGTTTTTAAATGAAGTACAGCAAATTATTATGAAAAGTTATAGCATTGAATAACATGTTTAAATTATCAATTTGAATGGAGAAAAAATAGCAATGTATTTTAGTTCTACAATTTCTTTTATAAGATATAGTTGATAGCTATTTCGGCTCACCGTCAGAACTATGCTTAAACGAACATTTGCTTATCTATATATATAGCTGTGTAGAAAATGTACACAATACATCTTCTTCTATTTACATTTAAACAAATTTCGAGCGTCCCTATTCTAAGTCCTTTTACTTCATATTTTGTTTTAGACTTATACCAGACCAAAAGGAATATTGAACTAATTAAATTAAACTGATATTTTTTTAAGATGTCGCTGTCATAAATGGTTTGTTATTCTTATCATATAGAACAAATTTGCTAATGAAGATACCTCTGATAAAATCATGAACAATGTTCAATAGTATTGTTTTGTACTTTAAAGTCGTCGAAGTTATATTTGCGATTGCTTAATGAAGAGTATTATCTAAGATGTAGATTAAACGGTTTTTATAGTATGAAATCAACTCTCATAATTTCGATTAAGTTATCATTGTGAGACTGTTCTTGAAACAAACTCTCACAGAAACGGATGTGATATCAACAAATGGTAAGAGAATAGCTATTTTTAAATATGTTTCTATTTTTAGGCAGTAATAGAGTTGATAGAGTTAGTCTTGCAATACGTTCCCAATACTTTTGCAAATGTATCGATAAACAAATGATAAGACAGTAGTCAACAATTCCTTATACGAAAATTCTTTTACATATTCAAGCAATGCAGTACGTTGACATACAATATATATTCCACGTGGACGAGAGTGAATTCAAACAAATGAAATTTTTTAATTTTTTAAAATACGTTTTCTCTGAACTTGTTTGGTTGACTTCCAGGCAACTTTCTAACGTTACCCTTTATTAACCGTTTCTATGTTATAAAATCAAAATAAATATGTGCATGAAATTTGTCAAAAATAATCTTAAATCTGTCTCAAAATGTTCCTGCAAAATCGTATATATTGTATATATCGTATAAAAACACACGGTGAACATTGTACTAATGATACTCGTCTTGCTTCGTGGAAGACACGACACTTTAACTACATTGCCTTTTATAATACTTGTATATATTTCTCACAGTGTTACCATAAAGTTTATTCAGTACCGCCTTTATATAGAAAGAAATGTAATCAATACGATAATGAGAATTTCCATCGAAATGTATGACTACGTAAAATTGCTTTTATATTAACAATCTGTCACAAAAGTGTGATTGAATTAGCATTTACTTAATATAAATATATTATAACACATGGGAAGGAAAACCCAGACAGAAAACCGAACACCAACCCGCCTGGGCAGCGTGGTGTTGCTATGTCCAAACCCCCCCTGAAAAAAAAAAAAAGGGGGAGGCCTTCATCCAGCAGTGGATCGCCCCGGCTGATGATGATGATGATGATACACAGAAAAAAAAATAGAAATGTATTTATTTTAGTTGTATAAATTTATGAGGTATTTGTTTGACAGCTATTTCGGCTTACCCTCATCATAGCTATGTTTAAATGTACATTTACTATTTTTTGTCACTCATTGCATGGTTTTACCTTTCAACATCTTCTGACACTCTATCGTATGGATGCAATAGAATTGATAGACAGCAAACAGTTTTCATCGTTTATATAAAAAGAATTACACAAAAATATAAGCCCTAAGGCTATTTATAAATATATTTTTTATATATATGGAAAAATTTTAATGACTAATGATTTTAATAATTTTGACGCTTAGAATCAAAACTAATATTTTTTTATTATATAAACAATAAAGCAAAAATTTTATATTTTTTTATCAATAAAGATAAATTTTTACTTGAAACACAAATTCACTATAATACATACATAAAACTAAGAACTTTAAATATTTGATGTTAAATTATATCAAAACGTTAGGTAAAATATACATTTTAGTCATAAAAATACATTTTCAATAGAAGTGTACGTTAGCTGTTAATAAAATTAAGAACTCAAAACTTTTATGGTTTTGTTTTATTAATAAATAAGGTAAAAATGTTCGAACATATTTTTGCCGGTGAAAATACATTTATTCTTAAAATAAATATAAAAATATAAAGCCAAGCAACTTGATAACTCTTTGTTAAATTGTATTAATAATTAAAAGAAAAAATATAACATGACTCTGTGATTACCCGGTTATAAGATAACCATCTCCCCTTGACTTTTTACAATGTCGTGAACGAGACCATTTTATATGTGGTGCATGTACAGCACGTTGTATCTTATATGGTATTATCGTCAATTCATATTTCATGAACTATTTTTTTCTAGTTCGGCATATAAATAATAAACCCATCTCGTAACTAAATGCCGTGTATTAATGAGACACTAACTACTTTTTAAACAAATTTACCATATCGGCTAAGCGTGCTTGATGGAATTTCAATATTAAATTTGCATTTTTGAATCTGATTTAAAATTAGAAGGTATCTCTTAGTATCGAATTAGTTAATTATATTCTTATAGTTTTTGATTATTGTAAAAAAATATTTTACCAAAAGTCATTAAGCTCTATAGATTACAAGATTATCGTTTCCAAAATCAAATCAGTAGTTGTATAAATTATTTCATGTACAGTACAGTGAGTTTCCCGTTAACGAGCAGTTCGGACTGCGAAGAAATCGGGTAACGAACGCTATCACGAATGATTGTCATGTTCGGACTACGAACACATATTCAGATAACGAATTAAAACGATCTTTCTTATCCACTTATTATATCTGTATAACTCGGTTGATTTGTTAACGAACAATTTTGAAAGCAAAAATTTGATGGAATATCGTAATGGAGAATTAGGTAGTTGATTGCTCGTTTAATAGAGGCATTGAATTCACTTAGGTCGTCTTGAATATAAAAAAAAATATAATCTTTAGTATTTTATTAATCTGTGTATCATGGAGTTGTAAGTATAAAGTTTATGATTCCATGAGTGGAGGGATTTTGCATGAATCGTAGTATCACAAAAAGTAGGTTTTCTAAAAATTTTTAAAATATGTCTATTTTTAACACGCTAGTGGTTAAGTCCAGAAAAAATGATGGAATTGTCTACTTCTGTCTTTAGTGTGAATTTAATATTACTATTTATAGAGTTAGCTTTCTGTAGAAATTTATCTTACTGTCTATCCGTGCCTTGCCAACAAATCAAGATATCGTCTACATAGCGGTAGTAATACACTATATTCTTATTATCGAATTCGAGAAGTTTTGATTCTAAGATGTTTGCAAATGTTAAACACCTTCATTTGTGTAGTTTACCGATAATAAACCTAAGCTTTTGCCGACCTATCTAGTCAGCCAAAACTTTTAACTGGCCGATCACTCTATCTGTTACCCTAACAGTGCTCCAAAACATCCAAAAAAAAAATGTTTTTGAGCATTAATATTTCGAATATAATTTTATAATAATCGAACGAAATTTTGACCCTGTAACCTTTCCTTACAATTGTAATAATTCTTTCCTTGAGACTGACTATTCTTTAAATTTATCCGAGGCATGAAAATATAAGCACCTCTCAGGAAACCTGGAAATAATAAGCTATTTTTAAGCATTTTGTGCTCATTCGCTCGACAAGATTCCTTTGACATCCTTTGACCTTCTCGGTTTTATTATATTAACGAGAAAATGTCATGACCAATGTTTTCCTTAATCAGATTTTGCTTATTTGGATGTCGAAACTAATCAGGTTCTTGTCTGTTATTTGATTACCCGTAATATAGAAATAGACCTTTTTTTAAGGTTTACAGAAAACTTTCGCTGAAGATATCGGTGACATCTTTTGATGAAAATTATAAATATTAAAAACATGTAGAACTAAAATATGTTGCTATTTTTTCACCATTTAATAATGGAATTTTTCCAATTTGATACCAAATTCAATCAATGTGTTAACTAACACATGTATCTTCGTGTTACAATACTTCACACACATATTCTAGTTTGAGATGAATAAAATGAAAAATTGATTTGTTGAAACTGTGTACAATTCCACAACTTTTCTCACTCGTAACCTGGGTTTTGACTTCCAGAATCTTCAGAAAATTACATCACAGCAATTCTGAAAAATATGCACCCCGAGGCTAAGAGGTAAGTATATATATTTGCAATAACTTCGTTTTTATTCAAAAAAAAATATTTTTTATTTCAAAAATTTATCTGGAAACTAAATACATTTCCTGTATACTAGATGAACTGAATCAATAGTTTAGTAGTATATCTGATACTTATGAACTATTGTTTGTATCAATGGCTTTGTTTTCGTTTTTATTTTATCAATTGATAAAGCTTGCTGTGAGAAAAATCGGTCATAGAATTCACAATATAAAATAGTACTTTAATCATCTTCTGCTGAGCCACAAAAAGATTATAACTTGCGATACCAATTGAAGGTGCTTGATAAAATTTCAAAGTCAAATTTTCAATAATTCAAATTTCATAAAGCATATCCCAAAATTTAACTAAAATAATTCGAGGAAAGCAAAGTTATAAAGTTTATCAAAACAGAACATGCTATATTTTAATAAATAAAAAATGCGATTTTAGGCCAGGACTAATGGTTAGCTAATCGCTCTCGCTTCGCCCTGTTCATTTACGATTCGAAGGGAATGATTAATTAAAGTTAAAATTAAAAAAAGCCTGTTTCTAAGGGACTTAAATAAGAGAATCTGCGTCGAAACAATTTGAGAGTTTATTTCCAATATTTCCTTGCTGTCTCAATTCCCTAGAATTTCAAAAATATTAACCCGAGACTGGCTCAATCTAAAATCGATTATATTATTTAATTTTAAATGTCTTTTAAATTTATTCATTACGTATTAGTTAATGAAATATTTTTAATTTGTTTCAATATACAATACATACCCTTTTACATAAATCTGTATACATATACGTGTATCTATTTTTTCCATTGATCATATGATTTTACGTTTTAATTTTTTTTCTAAGAATTCCCTGGACCTTTAAAAATGGTGTCACGAGTCCCGGGAAAAATGTTGAGAATTCGGAATCCTACACTAGAACTAATGAGAGCCGTCAATATAGATATTGGCGTACAGACCGATTATAAATTGTTACTTTTAAAACAATACCAAATGTTTGGGGGCACAAGTTAAGTATCGCTGATCTGAGGGGAAATATCGAATTCATTGTGCTCTATAGGAAAATGATCCTAGGCAACGGGGTCCGCCCTGTTGCGAAACATTTTATCTTATACCGAGCCTCTCTCAATCCGTTTGACGCCGCGCCATTTGTAACAATATATTCTCGCGGTCACTGAAGCAAAACAAAATGGAGATCAAAATAAAACTGATACAAAGCGAGGCAGAGCCATCTGTTGCACAATCTTCTTATTAGACTGGATGCGAGTGCTGAGGCCTTGATAACAGATGTCGTGAGCCCTTCTCACTTATTTATCTTCCGATCTTTGAGCATTAAGTATTTAATATTCATTGTTATTGTCTATCTGATCGACATAGCATTGGGAATCAGTGGCGTTACTAAAGTGTGGCACATTTATTGCGTACATTTCAATTACAAGACAATATCAATTTTGAATTGTTGATACTGTATACAATGTTTTGTCATTCACAACCTAGGTTTCGCCAATTGGCATCATCAGGCATTCTCTCAATGGATGCAATTTCAACCATAGTTATTATCGTATATTAAAAACAAAATCGTTTACATGTACACCCTTATTTCTTTTTTTAATGACTATAGAAACATGAATCTATTACCTCTACTTGCATTTTTACAAGGAAGTCATTTAAAACGCATAATCGCTTTAAATTTGCTAACTGCCACTTCTTGATGGAAAGGCATGGTATTTTAAACAATAAAAACACATTTTTTATTACTTACTGCGACAACATATTTTATGATTAGGACCGGATTCGCTATCGAAACCGATCCTGATGATAAAATATATTGTGGAAATAAATACTTAAAAATGTGTTTTTAAAATAACGCAAAATCATCAAAGTCATCAACTGCAAGTTTAAACTATTGCAAACTATTTGAACAATATATTTATGATCAAAACCGTTTTCGTTCATCACAAGCATGAGTGAAACTGGTCCTGATTCTTTGATATAAAATAGTTGAAATATACCTAAGTAAACATTTTTTTAAATATTTTGAATATAATGACTTTCCACCAAAAATTAATATTGAAATTCAAATGCATTTATTATAGAGATCAACCCGTTCCTGCTATATTATGTTAAAAATATTTAACAAATGTTAGAGCAATTCAAAAATTAACTTGAATGACAGCTAAAACAAATTTAATAACATTGATCTTATAATAATGAACACAATTACCTGTGATAAGTTTCATTAACGATTAATATTGTTAATGAGTCATTCTTGAAAGGGTTTTACAACAAATAATAAATACGAAGCCCGTGTCATTAGTGACAAAACATACAGAGTCAATTTCAAATTTGATATTGAAATTCCATCAAGCCCCTTCAGTCGATATCATAGATAATAGTGTTTTTTTTTTATCTCAGTGCTATAGCATGCAATGGGATGCATGAATATGCTGAAAAGCAAAACCCGAATCGACAGTAACAAACATGTGTAATCGTCAAAATAAACATTTATTCAAATTTGATATCAAATTCCATCGAACATTCTTAGTCGGTGTTGTAAATAAAACACATTTGAACTATCAAACGTTACAGGCAAATCAATTGAATAAAACTGCTCCAGTAAAAAAATAATTAAAAAAATGCATAAACAATTTCGATTGGTAACGCAATGCACCTCCACAATGGATAGTTTTGCAAACATTCACGAAAAAAAATGCTAATTGCTTTTTAAAACAATGCCAGATCGAGAATTTGAAAACAAGAGTATTTCGGTACACGAAATTGTGAATGAACTATTTCACAAATATTAATCAAGAAAATAGGAAATGTTATTTCATAAGATGGTACAAATGTGCATTAATTTTAATTAGCGGACCACGACTATTTGAATGTAGTATAGAATTTAACTGTGACGTACTACAGTTAAAACTAAAGGCATTTTTTTAACATATCGTAAAAAGAACAAACCCATTTGCTTCTGTTTTTATTCATCTAATAATTCAGTAGTGTTGGTGTTAACCAAACTTATGTCGATTATCAGAAAAAATCTGGAATTATTTCACTATAAAAAAAAATGTTACACGAAAGTTTGAACACGGTTAACTGCAATTTAATCACTCTAATTAATTGACGTTGTGACGTTAGTAGACAGAGGGTTAAAAGCGTGCATATATCGATAAGATAAGGTATAAAAATTTCATTTCATCTAAATACTTATATGTACTATTTCCACAGTTTTACATTATTAAGATCGGGGACATTTTCACCCATTGCGAGAATTGTCAATTGTGCTGAAACTATTTTCTCAAGTCACTTATTGGTGGAAAGGTATTGCTGTTGAATAATAAATTATTATTTTTAACACATGATAGATTTTTGACTATATTTTATTCTTTATTACAAATAATTTTATTTTTAAAATATTTTTTTTTATTTAGATATACATTATTTATGATAACTGCAGATATTTTTGTATATATACCTTTATTTTCAATTTGTATAATATCATTTGATAATATTCACGGTGCTGAAACGAGTGCTAATCTTATTAATAAAAAAGTATTAAAATAGATTTTAAAAAAATGGTTTATTGGGTAAATATTATATATTGCTTTTGCAACAAAAAGTGACAAGTAACACGTTAACCATTTGTATGCCACAAGCGCGTTAACACGCTCTTTAATCACACACACTGCGTACCGGCCATATAAAATGGGCGCGTATACACGCTGTAACACTCAATATCTAGCCAAGTTTGACTGTTTTAAATTATATAATATTCTAAACGCACAGTGACATCTACTGGAATTATTGTGAAATAGTAATACGTGAAATATTGTTAAGAATTATCTACTAAAAAAAGTATTACAATACGGTAAAAAAATAACAATGCATTTGAGTTCTGTAATATTTATGAGGCAGGATATTAGAACAGAAGAAAAGATGTGCACCTTTTCTACACTGCTATATATAGACAAATAAATCTTCAAAGATAGTTCTGATGAGGCGTAAGCCGAAATAACTATCAATTATATACCTAATAAATTTTGTAGAAGTTAAATACATAGCTATTTTTTCACCGTGTTATAACAGAATTCCACCATGTAAATGGCTATTCAACCTGTAAAAAAATCTGAATAATTTATGATATTGACTAAATAAAAAAATGCTTGATGGAATTTCGATGTCAAGTTTGAATTATTGAAACTAACCTAGTTCTGTTGCATTCATTTGACAGAATGCCTAAAGACGTGAAATTATACAAAGTTTCAAAACTTAAAAAATATATTAATTAACTTTTAATCTCCATCGTTAAGGTCCGCAATATGAGTATCTACCTCCTGGAATTTCAAAGGTTAAAATTAGATACATTGTGTTTTACTACCCACTTGTTTCTCAGGAATGCAGGTATTTAAAAAATAACTTAATAGATTACAATTTCAATGCATTATCAGCTATATTTACAATATGAATGCAAATGTTAACCATTTGTAACGCACTACTGAATAGAATGTATGCCAATAAAATACGGGAGTACGAAATAGTAAGCAAAGATGTCCCACTAACAAATTTCTACACTCTACATTCCTCTAGAGAGAAAAGAATCAGTAAATACTTGTCGTTTTAAAATACTCCACGAACGCACGCAACTCTGTAACAACTCGATATAAAGACAAAAAGGGGCTTTAAACTACATAGTCGCAATCATAACAATCATCAAATTTGAATTGTTGAAGCTTTATACGATTCCACATATTTTGTCACTAACGACACGGATTTCGCCTTATGGCACCTTCAGAAACCTTTATCTTGAATTTTATAATCTTTCTCGGTTTATTTATCAAATCTTTTGATACATTATAAAAAAATATTTAATTCATAATAAAGATGCCTATAGGCGAAACCTGAATCATTTATTATTTTATCAGAAGATTTTAAAAATATAAAGAGGTCAATTATTAAATTCATGTTATATTCTTAACGACAAGTTTAATCTTCAAAATTCTTTCATGTCATATCCTTTACGTGGGATCAGTTCGATGAATCGATAACCTCATATATAAAATTCTTATATTACATCTTTGTATATTTAATTCTAACCGTTACTTGCCAATTTGAAATAAGTGTGTATTTTTAAGTCTAAAATTAACCAATTGCATTTAAATGACAGTTTATTATTATTTATTTAAGAATCCTTTCGTGAAAGACTCATTAACAGTATTTATTGTTAATAAAACTTATCACAGCCAATTGAGTGTCGTTATTATGAAAACGAAATCATGAAGTTTAGTTTGTTTATTTAGATCCTAGTTTTAAGGTATGTGTTTTTCTTTTGTAATTAACTTTTTCGTATATAAACGATTCTAATTGTGTATTGTGTGGCATTTCTGTTGCATCCGATGATAGAATGCCAGAAGATGTCGAAAAGGAAACCTGAGTCATGAGTGACTAAAGATATGAACATTTACAAAGTATCAATAATTTTAACTTGATATGGAAATTTCGCTAATCAGTCGTTATTGTACAAAAGTAATTTTTAAATTTTTGCTTTATTTAAGTCAATAGAAAAACGTAGCCAGGTTTATTACTCTTTGAACTGCCAAACTTTTAAAACTAAGTCTATTGGGTAGACAGTAAGTTAGATAAAGACATTGGGTAATTTAAAAATTTAATAGCGGTTATTATTACTAAACCATTGAACTCCCCTGCAATACAGTATCATTATAAATATGCAAACGTTGAAAGTGAAATATAGCCGTAGCAGCGTCTAACAGCTGTAATGAGAACACCTTCTGCGAGATGCATCTACCATTAAGAACAACAATAGTTACAGCGCAAAACAATGAACGACGTATCGCCATCTTGCGAAATGTATCTGCTTGAAATTAATATGCAAAAAGGCGCCAAGTATTCGAGCCGCCTATCTGTTATTTTCTTTAGTACGAAACGTAATTGGTTTTTTTTGTTCGTTTAATATAAATGATCATTCAACAGGGACGCTAGAAATTTTTATAAAAATCAGTAAAACACGGTGAAAAAAATAGCAATGTATTTTAGTTCTACAATTTTTTTAATAAGATGTAGTTGATAACTATTTCGGCTCACACCATCGTCACAATTATGTTTGAACGAACACATACATATCTATTGTCATGTGGTTATAGTTATCCAAAAACCTTCGCGAGAGAGGACAGAAGATAATTTGAATATATAGCAATACATAAAAGTAATACATACAAACTCTATTTTTTTATAAATGTATAAGATAAATGCGATAATATTTATTTATTGAAGAAACTCCATTATAATAACGAAAAATTTGCCTTTTATTTTGAACTTTATTTTTTTGTTTATGAGTAGATAGTTACGATTACATTAATCAAGGACACGTCGACATTTGCCAACAATTTAATATCGGTAAGACACTCATTTAACTCAGTTGAACGTTTTTATTTAGTGCAACAGGACACTAGGAATCATAAACTTTTACTACCAAGGAATTTGAGAAATAAACAGAGTTTAACAGTCGGAACGATAAACCAATGCGATTCCCATCATATATTGAATGAGTCATCGTCTTCCAAGTATTGATATTAATCAATTAAATAATAAATGTTAAAAGCAATACAACCAAATCAACCAAAATAATCAATATTTGTCACGATTCTATTTTTCTTTGTAGGCACAACCTTTCGAAAAATTATGATTTGTTTGAGAACGAAATTGTATGCTATAAAAAAATCGCTAAGTGCAACAATACAATTACGGTTCTTCTTAATTATGACGTACGGAAATTTCAGCAATACAATTAAATAATATAATATATCGCTCACGTTCGGTTTAAAAAAATCGATGTTGTTTTATTTGAGGAGGGTTTAGTCTGTTTTTATTTACAATCCCCAAACGTTTGCTTAACACCAACAACATTAAATTATTTATTAAACATACATTGTTAGAATATTCTTAACGCGATTCCCCAAAATAAGGGCAAACGAAAGGCCTTGAGTGCTAAAATGTTTTCAAAATAATCATTTACCAAAAATTGGCTAGCAAAATTCAATCTACCTCCGAAATAACACTTTAGTTAAATAAAACGGTTTCGGTAACTTAATCTATTAGAGGAAATACTGTACCAGACGTCGGTTTGAATGAAACACAATAAATAGTTCGTTAACAGACAATAGATGGAAAATATATGTCTTTAAAAACACTTAACCTTCTCACTGCTCACGTCTCAATTGTTGTGACAACGTGGATTGTAGTGTGTTGATAGTTTTTGCTAAGAAATATTAGAGTGTTAACTGTTGAAGTTAAATGCATTTTTACTGGAAGTTATTTAGTAACTCAATTTAATTTGAATTCTGAAAAATTTATACGATTCCGTATATTTTGTCACTTACGACCTGGGTTTCGCATTTCGACGTTTTCAAGAATTCTATTACACAAATGCAGTAGAACCGACACATAATTAACAGTAGTATCGGTTATATACCAAAGGAGTTTATTACAAAGAAAAAACAAAGACCCTAAAGCTAGGATCCAAACAAACAACTAAGTTTAGTTTCAAAGCTATTGAATAATAATAATGACTATTAATTGCCTGTGATAATTTAAGTATCGCTAAGTACTGCTAATGAGTCTTTCATGAAAGTATTCTACAATACATAGGTTGTTAATTGCTGCTGTTCTTTCATAAATAAGTATTTAATGAACGAATTTTTGTCATTCATTGGGATTAGTCGAAACCCGGTACGTGAGTATCAATTTGTTTACTATTTAATGTCGTTTCATTGCTTTTATTAAGTGATCAATTTACAAGAATATAAGACATTCGCACTAATGTTTAAATTGTCGAAACAATTTTATATGTTTTGTCACTACTGATGGGTTTCACCTTTCGGCATCTTCGGGCGTTTTATCACACCGATGCAATACAACTGACGTTAGTGGCAAAACGTGCCGATATCATAAATTATATCTTGTTGTACCAGGCCTAAATATACATAATTTATGAAATCGACTGCATGTATCAGTATCAAATTTCAATTATTCAAACTTTGTACAATTTCACATGTTTTCTCACTGACGACCCGGGTTTCGCCTTTCGGCATCTCCAGGCATTCTATCACACGGATGCAATATAACTGACCATACAACTTATTAGTCGAAAGTTATTATTTTCGTAATATTCTAGCAGTACATTGATTTAACAATAATATATTCAAAATAGACTTATTGCAAATCTCTTATCGCGAAGATATATTGAAATCCGTTACGAAAATTCACACTCACTTTTCCTTGAGAAATGTTATGCATAAAGTCGAAATAAACGAATTCCAAGCTGCACTTTGCATCTATGAATATTGTGGTAAAAGCATTAATTATTGGCCCTTCGAATAATTTATTTACACTATATATCAAATGTCAACGTTAATATATGATAATATTGTATGTGGAACTCAACAAAATCGACAAAATCTGAAACGTCGTGACATTTAATTCTCTTTTAAGCCATTAATAATTTCAAAACTCGAAGTGAAATGTACCACATACTTCTTTTTTAACACGATGGAAAAATAGCAATGTAATTTAGTTATACAATTTTTTTTAAACTTATAATTGATAGCAATTTCGGCTATCGCCATCGTCAGAACTATTTCTATTGTTACCATTATAATAGTACTATTAGCCACCGTGTAACAATGGAATTCTACCAAGTAAATGCCAATTCAATCATTATATATCTTTCTTCTTTTTTGAGACCAAATTAAGAATTCTGGCAATGTATGTTCCAGATATTTTTTTAGAAATCCTAGATGAAATGAATTGTTTGTTCTTCCAAAGTGTATAACCAGTCTGCCAATCGTAAGAGTATTAACAATTCTCAACAGTATTGTTTCGGATGTCGATATATTTAATTTGGACGAGAGGTGGATTTTAGTATACATATATAATAACAACGACTAGTTTTTTTAGTGACGAATCGATGTGATTTTATTGGGCAGAAATAATTTATATTTCTTATCGATGTCCAAAGCAACCTCGCCAAAACTCGTACAAGTTACTCTTTTTGAACATAATTCTTATTCTAATTTGAAATTTTTGTTTTATTTTAATCTTAGATTGATATTTTACTTGTTTATATTATCACGTGAGACGATCAATTCGTGTAGACAACAGAAACTTACCTGAGCGATGTCCAATCATAGCGCTTAGAAGTCACCAACAATTGGTATTTACTTTTTTAAATATAATTTATTTTAAAACAATACAATATATCCGTGTATGTAATGTCGCAAGTATAACTCACTACTTATTGGCCTTTGTTTTGACACACTAGATGGCACTAATCTTTTTACTAACATATTACATTTAGCCTCTTTTCTTACATACTAGATGGCGTCTTATTTCATGTTATTTCATGTAAAACTCATAAGACTTTTGTTAATTTAAAACTATAAAACTCCAATCTACAATGGGTCGCCGAGACCTTTGTTGTATTATATAGCTTCCTTGTATTAGTATCATATGGTATCCATTTATTTTATCGTAGTGTATGTATTTGCATTATATAGTATCCTGATATTCTGTATATGTATCTAGTATCTATTATGTATTCTATCCGTATCTATAACTATGTATATCTAGCATGTATCATTAAGTATATTAATATTATATTCACTGGTGTCGTAAGTGCAGAGTAACTAGGCAGCAACTAGCAAGAGCAACTAGCGTGTCACTCTGCCCTAAAAAGAGATCAAAAAAGCGTCATGCAAAAAATATAGCGAGACGCTTTTAAAAAAAAAGCATATGATCCAATAAAAAAATGCAAGCACAATACACCGAGATGAAAGGACTAAGGGCGTTAAACACGCCCTTAGTCCCCATCATAGTGAAAATACAAAGTCAAGTCAGTTCGGTTCAATCACCAAGGCCTTACGGTGTTGGATCCGTGTGATAGAATCCCTTAAGATGCCGAAAGGCGAAACCCGGGTCGTTAGTGACAAAACATGTGGAATCGTACAAAGTTGTAACAATTCAAATTTTATATTGAAATTCCATCAAGCACCTTCAGTCGATATCACAAAAAAATCTCTGTATCATTTATTTGTTTATTATTATATTTTTTATATAAAGGTCTGCCATTCCAGCGAGAGAATTTATCTACAAACGTAAAGTCCATTGCAAGTTCGTTGAGTCAAACATCTTAGCAACAATTAAAATGTGTAGTCGAAATTGGATGCAGAAAATCTCAAAATATAACAACCCATTGTCTCTTCTTTGCGCAATGACCTTGCGCCATAGGACACATAATCTCACCAGAAATCTAGATCATCTCAAATGCGCAGATATGACTCTCAATTTTTGTATTAGTAAGTGAAAGTCAACATTTTTCTAATTCTTTAAAATAATAAAAACACTTTTAATGTGTTAACTGTCACTTCTAAACGTTTCTGTTGTGATATTTTACAAAATTCTTTCGACTAATTCGAGACGAAAATGAGAGTTCTGCCGTCCTTAATATTATCATTTTGTATGTTCCGGATATTTTTTTAAGAAATCGTGGACATAATTTGTTTCTTCTTTCAAAGTGTAGAACCATTAATAATGTTCAACAGTATTGCTTCGGATGTTAATATATTCCATGTGTACGAAATGAAGTTCAGGCAAATACTATTTTTCAGTTAAAATAGATGTTTTATGAGCTACTTGGTTGATTTTTTTGCAATCTTTGTTGATTGTTTTTATCACTTTACGTTGAAACATGTTGACGTTGCAAAAGCAATGAATTTGTAATTCGTAAATATTGTACCGTACTGTTGCTCACGACCCGACTTTCATTATTATTAAATTAATAATATTAAAAGCTATTTTAGTTGTATGTTTAGATTCCAGCCTTAGGGTCTGTATTTTTCCATTTTGATTAATTCTTCTTGTACATAGTCGATGCTAACTATTTGTTGTGTGAGCTATATTGCATCCATGTGATAGTACACATGAAGATACCGAAAGGCGAAACCCGAGTCATGAGTGATAAAACATGTGGAATCGTTCAAAGTTTCAAAATCCAAATTGGACAATTGAAGGTGATTAGTGAAATTTAAATTTAAATATTTGAACCTTTGTACGATTCCACATGTTTTTTAGCTAACAATCAGGGACTTGATAACCGATGCTAACTATTTATTTTGTGTCAGTTCTTTTGCATACCTGTGATAGAATGACTGAAGATTCCGAAAGGTGAATCCCAGGAGATAAGTACAAATGAGATTTATTAAGCTATTTTTATAGTAAAATAACTCAGATGACGAAACATGTATTTTGTTTTATTTTAGTTCGAAATAATTATTTTGTCTTAGCGTAGCACCGAGCACCACGTGTCAACAATCACTGCCTTGCACCAATAATTAACGATCAACCAATTCTCAAAGGTTGATATTAATTTATCACCAAGAAGTTTCTTCCCGCGATTCTTTTGCCTATAAAACATACTGATGCAGTGGTGTGGACCATCAGTTGAACAAAGACATTAAAAGAACAAACAACTCTCAGTCTACAATAGTCAGTTAGAAAAATAATCAAAAGTGCATTTAGCAGCTATCATGGAACTGGTGAGATCACGCAATTTGCAGATGCAGTTACTCTTGCATTATCGAAAGTGCATCGTGTATTTTAAATGCGCCTACAGTATCTTTCGAAAGTGACAAATATTTTCCATCTCCGCAAGCGCAACTAGAACGCATGTGATCGAATTCCTTATTGAAAAGTGAACATCGTGATTGCTCCTCTGTGAATATAGCATATCTCCTTTCGTTTCGAATAATATCATCTTTAACCTACGTCCGCTCTCGTTATGGAGCATAGGGCAATAAGACTGCATCGTCATTATGCCTCTCTTTTACGAAGTGATTATTTGTTTTATCTTCGCTTCTAGTCTATTTAAAAGACTTTAGTTTAGAAATGGTTTTATCTACGAAAACTACATGTAGCTAAATTAAACAATCTTTCTCTTTTACGGAAAGAGAAGTGATAGACCGCGTAGCACTCACTAACTGGCTTTATTTTTGTTGAATACCCACTACAGACGTAAAGGACTTGCTTTCCAAATTAAAATATCCTTTTTCAAACAGAACTGCAATGTTAAACAGTTGCTAAATCTCTCTTTTACGAAAAATATAAAGGTAGATCGAATAAAGCCAGAGAGTGTATTTTTTTTTTACTTTTTTCCAATGTGAAGTTTTTTTCTACTCCTAGAACTGGATAAATAGAGTATGGATAGATCGTATAGAGGCTAGCTAGCTATGTTTCGTTTTTTTAATCGCTTGAAATGTCAATCGCATGCTTTCCTGTTTGAGAGATCTGGATACATTTTTTTGTATGAAAATTGCATCACGGTGAAAATATAGGATATTTGTAATATATTTTACATTAATGTATTTTAGTTACACAAAATTTACAAGATATATAGTTAATAGATATTTCGGCTCACGTCGTCGTTAGAAATAGTTCTATTAAGGTATGTTATTTTTTACGGCATTTCATTTAATATCAATCAATACGTTATTTGTACAGATTTTTTTTAATATCGTAATATTTATTCACTTTTATTGTTGAAATTTCGATTTCAAATGCTTTGTCACTAATTATCCGGGCGTCGTCTTTTAGCGTATTCGTGCATTCTGTTCAGAGCTGACGTGTTGTATCCGTGTGATAGAATGCCTGAAGATGCCGAAAAGTGAAACCCGGCTCGTTAGTGACAAAACACGTGAAATCGTATAACGATTCGAAAATTCAAATTTGAAATTAAAATTCCACCAAACATCTTTCGGTATTAAAAACAATAAAAAAATACCATTAATTTTATCGAATCATACGATTCGCGATGAGCAATACCAGTACTGAAATTTTAATATAAATTGTATTCATTGAATTGGCATTTACTTTGTAGAGCTTCATCATAGCGCTGTGAAAAAATTTCAGTGTTTTTTAGTTCTACAAAATTCATCTTACAAAATACGTACTAGTTAGTAGTTCCTATTTTTTCACCGTGTGACTAAATATTGTGTAAATGTAACGTGTTTCCATTAAAAAGTGATAATAGAAGCTTTAAATGTGTTGTTACACATCATTTCAATTTTTATTATACTTTTGTTTTTGTTTACAGAAGCTATTATATTTATTGGTGACGGCCTGTTCGGCCGCCAGAATATCCAGAAACGACGTGTCTCCGTTATCAGCTCAACCATCAGGTGGCAGTCCATACCTTCCAGTCATAAACTCAGATGAATACCCTGTGACACAAAGCTCTCAACAGGAAACTCCTCAAAATTTAAACCAGCAGCAAACAAATGATTATTTGCCACCCCTAGAAGCACAGCAGCCGAATTCTCAATACACTCCAGTTTCAGATTCTGTCGAAGTTCTAAACCCAGAATACTTCCCCATCAATTTAGGACAGAACAATAATCAATATCAAACACCTGAAAATTCACACCAGCAGCCGTTTGAACAATACCAACTTCAACAAGATAAAATCCATGGATCACAAAATATCAACACTTACCCCAATCAATACGTCCCCATTACGGATTACAGTAACCATGGAAACAACATGTATTCCCTTCCTGAAGATGGTGGATACTATTCAAAACAATTTTATCGACCATACGAACAAAATATTAATTCTGAAGCTTATCTTACTCCGTCTAATATTGGAGAGAACCAGTATATACCACCAACAAATAACGTGGAAATAGCTTCAAGCCAGTATATACTACCAACAAGCAATGTGGATTTCAAATCGAATCAGTATACACCACCCACAAATAATAACGCAGAAGTAGTTTCGAATCAGTACATACCAACAAACAATAACGTGAATATCAATTCGAATCAGTATACACCACCAACAAATAATGATGCAGAAGTAGTTTCGAATCAGTACATACCACCAACAAACAACGTGGATTTCAATTCGAACCAGTACACACCACCAACAAACAATAATGCAGAAGTACCTTCCAATCAATACATACCACCAGAAAATAACGTAGAAGTTGCTTTAAATCAGTATACACCATCACAAAATGACGTGGAAGTGATTTCGAATCAGTACTCACCATCATCTAATGACGTGGAAATAATTTCAAACCGGAACGCTGCTCAAAGTAATTATGGTCAAACCCAACAGAAATATTTACCACAAATTGAAACTAAAGACATAAGCAATAGTGATCACCAAGCACAACAAAATTTACATGCGGACTTTGAGCCCCAAAAACTGGTCCAAAATTATCCGAATCCCCAAAATTACAATTCAAAACCAGCTTCCGATGTGTATTTGCCAGGGGTAACAAGTAACTCTGTAACGAATCAATACTATCAACAGAATTTTAATGAATATCTACCTATTCTAGATTCAGCTTTAAACCAACTCAATGGACAAGAAAACAGTAACCAAGCCACAAACACAAAATCTCAGCCAAACTTTTATTCTCCTGTTATAAATTCGCCAAATAGTCAATACACCCAAGCAAATAATGAACAAAACTACAATGTTTACCCGTTATCGCCAAATACAAAATCTGTAGAAACGGAATACATCCCAATTGACACTCCAGTAAATCAATTTACCCAAACAAACAACGCTCCAGGATATATTCCACCAAGTGACACAAAATCAGTCACGAATCAATATTTACCAGCAGTGGACACCAATTCGCAAATTAAACAAAATAGCAACTCTCCAGGAGAAACAAAACTTAATTCAGTGGAATATTTACCAGCTGTAGTCAATACGGATAATAGCAAATATGCTCCGTTAAAAAACGAATATTTGTCAACGGTCTCAGAAGCAACTCGAAGATACGACAGCGATTTTTCGAAACCTTCTTCCGTATATAGCTTCAATACGATTTCATCAACTCCTTATCCATATTCATACACATTTTCAACTCCTGCAACAATATCTCGTTCACGTAATGATTACTACAGATCCGATGAATCAGCACGAACAGATCGTCCAGTCTTTAAATATTCACCAAAATGGCCAAAGATTGACTCAGTTACGACTCCTAGATCGTTTGAAACGTTCAAGATAAATCAAAAAGCTCAATCAAGACAAGCGTATGCTAACTCGAGGTCATCTGCTATTGGAATATTATCAGGAAGTCAGCAAAGTGACAAATTTGAATCTTCTTCAGCGGATCGGAGCAGATTTGATTCGAATCATCTGGATCAAAATAATCGCCTTAGAACTCCACAGTCGTTGGATTCGATTCAGAATCATTTCCAATCAGGCAATCAAGAGGACAATGATCATTCATCACATCAAAATTCTCATTATTCTGGACATACAAAAGAATCTGTTCCTATTTTGAAACAAATGAGCGAAATGGCGGCAGATGGCAGTTTTAGCTATGAGTAAGTTAATTTATTATTTATTGGATAATAAAAACATAAAACATAATACTATTTCCACAATATATTTTATGATCGCGACTGATTTCGCCCATCGCGAGCATTATCAACTGAAATGATAGCAAGCTAGTATACAAAACCAATGGTTCAAGAATTAAAAAAACAATTTACAGAAAGTATACATACAATTGAAGTAAATTAATTTAAAATTAAATGTTAACAAATTCTTATTTTGTTAGCAAGAATAATAAATGGGAATTGTTCACAAAAAAAATAACTTATATATATATTATGGATCTAAAATTTTAGAAATTAATCAATATAATATTTAAAATAATTTTAGTCACCTAAAACCCTTCTAGATAATTCATATTTATCAAAGATCTTGTAACAGCGATTGTTTATTAAATTTAACGAAATAACTTTTTTTATATAGAACTTATAGAATTTATTATCTATAGAACTCTAACTGGAGACCAGACACACGTTATGCAACAAGGTCACATTGAGAATCTTGGAACAGACCATGAAGAGCAGGTCATCCATGGGTCTTACTCGTATATTGGAGATGATGGAAAAACCTACACGGTGACTTATGTAGCTGATGCCAACGGCTTCCGAGCAGTTGGAGATCACATACCAACTCCTCCGCCAGTTCCTGAAGTGATTCAAAAGTAACTATGAAACAATTGAACCCAATCACTTTTAACGTGTAAATTTTCACACTTTTGGTGGATGTAACGTAATTATTAGCACTATTTCTACAATTTCATTTTATTTATGTCAGGACTGGTTTCGATAATCACGAGCATTATCAACTGATACAATAGAAAATTAAAACAAGCGTAGTTGTATAAAATTTCAGTTGATAATTATCAGGTATACAAAACAAATGGCACAAGAGATAGAAAATAATTTACTTGTATCTAAAAAACGTAAAATAGTTCACAATTAAAGTATAGTTATTTTATTTCAAATGACTTTAATTATTTAAGGTCATTTAATTTGTACATTAATTATGTTATTTTTTTAATCATTTTTTTTTTAATACCTAGTAATTTCGAACTCAACTCTTTACAAATAACCTTAATTTAAAAATTGAATTTTTGTTACAACTGTTGTACGATTTCACATGTTTTGTCACTAACGACCCGGGTTTCGCCTTTAAGCATTATCAGGCATTCTATCACACGGATGCAACAGAACTGACAGAATGCCTGAAGATGCCGAAAGGTGAAACCTGGGTCATTAGTGACAAAACATGTGGAGTCGTACAAAAGTTGTAAAAATTCAAATTTGATAATGAAACTCCATCAAGCACCGTCAGCCGATATCATAAACCTTACTTTTATTTATATTGAATCACTTGATAACACTCGTGGTAAAGAGAACACGTCCTGATCTGAATAACAGAATTTTGTGGTAATATAACTAAACACTATGAATTATTATTTCAATATAATTCATTTTGTTTTCAGGGGGCATATTTGTAATTTGTTCGGCTCCCCTCCTTGCTGTGCGCACAATTTAAAAATGGTATTATAAAAATAAAATCATTTTTTTTTTAGGTCAATAGAGTTCAATTTGGCTGAAGAAATTGCCAAGAATAGCTCAACTCCTGGATACCAGTACGGTAGTCAAGGCGACCACAATAATAAACAAAGTTATTCAAGTCCGGAACAGATTCGAGAGAGAAGTTCATATTCCAAAGAAATCGGGTATAAGTACTGAGTGGCCATACATATTTAACTTTCTCACACCTGAGAGTAGTGACATACTCCCTACTATCAATTTATCTTTAATATCTACTTAAATCACACGGTGAAATAATAGCAATGATTTTAGCTATTTCGGCTTACCCATCGTCAGAATTATGTTTAAACGTACATTTGCTTATCTTTATATGGCTGTGTATAAAATATACACAATACATCTTCTTTTCTGTTTAAGCAACTTACCTTATATCGTGCTAACCATAAAACTAAAGCTTAAAATAAACTAAACTAAACAGGTGGCATTTTCAATAAGCTTAAACACAGGCCGGAGATGATTTATTAGAGAAACGCATTAGCCATTCGCAATGGTCTGAGGAGCAGCGAAAGACTTATATTTGTATATTTGTTTAAAATTTCGTGTGACAATTAATCTTTATTGATTTCCAGCTGCTCCAAAGCCGTTATCTTGCGACATTTGTTACAAAGATGTAAATACGTAGGTGCTGAGTTTAAATTTATGTTATGCGATTCTTTTATTAATTGATTTGGAAATTTAAATATTGGTGAGTTGACAGTGTTTATACTCACGGTAATATGCTATAAAAGTTTTTTAAGCATATTGCTGAAACAAACAAAATATTATGTGGCTAGTTGCGTCACAAATTAATATTATCTCTTTATAGAGAAACAGTATTATTAATCAATAACCCATAGGCTATATCTGCTATCCTTGATAATATCAAATCGTAAGTCGTGGACATGAACTGTTTGTTCTTATAAAATGTGCAACTAGTCTTGCAATGGTAAGAGCATTGAGCTTGAAAAGTTGACATATTCCACATGGACAATAGTGCGTTCATAAGAATACTATTTTATATTGTATTTTACCGCCTGACTGATAATTTTTCAAATGTTAGGCAATATAAAGAAGTTAAAACGATCATAACTTTGGTGTAAAAGCTTATTTTTGTATGTAAACATTATGTACTATTAAATATTTCATTGTAAATAATACATTATTTTTAGTAAATAAGTATTATTAGTAAATAAATTATTTTAAAGCAATGCTTCTAAAAGTTTTTATGTTTGCCTGTTTACTATGTGTTCATTAATTTCACGAAAAACGACTAGTGCTATTTTTTACTGAATTGGCTTTACTTGGTCAAATTCTATTAAAACAAATATAGACAACTTTATGAGGTTTCTTTATAGAATTCCAACAAAAATCTTCTGTCATTATTCCAAAGCATTATATATTAATCTTTTGCATTCAAATACTGTCATAGAGGCGCTACATTTTTCTCATATGAATCAAATTTTTCTCATTGATTCAATCAAGTCACATTAAAATGTAATTAATACTTCGAGACACCCTATTATTACGTCAAAGATGCCGAAAGGCAAGACCTTAGTCGTAAATGACAAAACATGACGAATTGTACACATTTTCTATAATTTATGAGTAATATTGTTTGATTCGAGTGTTTTATATAAGGGTGCTTATTCAAAAGAGCTCCCAATCAAATCCTGATTTTTTTTTGTAGAATTTAAACTTTGATATTTACACATTTTTTAAGGAATTAATTACTTTGACTATGTTTTTCTCGTTCTTCTAGCTTAATAAAGAACGAGATTAAAGATATAAGTATGTTTATTCATTAATTATTTTAATTATATTTACGTCATAATTTTCACATCGATTTTAAATAACGTTAATTTTATATTTCACATCATTCTAAAAAAAGCAACTGTCTTGTTGATGCATCATATTTCATCAGTAAAAAAACATTCTAAGAATGAATCTATGATTATTTTAATAATTTACAATTTTTTTGTAATTGTAAACACAATTGTTGAAATATAAAATAAAACGTACGTAAAATGGAAAGTCGTGAAACATGCCACTGGCGAATAATTGCATTTAATTGAAAACATTTCCAATAACATTTATATATACATATTTAACATTTAAGTTACACAGTATGATTATAAATAATAGTTCGGAATGAAAAAAATTGTTTGTTGTTTTATATAATAAGCTGATTGTAAATAAAATAATTTATTTTTAATTAATTTGTTTCCTTGCCTATACTTTTTGGATAGCAAATCAATGGAGCGATAAACTCTATAACGCGTTAGCATCAAAGTTCTTTAACTTTCCTTCGTCTGTTTTGTATTGATTTATTTATTGTATTTTTTATCGTTACAGAGCTGAGCAATTCAGAATGAAATTGGTATAGTACATCTTCACATATTTTATTCATAAACACACAAACACAAATACGATAAATAAGGAAAGCCATTTTCATATGCCAAGATTTTGGATTAATAAAATTTGGAACAATTAATCTATGGGGGGCGTTGAGAGGAACCGCTCTCGGTCTAAAACAATAAACAACAAATAATACACGGTGTTACTTTTGTAACACCGTGTATTGTTTGTTGTTTACTGTTTATATACGTAACAGTGAGAGCGTATTCTAAATAAAATTATATGTTTAGTTTCGTTTCAGTGAAATCGCGTTCAAGCATATCTAACCACATTATCATGTATCACTTTTAAGGTGTTGACAGTCACTTCTTGCTGGGAAGACTTATTGAATTATTATACTAAAACCAGGGCTGTGTAGTAAAATTTTATGGAAAGATTCGAAGTCGTGAAAAAACAAGCGACTCCGATAATTTTTTTGATTGTATTGAACAATTTGCCGAATTGGTTGAATCTTTAATTTAATGCACATAAATAGGAAAGGTGGGGAAAAAAACTTAGCTAAACCAAGCGTTTTTAAATCGGAGTCACGTTTTTCAACGATTCCACAGCTCTAAATAAAACACAATGTGCAGTACTGTTTCGCGACTGTTTTGCTCATTGGGAATCGTCAACAAATCAAATACAAATTAGAAACATGCGTATTTATACAAGAATTAAAAAACTAAGAAAACAATTTACAGTAAGCCGTACAGCATAGAATAATACTTACTGGTCAGAAAACCAATTTGTTTTGAGAAGCACAGGGTCAATTGACTATTGTAATGCTTCATTGTTTTTTTTCGTATGGAAATGTTTATTTTATGTTTAAATATTATTACATCAGACTGTACGCAAAGATGGGTTTGTTTGTGTTTAGCTTTAGACGGTATTCGGCCGGAATAAAATTAGCGTTGAGGGTTTTGGAAACCCGTTTCGCAATTCCCGAAATTGTAGCGTAAACAAAAATTTCAACCCCTTTGTTGGGCTTTGTGTAATTGGAAATGATTGTACAAAATATTTACCTTCGCAATTCGCTGTGAGATAAACAAATAATTGGAACCGCTATTTATGAACGCTCATCATTCTTCAATTAACAAAAAAAATATTCAGTTTTGGCTCAAACGCCCTTAGTCTGCGACACTTAAAAGTATTAATTTTCTCAGAAATAAAATAAAATTGAAATAGGGACATCATATTCTAATAATTAACATTCTATTGATCCTGATTGAATTGGAATTTACTTGGTAGAACTCTATTATAACACGGTGTAAAAATAGCATTTTTTAAATTTTTATAAGATATAGTTGATAGCTATTTAGGCTCATGCCATCGTCAGAACTATGTTTCAACGTACATTTGTTAGCTATATGTAGCTGTGTGGAAAAGGTACACAATACATCTTCTCTTCTGATTTAACAACTTATACAAGCTTATATCGTGCTAGCAAAAAAACAAAATTTTAATTTAAATTAAATTCACCTATACAGGCGACAGTTTCAATAAGCTTAGATACTGGTAGGAGATGATTTATTACAGAAATGCACTAGCCCTTCGAAATGGTCTGAGGAGCGGTGAAAGACTTATATTTGTCTGTTCGTTTAAAATTTCGTGTGACAATTGATGTCTGTTGTTTTCCAGCTGTTCCAAAACCGTCATCTTGCGACCTTTATTACTACGATGTAAAAACGTAGGCGTTGAGTTTAAATTTACATTTTAAAGCGATGTTTACTGTGTTTTTAATTTCACGATGATTTTTTTCACCAATACTCCCTAAGTAATCGACAATTAATTAGTTAGTATTAGTGAAAAAATGATCTGACGATGGTGGGAGCCAAAATAGCTCTCAACTATACCATGTAAAAAAGATGTATAACTAAAATACATTGCAATTTTTTCACCGTCCAATAAACGTTCTTTTATATGATTATATCAATATCGGAACGGCTTCGCTCTGATTTGTAGCAGTAGTTCTGAATTGGAAAAACTACGAATAAGTAAAGCACTCCATTGTTGATCGGTTAAAAACTTTCGATACATTTCAGTAATTGGTTTGTAAGATTAAAATATTGAAACGGTAGGTACAATCAATTCAAAATATATTTTGAGCTTCAAAATTTATGTTAACAAAATCTTGTAGCCGAATTGTTTGAAAACCTCAAACATTAACCGTACCGGGTGATTGTATACGCTGTATATCTTCTGTTATTTGTTGTTTTTTGTACATACCCTTAATTTGAGTTTGGATGGGCTTCATACTAATCTGTTTAACTTGTGTTGTACCCACTAAATAAAGGTAAATCATCTCACATGACACAGTTATATGACACGAAAATAACAAAATAAAGAATGCTTAGATATAACCATCAAGCAACAAAGTCTTCACTATAGCTCCTGTATCTTTTATTTATACAGGGTGTTCGCTGGGAAAATAAACTATTTTAATTACCGTTTTGGTACGCATATATTATGACAGTTTATATTTGGAAGTTTTGATGTTTAATGTGGCAAATTTGAGTTTTATCTTCATGGTGCTTTTAATGAAATTATTTATTTCTTTATAATTAAAGTATTAATAATATGATTGTATTTTAGTCTTCATAGACATTTAATTATGTTTTATTTATGAATCCATATTTGACCATCCATGGCCTGAATATTTTATTTGTAAGCTTTGAATTGCTGAAACCTTGTGCGATTCCACAAGTTCTGTCACTTACGACTCGGGTTTCACCTTTCGGCATTTTATCACACGAATGTAAGTCGATTGGACAAAACCTTGGGTACTGCATAATATATAATAATGCATACTCCTTCAGGAAAAGAAGCTTCGAAAAATTCTTCAGAGCCTTTTTCGAAATGAAGGTATATTTTGAATTTCTTAGGGCCCAAAAGATAACGTATTCTCAAACTACATTACAGAAATAAGTTGTAAATTAATTTAGATCGAATTTTTTACATCCAAAAAGGCACTGAAAATTTCACTAAGCGCATTCAGTCGATATATGTATGTAGTATATATCCATATTCTTTTTTAGTTAAAATTTAAAATTATTAAAATATTCAGCCCAAAATAACATTTATTTTCTTCTAAAACCTTTAATTATAAAGCAAAATATTCTTACCGCGGTGAAAAATTAGCAATGTATTTTAGTTCTACAAAAATTTTAAAGTACGTAGTTGACAGCTGTTCGGCTCACACCTTCGTGAGAATCAGTTCTAATTTGAAACAACCATTAACTATTTACTTTGTAATTTCTTTAGAACTAAAATACATTGCATTTTTTTCATAATATTGTTATTGAATACTAACAATTAATTGCCAATCCAATCAACAAAGTATTCATAATTTTTCTTGATAGAAATTAAAAATGAAATATTATATCAAAGATTCTCGTGTTTTAAATTTTTTTACTAAAAATAAAAAAAAATTGTTACTAAATCCAAAACAAACCAAGTCTTTTTTTTGTACTTTATATACTAATATAATTATACAAAAAAACAATAAATAACAAGAAAAATCTAAAATTTAGATCATTTTGTATTAGTGCATAAAAAAAAATGGTTGAATCGATATCTTCCCGTACGCAAAGGTGCGGTATATTGAATTGGAGTCAAAATCAGCAACGATATCGTTGCTCTGTAACCAAAGGGCTAACGAGATATGCGGGAACGTTATACGGACGCTTCACTGTATTATATTTCCATACGAAAAGAGATTTATTGTTTCACTATTCCAATAAATATCTAGGCCAAATTTAGTCCCAAAATTACACGAAATCAGATAAAATGTCTCGTAAAATGCAAACATTACATTTCATTACACAAACAAAACGGTTTTATGAGTTTCATACACTCGTGAATAAAACATGTTGCGCGGCACTTATTTCGATTGTAAAAATGCGGAAAATTTTATATCATATATCAGAACACAAATTGTCGCAAAATATTTAATAAGCCATGCAATGATTTTTGTTTTTTTTTTTTTTAAATAATCAAACACAGTTCTCGGTAATATAATGTATCCACTGTTTTATATTTGTCGATATAAATTTATAAAGGGGATATTTTTTTGCAGCATTTTTTTTAACTCTGTTAATACTCTTATGGTATTGATTGTTAGTTTTTTGTAGAGAAGGCATTATATTTTGATACAAAACACAATTTTAAAGTAAATTTCCACACTTTATATAATTAAGAATCAGACCGGTTTCGGTCATCGCGAGCGTTGTCAACTAATACGTAATAATTATATTTTAATAAGTACATTTAAATACAGGAAACAGAATATTTAGTACTAAAAGGTTTTTCAATAAAGACGCCCAAAATTCGTTAGTTCATAATAGACATGCTATATTAGTGACACCTTTTAAATTTTAGTCAAACAATTAGTAAAGTACGTCGTGTGAGATATGTGGTGACACGAAATGACTACCAAGATCATGAGATTTAACGGGTTGAGACTAAACGAATCTTTGAGAATAATCCGCAAATAATTGACGCCCTCAAAGTCAGTCAACCTAACAAATTCTACAAAATTTATGCGATAAAGTCAATGAAAATTTAACGACGTTATATTTCACACTTAATACCATAAAATATTCTTTGAAATCGAAAAAAAAAACATTGGATATCCCATACACAAATTGTTGTATTTACATTAACTCAAATTTCGAGCGTTCTTATTGAAAGAAATGACAGGTTTAACTCAGCTCGAACATTATTCAACCGATCAGCTCATGAGAGAATCCGGAACTTATCTTAAAAATATTAAATAGTACTACACATTGTGGTTTTAATATTTGTTTTATGCGACTCAACAAAGAACATATTTATTTCTTCATACTGGTAAAAACACATTTTTACTCGACCAAAATTTGAAAATAGAAAAAAGATAAATACAATATGTCATGTCATTAAACATAATATTTCCAAAGAAAAAGATGATAAAAATACTGTACATTTGATCAGATTCGCTATGATTGATGTATGTATTTAAATTGTTATAAATATATTTTATTTCTAAGTTATATATCTTCATTTTGTCGTTTACACGTACGCTATAAAAACAAATGTATACTTGAGATAAAAAAAAAATTAATCAATAATATTATATTAGATCTTGTTTCTAAAGTTCCTACAATAAATTTCACGAAGTTTACTGAAACTGTCGAATAAATGTTACTTCATTGAAATATCTACAAACATTTGTTGCATTCATGAAGTTTTCAATTTTACTTTCTTTCTATCACAGCTGGCTTATACTATTACTAAAACGTATTTTATGCTTTCCTAGTACCCTCTCTCAGAACGACAATTCACTTTATAGTATGCTATCTAAGACATGAACGATAAATTAATGAATTTCCATGAAAAAACATTAGCTTTAACAGTTTTTTTTTAATAACAAAAACAGATTTTTATAATACTTTGAAACATTGTACAATTTCACATGTTTCGTTACTTTCAATCCGAGATTCGCATACTATCACAAATATACAAAGGAACTGACATACAACAAACAGTTTGCATCGGTTATACACAATAAAGGAAAAACACAGATATTAAAGCTAGGATCCAATTATCATCGCCATCATTTTATTAGTGTATTTAAAATTTATAAGTCCTTAAAATTTTATTTGCAGACTAACATAAAATATAGACTATATAAATATATATATTAAGCCATTTTTTTAACATATCCTTGTTTTAATTATCATTGCATCAGTCGATAATTCTCGTGGCAAGTTTTAATTAAAACCTAACATTTTGTTTTATTGTTTGAACGGTAACGCTTTTATAGAATAAATACATTCTCACAGAATAAATCTAAGCCATGGCGGCTAAATCGACAGAATATTTAGTAATCTATTAATTGAATTTAATTAAAAATAGGTAGGACTCCATTAAAACACAGTGATTACATAGCAATGAATTTTAATTCAACAAAATTTATAAGGTATCCAAATGACAGCTATTTTGGCTTACTCAGTCTATAGTTCTGATAAGGGCGTAAGCTGACATAGCTACCCACTATATACTTTCATCAAAAAAAACCCCATTTATGTTTTAATGTTAGTTGATTAATATTTATTAAAAAAACCCTTTCAAGAAAGACTCATTAACAGGATGGTTAATGGAAGTTGTAACGGGCAACTGGGTTAATTATTATTGGATTAGAATTATTACTTTTGTTTTAGTTGATAGCTATTTTGGCTCACGCTATCGTCAGAACTTTCCTTCTATATTTATACTATATATATATACTATAGTTCTGACGATGCGTGAGCCGAAATAGCTATCAACTATATTTGTTAAAAATAATTTTGTAGAACTAAAATACATTGCTATTTTTTCATCAATTTATTTACTAATCTATGAAGAGTAGATTGAAACCTTAATCTTTATTTCAAATAAAGCGATATATAAAGGAAACTATATTGCTCAGTAGCTCAACCGTCACAAGCTGCGCTATAACCTCGTATCGGATCATAATTCCAATCACGTACACCAATAACACGAGAATCGCGCCAACAACCAATGCCTCAAATGCAAAATCAATGACATTCCGATTTCTTCTCAGTGCAACGTCTAGCGGGATCTCTATGTATCTCCTTACATAGTCTACCCTCCTGATACTTTACTTTGACATTTCTGGAATATATTTTCATTTTTATTCAAAATTCATTTAGAATATAAGATTTTTTAACCACAGATATGTTATCTACCTTTTTTCATGGACTGTTCGCCTAATACATTAAGTCAGTAATTGGACATTTTGGCTGTTAATTTCATTATTTTTTTTTCGCTGTTTTTTTTAATAAATTTCGAATTAATTCACTTTTTTAAATAATAAATATACCGGTCACTCTAATCGCAATCATTATTAACTAATCAGGTACTGACAATAAATAAAATAATTTCCTTAAATAATGGTAAAATGTCTAAAGTTTTATATTTGAATATTTAAATATTGATCCACCAAGAAGTGACAGTTAATTAACACATTCATGAAATAAATGTTAGGTATATAAAACAAATGGCTCAAAAAACATGAAATTAATTTACAGGTCATCGTAAAAAATATATCTGATCATTGATTAGTAGTTAAAAAAAGATTTTTATTATTGTACTTTAAAAAAATATTGTATAATTATTTTTTATAATAAAAACATATTTCCAGATTTAGTACTTATATCTACAATATGTTTTGTGATCAAGACCGATTTCGCTTATTGCCAGCTTTATCAACTGATATACGATAGCTAATTATATATATTGCGGAATTATATGTTATGGAAATAAATACCCAAAAATATGTTTTTATTATTTGAAATATGCCTTTTCATCGAGAAGGAACATTCAACACGTTAAAAGTGTTAATTACTTTTTTAGTTTTTCTTGAATTTGTTTTATATTAGTTGATAATGATCGCGTTGAGTGAAACCAGTCCTGACCTTAAGAATATAAATTTGTATCAATCATTTAAAAATCATTGTTTTATTCTTTATTTTATTATAATATAATGCTTGTCCACTGTAAAATGTCAAATAATACATTAAAAATAAAACAAAATATCGTCGAAGTAGGATTTTGGTGACTTATGACAGCTTACGTCTTAACTAATTATGATGTTAATAGTATAAAATTGTTACATGTATTTCAAAAAAATTTGTTTTACCGATTTTCCACCAAAAAGTGACACCTTGAGAGCGAACAATACTCTACGTTTTACAGATGCTACTTGATCACAATAACCTGTACAACGCCGAATTCATTTATTGAAAACATCCCACAGATACACATTCCTGCGCCGTGTCACCTGAAATAGGGCAATATAATAACTACAATAGATAATTTGGTATAATAAATTATGCTCTTAACTTCCCCTAACCATCGGTGGCATTGTTAACACAAAGGTATTTTCAGGAGAGAGCAGAGAAATTGGGGTATCTCCAACCCCAAATTTTGGTTTCTATGATATCCGCGATAATTCACAATACAACGTACCGCACGCATTTGTCTGGAAATAGCTTATTTCAGAAGGAATAATTTCGTTACAATAAGTTAACGATTTGTATTTCAAAATGTTAAGCATTTATTTTATCTGATGTTTCAATCCTTAAGATTAATATCGTCCCTACGATGCCAAAAAGCGTCTGTGACTAATCGCTAATATTCAAGACAGTAAAATTCTGAATAAATATCGGGTCAATGAGAAAGAGAAGAGATTGTTTAATATATACATAAAAAGTCGTAATAAAGAAATGAAATTATTCTTATTGAATATTTTTTCACATCTATTCTATTATCCAACACCAACCAAAAACACTTAGTTTTCTAACTATTAAGATGTTATCTGCCACTATTTGGTGGTAAGACATTATATTTAAAAATTGAGACGCAATAGTTAGTATTTCAACATTTAAATTTTTTTAATTATTGGCTTCTACCTGATAGTAATGTTTATTTGTTTTATATATTTGTTAAATATACGTTAATTTTATATATAAAAAATTTTAACATTTAATGTTGGAAATTAAATAAATAATCAACAAAACAAAAAACAAGGATAGCAAGAAAGTCAACCAAGCAAGCTCATGTAAAACATATTTTAATACGTTAAAAATAGTATTCGCCTGAACTCATTATGTCTGTCTTTGTTGCATCCGTGGGATAGAATTCCTAAAGATGCCGAAAGGTGAAACCCGGTTCGTTTAAGACAAAACATGTGGAATCGTATAAAGTTTCAAAAATTCAAATTTGACATTAAAATTCAACCTTCGAGCACGTTAAGTAGATATCATAAAATATTAAAATAGTTTTATGTTCAGGACTAATTTCGCTCATCGTGAGCACAATCAACTAATGAGCAAAACAATTTAAAAGAAGACGTATAAAAATTGAAAGTTAATAACCATCAGGAAAACAAAACAGGTATACATTACAAAATATAATGTTTAGTACTATTTTACAATTTTATTTATTCTAAATCAGGACCGGTTGTTTTCTAATTGATATTATGTCAGTTGATAGAAAATGCAATATAAATTTGCGGTGAATCGAAAAGTCATAAATGTTCAAAAATTCGTGCTTTTATTATAGAAGCTTTCAGTGGCAGACGACAAATTTAAAAATAAAGATAACAAAGGAACTGTATTTGATTATGTAAAAATAAAAAAGTTCAATTGACGATTCATATAGCGTTCTTCCCGATTTACCCGGGAGATAAAACAATATTTTTAATAGGAATCGAAATTGGAAAGTTGAAAGCTTAGAACAAAATTAATTTCCTTAGAAACAGAGTTTTTGTAAAGATAATTTTTTAATGCAAATTACTCCGATCAACTTTTTTTCATTATAACATATATTAGACTTTTATCAAGAATAAATTAAGCCCCAGCATTTTTTGTTTCATTGTTCGTATGTAAAAGAGTAAATTGTAGAATATTTATCAATTTAATTAACGATTATTTACACTGTCACTTATTGGTGGAAAGGCTTTATATAATAAAAAAAATAAAAACATATTTTCTAGTTTTTTATTTTCATTCTTAAATTCAATGAGCACATCGCGATCAAAGAAAGTCTAGATAGATAAAGCTTTGTGCTTAAAGCGAGAAGCAGACCTACTCTCAAAAACAAGATGCTTCTCTATGCAACAATAACTTGCCCAATCATGGTTTACGCTACTCCAGTATTAGCTTATGCTCACCAGAAACATCTGTGTGTGCGTTTATATGCATATAAAATTATAATATTGCATGAGATTTATATTTGAATCGAATTCATTGTGTATTGCTCAGCTCTGCAACGACTAACATCTCTTCTTGAAGAAATCTGATGCTAAAACGTCATACATCTTAACACTCCATCAATTCGATATCAAAAAAATGATCAGGAACGGTTTCATTGCGTGCATTATCGACTGATATTCTAATCAACTTATATGTAATTTGATTAGGATATCAGTCGATAATACTACTCGCGATCAACGAAACCGGTCCTCTTCATAAAAAATACTGTGAAAATAATTAGTACATTAAAAAACAAATAATATTTAATGTTTTCTAGCTGACAGATAAATACCACCGATGTGAAAGAATGCCTGAAGATGCCGAAAGGCGAAACCTGAGAGTGAAACATTTTAATTTAAATTTTATGATAAATATTGTTGGATTCTTTTGTAATATCGACTGAAGGTGCTTGATGGCATTTCAATATAAAATTTGAATTGTTACAACTTTGTACGATTCCACATGTTTTGTCACTAGCGACCCGGGTTTCGCCTTTCATAATTTAGTATACAGACTATGCTAACTGTTTATTTTACGTTAGTTCTGTTGCATCCGTGTGGTAGAATGCCTGAAGATGCCGAAAGGCGAAACCCGGTTCGTTAATGACAAAACATGTGAAATCGTACAAAGTTGTAACATTTCAAATTGTTGGATTCGCTTGATATCTATTATACATAATAAATATTAAAATGAATTCCTTTGAATATCTCTTTTAAGTTGTTAACTGTCACTTATTGATGGATAGGCATGATATTTAAAACAATAAAGATACATATTTTTAGTACTTATTTCCACAATGTATTTCCTAATTTTTCTAACATTATAAAAAACGATATTAATGATAAACGAATGTTCATCGATATTTTCCATATGACTTGGGTTAAGCGAATATTTCAGATCAATATAAAACATTGTTTTGTTTTTTTTCAAAATCAAATGCAATAACTAAAAAAAAATATTTTTCTTATCTTGCTAGCCTGAAAATTTTATAACTACCAGGCGAGCAGAAACGCGACGCGAGATTTTCCATTTCGAGGAGGTAACATTTTTTTTTCAGTGAAAACATACATACATATTATATTATACGACTCGAGGCAGAAGAAATTCTAGACGTTTTGATTAAGAGCTCTCTGAAAACATACAGCGGGGAGAATTATTATGATAGCCTAGTATTTATATATATCCAACAGGGCATGAATCTTAGGATATACTGGAATTTTATTGAATAGAAAGACGTAATAAATTATTCAATATAGTACTTCGATAATGTTGTAATGAATAGATTTATATTTAATGGAGAAATAACGAGTCGCTTTTGAGGCATTTCTTGGTGGAAAGTCATTACTTACATATGTATTGTATATATAAATGAATGTTTGATTGTATGTATTTCTGGATTATTGACTGGTTTCTTGATTATTACAACCACATGATCATTTTTTCACCATTACACAAAATCTTACCATACTATCAACCATGTCATACTTTCAAAATGAAATTTTGCATACTTTTAACTGTTCATAAACTAAATTTGATATTTCAAATAATGAAAACACATTTTTAGTACTGATTTCCACAGTGTATTTTTGATCAGGAATGGTTTCGCTCATCGCGAGCATTATCAACTGATAGAATACAATTTACAAACAAGTCTATTCATATAAAATAATTGAGTAATAGGTAGCAGATATACAAAACCATGGGTTCAAGAACTAAGAAACAATTTTACAGAAAATCACACAATAGTAATACAAATAACCTAAATTGTATTCCATCAGTTGAATGTGCTCGCGATGAGCGAAACCGTTCCTGATCAACAAATATATTCGGGAAACTTGTACTTAAAATTTGTTTGTATCATTTGAAATATCATGCCTTTCCATCAAGAAGTGACAGTTAGTACCTTAAAAAAAAATATATATATACATAATGATATCGACTGACGGTGCTTGATGGAATTTCAATATCGAATTTGAATTAGTTAAATCATATCATATCACACTTATGCAACAGAACTGTCAGTGGCCTGAAGATAAAGAAAGGCGAAACCCGCGTCGTTATTGACAAAACATGCGGAATCATACATCGTATTTTCTGTATTAAATATTTCCACAATATATTTCTTGATCGAAACTTTGAGCGAAACCGGTTCTGATCAAAAAATATTTATTGTGGAAGTAACTACTAAAAACTTGTTTTTATTTTTTCATTATATTTATTTATTTAAAATAAAACAATACTTGCGTAGATATTTAATCATAGCTGATACGACACAAGATTGTATCAGGGCGACATAAAATAGAATCGGTTAAAAGTCCCGGCGCTAACCTTTAAGTTTCAATCAACGGCCGTCCGATCGCTACCCAATTAGTTTCGAAGATTAACAAGAAAGGCTTAAGTATGCTCGTCTGATAGAATCCAATCGATTCCCTTAATTAAATCACTCCAAATTTAAGCCGAGCTTAGTGTGTTTACAGTAAATGTTTCACAATTACAAGATAGGATAAGAAATGTAGCAGTCAGGCAGAAATAAAACCATTCACGTTGTACTTTAAATTAAAAGCAAAACCATTTCGTCTTTTTATTCGCAATCATTTTGTACAAACGGGAGGATACTAAACGGGTTTTTAAATTAAATAACTAATTCATTTATATGATAGTATGGAAACGACAATTAGAAAGAAAATTATATATCCTTCGCTATTTACAATAAGAGAAAGCTAATATTGCTTGGTTTTCACCAATATTTTTTTTTGACTTGATTGTTTTTACAATTATATATTAAGTACTAAAAATGTGAATTGTTACAACTTTGTACAATTTCACATGTTTTGTCGCTGACGGCCGGGTTTCGCCTTTCGGTATCTTCAGGCATTTTATCACACGGATGTCACAGAACTGACGAAAAATAAACAGTTAGTATCGTCTATAAACCAAAGTTATTAATTACAGGAAAACACACACCCTAAAGCATGCAGTAAATTGCAGCTAAAACAAATTTAATAATATTAATCTAAAAATAATCTTCATTAACGATCTTGTTAACGAGTCATTCTTGAAAGCGTTTTACAACAAGTTCTGTTGCATCCATGTGATACAATGCCTGAAGATGCCGAAAGGTGAAACCCAGATCATGACAAAACATGTGGAATAGTACAAAGTTGTAACAATTCAAATTCGATAATGAAATTCCATCAAGTACTTTCAGTCGATAGCATAAAGTATCTTTGTTTATTAATTGATGGTATCGACGTAAGGTACTTGGTGGAATTTCAATATCAAATTTGAATTAAAGGTGTCAGTTCTGTTGCATCTGTGTGATAGAATGCCAGAAGATGCCAAAAGGCGAAACCCGAGTCGTTAGTGACAAACCATGTGGAATCGTACAAAATTGTAACAATTCAAATTTGGTATGTTTATTTCTTTCTGTTGTACGGGGGCAAAAGTTGTTTCAATAACTTCTATAATTCGAGATACGCAAAACGCAGTTATTACGTATAGTATTGTAAAGCAATTAATTCAATCAAAATGGCCATGATCCAATATGGAAATATTTTAAGACAAAGGGTTCTTGATGCAATATTAATATCAAATTCTAGTAGTTGAAACATTATATGCAATATATCCACATGTTTTGTCACTCACGACGTGAGTTTCGCTGACATTCAGTGATATTTTAAGTTGAAATCAGTGTTTATAAAAATTATTTCACCTCATATAATTAGCTCTTAGTCTCAAAGATCAAATGTTTCATTTATGCTTTATTACACTGATTACTCTATCAGTTCTATTGCATCCGTGTGATAGAATGACTGAAAATGTCCGATTTCAATAACACAAGTTTTTAATTGTCCTCTTGTTCAATATAACGTATATTTTCGATGAATTCTTCAGTAGTTTTATTGAAATTTATTATAAGTTCCTTTCCTTCAAATATTGCATTCGTACATTTTGATGTGGAATCGATTCAAAGATTTTTCTTTTCTCTAAAATAAAAACGTTATTCTGCCACCATAGATAAATGCATTTTAATTTCAACGGCAATTTTTCTCGTTTGAATTCATCCCACGATCGCATCGGGGCGTGGGGCGAGGACCGGTTTCTCAAAACGGTTGTATCCCACCCTCGAGCCGCTTCTGCCAGTAATTAAAACAGACGCGCACGCCATTTGTAATTCACAATAAAAACATGCAGAAATAATCATCAAGTACTCCACTGGTTAAAAAGAAGTGAGAAAATTAAAACTGCAACTTTTTAATTACGCTGTTCTTCCAATCACACTTCTCTCAAATATTCAGATTTTTACCTGCAGTTCTCAACTCACCAACTATCTACAATCAATCGTGATTTTTTTACACGGTTTCAAAATAACTCGATTCACTGAAAAATATTTAAAACACGATTTTCAGTTCTGCATTTGAACTGTTCGACGATTCCATATGTTTTGTCACTAACGGCCTGGGTTTCGCCTTTCGGCATCTCCAGGCATTCTATCACATGGATGCAACAGATCTGACGAACTTAGGCGAAACCCAGGTCTTTAGTGACAAAACATGTGGAATCGTACAAAGTTGTAATAATTCAAATTTTGTATTGAAATTCCATCAAGCACCTTATGTCGATATCATAAACGATTTCCAGTATCAAAATAATCCAAAAATAACGAAAGAAACATCTAACCATAAAATTCATGATATCGACTGAAGTGCTTGATGGAATTTCAATATCAAATTTGAATTGTTGAAACTTTGTACGATTCCACATGTTTTGTCACTAACAACCCGGGTTTTACTTTTTGACATCTTCAGGCATTCAAAACTCATTAACAGTGTTTAGAGTTTATATGACTTATTATATCAATATTATTGAAACGTATTTTAGTTGTCATTTAGTTCCTAGCCTTGGTTTCTATATTTTTCTGTTAATTAACGTCGTTGGTATATAAACGATGCCACCTGTTTATTGTGTATCAGTTCTGTTGCATCCGTGTGAAAGAATAACTGAAGATACTGAATGGCGAAACACAGATCGTGACAAAACATGTGGAATCGTACAAAGTTTCCGCATTTCAAATTTAATAAATATTTAATATATAGAGATAGATGTATATATATATACTATTAAACACGGGTTTTCATTGTTTATAATATCATGCCTTTCCATTAAAAAGTGAAAGTTAACATATTTTAAATAATATATAAATATAAGCCAAAAGTTAATTTATATATATGCAAATGCAGTGTGAAATTTACTTTTCTTTTTAATTCATTGTATCTTTTATCGAAAGGAACGTAAATGCAAAAAACTGCATGAAAGTTTTTTATTAGTCTGGAAAGTGCCTAACAAATCGCTTACAAATTCTCTCCACGTTTTTTCCCTTACCCTAAAAAATATACAAGACAAAAAATTTACAGGCAAATTCGCCGAATGAATAAAGGCAAGAAACAACTCCTGATTTTTATTTTAAACGCAGTCCTTTCGTGTGTTTTTATTAGCGAAGACTTTTTCGTTTTACGTGACTGAGCTTTCTTTGAGGATCAAACTTAATTAGTTCGTTGTCTAAAGGACTTGAAAGCTCTTCATTCCGGACTTCTTAATTTTTTCTCCGAATTAATTCCTACTTCGTATCTTATGACGATCAATATAATGTTAAAAATTACCCAATCCAAATTCTTCCAAGATTCAAAACATTCAAATGATCAAATAATATTCTCGCCATTATTATACAATACAAGCAAATTATATATATTTTTAAATTGTGTTTCAGAATTTATTTCAGCATCCCTAACAGATATTTTCATTGCTACGTTTTAGCTTTGTGCTACCAATTGTCAAAACAAATTATTCAATGCACTTTTAATATCGAAAATAACAATTTTTTTTCTATCAATGAACCTTTAATTTTTAATTGCGAAGTAGTGATATTGAATTTTTATAGATCTTTATGGACTATTTTCCTTCATTTAGATTTTTTTTTTGAATTTCTAAAAATTTGTACGATTCCACATGTTTTGTCTCTAACGTTCTAGGTTTCACCTTTCGGCCTCTTCAGGGATTCTCTCACACGGATGCAACAGAACTGACGCAAAATAAACACAACGCAAAAGTCACCGGCAGTTGTGTTAAACATTATTCCATCGATATTATTAAATTTGTTTGAACTGCCATTCAGTTCTTGCCTTGAGGTCTGTGTTTTCATGTTATTAATACCTTTGTTAGATAGACGATGCTAACTGTTTATTGTGTGTCAGTTCTTTTGCATGATAGAATGCCTGAAGATGTCAAAAGGCGAATCCCGGGTCTTCAGTGACAAAAAAAATGGAATCGTACAAAATTGTAACAATTCACATTTGGTATTGAAATTCCATCAAGCACCTTAAGTCGATATAAATTATATATATATGTATTATGAAAAACAAAAAATTATTTCTTTATTCTTGAACAATTTGTTTTGTATACCTGCTAGTTATAAACACATTATTTTTGATTAAAAATCTTCGATTACTAATTTCAATTAAGAATTCTCGTGATAAATGAAATTATCCTGACTTAATTAAAAATTGACACATAGAGGTAGTCAACGTTTTATTTAAAAACTATTTTAATTTATTAAGATATATTTTGTAAAATTACAAAAACTTATTTCCCTAATTCTTCAATAATTTGTTTTGTATACCTGTTAATTATTAACTCAAATGTTGTATAAAAAGTATTGTTTTAATTTATTTGCTCGCGAGAAAAACCGGTCTTTTTCTTAATAATATATAATTGAAGAAATAATGTTGAAATTGTGATTAATTATTGATTTTTTATCGATTTAACAAAGGATATCATTTCTTGAAATCCAAAAGCATATACTAAAAATACAGCTCTACTATCGAAAAAAGTACGGTTGAAAAAACATTTTTAAGTTTTTCCCCGATAGCTAAATTTCGAAGTTTTCCTTTGAGATTTTCCGACGTAAGCTTAAAATTTATCAGTAGAGAGAATAGAATAGCGATCGACCTATATCTACGAAACTGAATTGCCGCTAGGGACTTTACCCACTTTTGTTTACGGCGTCTATAGTTTCCACGGAGACTACCAAAACTGCGTCAATTGGTATACGTGATCTAGGAACAGCAAGAAATAAGGAATGAACAAATTCACTGTATATATGTAAAATTAATTATTCATAGTAATGAATTGGTGTTAATTTTGTGAAATTCCATTACAATTACAGAAAAATAGCTCTATTATTACGAATTTTAAGCTCTTTTTGTGTGAAGGTTTTGATAGCTACGATCAAATCAATGAAATATACATCGACATTTGCCAGCCATTTAATTTCTGAACACCCATTTAACGCATAGTAAAGTTAAATTTGTACGACTCCACATGTTTTGTCACTAACGACCCGGGTTTCGCCTTTCATCATCTTCAGACACTCTATCACACGGATGCAACAGAACTGACAGAATGCCTGAAGATTGCAAAAGGCGAAACCCGGGTTGTTAGTGACAAAACAAGTGGAATCGTACAAAGTTGTTACGTAAAGTAAAGTTTTTTGTTTTTACGTGATTGGATGTGATTTTTTTAGAAAAATATAATATATCATTCAATATTTAAAAAAAGTATTAGGGTAGCATACAATATTGTCAACTCAATAAGGACATGTGGTATTTTGCATATCGAATGCACGAGGTAAATTTCCTATTCATAGAATACTAGAGAGGGGTTAACCTTTCCGTTACTGTGCCAAAAAAACGAGTTACCCGGTGTTGTCTATTCGATACATATTATAAAAAACTGTTCATATATCATACATAATGAAAATATTACAATAAACCCATGACTTTATTTAAAAGAACCGTTTAAATTTATTAACTTTAAAACACCGGAATTTCGATAAGATATCTTTCTATGCACTCGATCCGTGGACATTATTATTGTTTTTAATTAATTTATTCGATGTAAATGTATAATGGTAGAATACGTTATATATTATTCTTGTTTTAAATATACTTGTAGAGGAAATTAAATTATTACACATCAAAGGACAGAAAGGGTTAACAAACCCAATGTTTACATGTCCACAGTCTCATCCCTCCGGAGGGTCAAAATCTTATAGACCAGCGATGGCAAACTTCTGGCATGCGAGATGATTTTGCATGGTACGCGAATGTTTTATTATAAGGAGAAAAAAATAAAAGTCACACAGTAAAAACTAACAATTTTTTTAAATTTATGATGTCAACTGAAGGTGCTTGATGGAATTTCAATATCAAATATGAAAACTTTGTCTGATAAAATAAATGTTTGAAGGTGCCGAAAGGCGAAACCCGGGTCATGAATAATCTGGAAAGTTTTTACAATTCAAATTCAATGTGTTTTAGTTCCACAAAATTTATGAGGTATAAAGATGATACCTATTTCGGCTCACGCCCTCATAAGAACTAATAATTGAGTTCTACCACGTAAATGCCAATTCAATCAATAAAAAATATAAAACAAAAAATTCTAAAAAGTTTTAGCAATAGTACCCAAAAAATTCAAAAAAAATGTTGCTATTTAAAAATACTTTTTTTTCGACGTATTAATGCTTTGCTTAAATAAAGAATTTGAAATAACACAAACGTTAAATGCAGTTTTTATTTCCATGGCATGTGGCATATGATAAATATATATATACATTTATCATATCGGAAAAAAATATGGCACTCTGGCTCGAAAAAGGTTCGCCACCTATGTTACAGACTATCCGAACAACGCATAGAGATGATTTAAGCCTTACACTTTCTCTTCCCAAGTATGCGAACCTGATAGCTTTATTATGATAATACCGAAATCAGATCGTATCAAAAAGACATCCACTAAGTAAACGAAAATTGTGCCAAGATCGGCGTTTTATACATGACATTTGCTTGATTTTTATATGAACGTTTGAAAAATCTTTACGATAGAAGTTTTATAACAATTGATTCAATAAAAAAATTCTTATACTATTTATTCAATAGGCATTACATATCAATGACACCCGGATGTTACGTTCCCGCATGTCTCGTTCATTTTATAGTCCCGGCCATGCACTCATAAGAGCAATGCCCGAAGATGCCGAAAGTAAAAACCGGACCGTGATTGAAGAAAAAAAATGTGAAATTTACACAATTTCAATAAATTAAATGTGATACGGAAATTCCATCAAACACCTTTGATCGATACTATAAACACATGATTTGATTTAATACTCGAGTCGTCTTGTTTACAACCGATATAAACTATTTTCTGTTCATCAGTTCCATTGCATCCGTATGATAGAATGCCCGAAGATACCGAAAGTAAAAACTGAGCTATGAGTGAGAAAGTATGTGCGATGCTTTCATTTGCATCGATGCATAGTTTCAAAGATTTTAATTTGATATTGAAATTCCATTCAACCATTTTAGTTTATATGACACTCGAATTTTCTTGTTTATAGCTGGTGCAAACTGTTTACTGTCTAACAAAGCATTTGTATGATAGAATGCCCGAAGATACCAACGAAGTAAAAAACGGTTCGTGGGTGAAAAAACATGTGAAATAAATGTACACAGCTTAAATTTTAATATTTAAATTCCATCAAGCACCATCATTCAATATGTTTTGTAGAAATTATGGATCGGGTGATAAGAAAAAGTATTAGGCTAGCATAAGAAACAATAGATAAAACAAAATCGAATTAATATAACATTATTTGTTGTTCCATATTCAAAAAATGGTTCTCTGTGGGCGAATGATTACTTTGTCGATACAATAAGAACAAAGTAACAGGGGCAGAGAGGGCATTAGGGAACAGGTGTTTGTGCTCCCATGGCACTCGAAAATGGCTCTTATTAGCAAATACTTAAGTTTTATATTAGACGATACCCTAATACAGCAGATGCCTTGTTTTCCCCAATGCGTGTGAAGAAAGCGATTACGCACCGGGTATCGAGATCATATGTTTAAGAGAATAAACGCCTCGGTCGTAAATAACATATAAATTTTGTATTATCCCCTGGTAACTTATTTTCTATAAATTATTTACTTATATCACATTTACCAGAATACGAAAATAATTCAAGTCGAGAGACAATCATATACAACAAAATGTCGTTATTTTTTAATTAAGACGTCATACATTTCAATTTTTTTTGTTACTCACAACCCGAGTTTCGCCTTTCTTGATGATCACTTGGTCTCTATTATTTATAAAACCTTCATTTATAATACTACTTTCATATCTAAAAACTTTGGTATTTAAACACATTTACTCGCCCCATACAAAAATATACGTTTTGACATGTTTAATATTGTACCGAAATTGTTTCTATTATACTGTTTGGGAAAAGTTTAAAGTTTTATTAATTTTCATATTTTTACAAATCAAATATTATCTCCCTTCATCCTAGATAGGATCAAAATCATTACTTATGTAAGTTTTACTAAAACATGTTAAAAAAAAATTTCAAGCAAAAATGTTTCCACAAACTTTATCTTATGAAATAATCACAAAATAGTAGTAGCCCATATATATATCAAATATTAATTATGTTGAATAGAACAGTCAACATTGAAATAACATTCACAATAATATGCAGTAATGCCACGGCGTTATTATTTAACGTTTGGAAGTAATTCTGATGACACAGACAGACAGATACATTTTTTAGATTGTATACCAAAGATTAATATATTGCTATTTTTTCAAATAAACTTTCAAGTGACATTAGGTGGAAATTGCACCCGCTTTTAGGTTATTATTTAATCATTTTACTTAAATATTGTATTTTTCTCAATACAATATTTTACTAACATTCTTTTACAGTGATTATTTTTACAATAGAGATATGAATAAAAGATTTTCATGTTTTTTTTATTTACAATTGTCCATTCTACATCAAAAAAAAATACTATTACAGAGAGCAGTATTGCGTTTACATTTGAATTGAAAACTTTTTTACAAAGTAAATAAAACAGATCATCAAGAGGTTCATTGTTTAAAAAAGTTTGAGTTGCTACGGTTTTAATTCTACACTCTGAAAATAGATAAATATTTTGAAACATAGGGCGAAATGTTTAACTGCATTTTCTAGATAGACCAAAAAACTTCACACATATTAAGGCAGACACTCTCATGCAAAAATCACATTAGCATTGACGCCTGGCTGCGCAAAAAATGGGGGATTGTGAATTATGATAGCCCCGCCATGAACGAGTGTTAGGAATTGCGTTAGCAGGCTGTATTGGTGCACTTTTGTGTACGCCAAAAGCTTCAAAAAGCGATTGAGAAGCATTTTCGAACACGCTGTCTATTTCGCACGGTCGAAAAGCGATGCACTTTCAAATTGTGGTAAAATGTGACTAAAAATCTTGTATTTTATACCAAAATTTTCTAATACAGTGATTTGTAGGCACTTAAATAAGTTTATAATATCGACTGAAGGGGTTGATGGAATTACAATATCAAAATTGTAACAATTCAAAATTAAATATGTCTTTAACATCGTAAGCTTTGTACAGAAGTTTGAATTGTAGAAACTGTGATAAATTCTACAATTTTCGTCACTTATGCAACGGGTTTCGTCTTAAGGAATCTTCAGTCGGTCAATCACACGTATATATTGGAATAATACATGTTTAATACAGTGAAAAAATACCAATGTATTTTAGTCCTACAACTTTTTTATAAGATATAGTTGATTCTGTTCTGACGATGGCGTGAGACGAAATAGCAATGAACTCTTATAAAAAAATGTATTACTTAAAACGTTGCTATTTTTTCATCGTGTTATAATGGAGTTCTACCAAGTAAATGCCTATTCAATTAATAAATACATTTTTAAATCATTTTTATTAGAATAAAATTGATTCACACTCTTACCTTTTTGAAAAAAAAATGTGTAAAAGATATAGTATGTATTAGGGGAGAATTCGGAAAGTTTGATCGTTCATTCAAAACAGGCTAAGAATTTATTTGTACTTATAATTTATGATATCGACTGAAGGTGCTTGATGGAATTTCAACATCAAATTTGAATCGTCACATCTTTGTACGATTCCACATGTTTTGTCACTAACGACCCGGGTTTCGCTTTTCGGTATCTTCAGACATCCTACCAAACGGGTGCAACAGAACTGACCTAATCATAATGCTTGAAGATGCCGAAAGGCGAAATCCGGGTCGTTAGTGACAAAACATGTGGAATCGTACAATGTTGTAACAAATCAAATTAGTTGTACTTGTTTAATTCTTAAATTCCTTCATAATATATGTTAGTCTATTTTTCAATATAAATTTTTCGCTATTCTTGTTTTAAAATAAATAAACAAATTAAAAACTGTCATTTTTATTGCATCTATGTACAAAAACGACTGAAATTGTGAGCGACAAAACTTGAAGAAATATACACAGTTTAAATGAATCACATTTTGTATTGAATTTTTGTCAAGCAAGATTAAAATTTAATTTTTTGCCGCTTTAGTGTGGTCTAAAATTAAATTTATATAAATAGTAAATGAAAATATTTTCCAAATACACTTTCCAACATTGCAGGGGTGAAAATGGAACGAGTGGGTGACTAGCCAATATCGCAAAGCCATTCTGTCTACCACGAAGTATATTTATGACGGATGTAATGAATGAATCGGGTGCTGTTTTTTTTTTCTATGAATGCTTTTTTTATAAATTTTCATCTGGTATGGTGCATTTAAGGTAACGTTATGTGTGGATCATCAATTTGTTTTTGACATGAAAAGCCTGACAAAAAAGAAACCCATAGAATATCTGTCAAAATACAAAAAAAGCCTTCTACAATATCGAATATCATAAAATGCTATCATTTCTATGAAGAACATGTTGGGATGAAATATCATATGACGTATTTTTATATGAATGAAATTTTCGAATCTCTTAAACAGTTGCGCGTAAAAGACATAGAAATAAAAAATAAGTGAGCCTTAACTGTTTTTTTAATAAAGGTTCGGAACTCAATTGGTCTTTGTATGTTTTGTAATTCTTCTTGTATGTATACGATGCAAAATGTAGTTTGATTTATCACATCCGTTCTATGTCAAGTTTGAATTGCTCAAAATATTACTCCTCAGATTTACTCTCTAGAGATACTTCCAGATGTTTTCCCACTAATGACCCTTCTTTCGTCTTTTGACATCTTCAGGCATTCTATCGTACGGATGCAACAGAACTGACTGGACTGAAAACGCCGATAAGCGAACCCGGGTCGTTAGTGACAAAAAAAAATCAATAATTTATATTTGATATTGAAATTCCAACACCTTCATTCGGAATCATAAATTATAACACATTCAGTTATGTTCCTCAAGGGCCAGGCTTGGCTTTCCGGCACAAATTGTGGAAATTAACGAAGTCTTAAAAGTTGAAACTTGATTTTTCAATTACAATAAACACCCTATATTGATATCTCAAATTATTCCCGTCTGAAAATGCGTCAAACTGTGTTGAAACACGTGTTGTCGCATTTAATAACACATCAAGAGTGATAACAAGAATGAATCAATTATTTTTAGCGTTAAGAAATTGATTTCTATTATATATAAACGATTTACAATGCCTCAGTTCTATTGGATCCTTTTGAATACCTAGAGATGCCGAAACGCAAATCGCGGGGATCATAAATTATTTAATCAGGAGATTTTAGAAATAAAGAGGGATCCATTATTAAATTTCAAATTATATAATTAACGACTAGCTTAAAAATCCCAATTCTTCCTTATTATATTTTTTACAAGGGATTAGTTCAATGAGTTGATACCCTTATAAATGAAATTCCTATATTACATCACCTGATTTGAATTTCTACTGTTAACAGCCAATTTGAAATGTGTGTATATTTCCAAAATTAACAAATTTCATTTTAATCATGGCTGATTATTATTTGCCGTAGAATCATTTCACAAAGGATTTATTAACAGTATTGAGCGTTAATAAAACTTATCACAGGCAATTGAGTGTTATCATTCTTAAATCAATATTATTGAAAGTTATTTCAGTTGTTTATTTGAATCTTAGAGTTAGCGTCTGTGTTTTTCTTTTGTAATTAACTTTTTAAGTATATAACCGATACTCAGTGTTTATTTTATGTCAGTTATTTTGCAGCTGTGTGATAGAATGCCTGAAAAACTCGAAAGGCAAATCTCAGCTAGTTAGTCACAAAACACGAGCAATCATACAATGTTTCAGCAATTCAATTCGTTTATATTTTTACCTCATTAAATATTATAAATTTTCTAAAATTTAGCAAACGTGTGGAGATTATCACGACAAATCAGAACATATCTTAAAAAAAAAAAAATTTGCTTGTAGACGACTCTAAAACTTTTAATTTCAACAAGTCGTCACAATTGCTGAGATATAAGTACTGTGAGTTAATATCAGGACTAAGGAGTCGGAATCGTGAAAATCTGCTTATTTGAATCCTAGCCTTGGGTTCTTTTTTCCTATGCAATTAATTCCTTTGATATATAACCGAGCTAACTATTTATTATGTTTCATATCTACTGTATCGTACGTGTGATATAATACCTGAAGATCCCGAAAGGAGAATCCAAGGTCATTAGTGTCAAAACACGTGGAGTCGTACAAAGTGTCAACAATTCAAATTTTATTTTGAAATTCAATCCAGCAACTTCAGTTGATAATATTGGTAACAATGAAGCAATGCAAACGTCAGAGTCAAAAAAAAAGTTATTTGCTGTTGATTTTAAAAAAATGCTTACATATCGAAATTTGAAAAACCACAGCTATTGTTTTATTTGCTGTACAGACATTTAGCGATGATATCGACGAGACTGACTCTCATATTAAACTGGCTGTGCTTTTGTGGAAAACGCGGGAGCTTTCTCTGAGCGTAGCTTTGATTTATTGAACGATAGAGCTTTCACAGCAAAAGCCCTGTCCATTATTTATCACGTGCTGGGGATACATGAAAACTTGATAGACCGGTGTGGTGGGCTTGGCTAGTGATTTTAAATGTTCAAGTCATAAAACATTACTTATGTAATGAAATCACACAGATTCTGTTACAGCGATAGTATACTTATACTATCATTGAACCCAAGGTTTTGTATACCTGCTACCTTTAACTCAAATATTTTGTATAAATAGACTTGTTTGCAAATTTTATTCTATCAGTTGATATTGCTCGCGATGTGTGAAACTGATCCCGATCAAAAAGTATATTGTGGAAATAAGTACTAAAATGTGTTTTGATCATTTAAAATATCAAATATTTTATATAAATAGACTTGTTTGTAAATTGTATTCTGTTAGTAGGAAATGCTCGCAATGAGCGAATCCGGTCCTGATCAAAAATTATATTGTGAAAATAAGAACCTTACCATCAAGAAGTGACAGTTAGCACCTTAAAAGTGAGCTATACTGGTGTTTCAGCTAAATCACATCATTTCTAATAACATTTCAATGATATTTTAAATAAGCTAAACCACAATTTTCAGTGTTATAACTGCAATATATTTTATGAGCGAAACCGATCCTGATCATAAAATGTACTCCAAAAATAATACAAAATGTGTGTTTTCAATTTTCAATACAATGCCTTCTATTGATGGAATTGGTATTTACTTGGTAGTACTCCATTATAACACGGTGAAAAAATAGCAATGTATTTTACTTTTAAAACATATACAAGATATCAGCCTTCGCCAGAACTAGTTAATTTGTAATTAGAAATTAGTTGTGATGAAAGCGTGAGCCGAAATAGCTATGGAAATTTGGTTGATCTTTAATACTTTATTATTTTTTCATTGTGTTACAATCCCTTTTTCACGAGAAGTGGCGATTACACATTAAATGTGTTTAAATGTTTTGTAGTATTTCCACGATTTATATTGATAAAATCAGGACCGGTTTTCTCTCATCGCGAGCATTATCAACTGATTATAAATTATTTTACAAAAATACTGATTTCTCAAAAGCTTTTTACTAAGCAAAATAATCCAAGATTAATTTCACTTAATTGAAATGTGATACGATACGCAAATACAAAAGTCTAGACGTTCATTTTATTTAGACTGACAGTGTCCCTTTTGGTGTTTAAGTCAATCAATTGTTACTGACTCCACGTACATGCATGTGTACATAGAACCAGTGATTGGCAAACAAAGGTCGTACGGAATGGACGTCGGGCGGCGAACGCCACGTAGGCTGTTTGATTTGGACGTCGATGTCTACGGCGCTACAACACTACGACGCTACGAAAAATAATGTACGTTCAATGTCTACACTTAACTTTAGTATTTTTAGAACGAATATCCACACCATCTTGTTTTGTCTCACTTTCTTTGCTTTATACGACAATTTTCTGTCAAAATGGAATGTATTAAAAAATATAAATGAAATAAAATCGATAAATAATTGATACCCAATATAGATACATATTATGATATTTAAATTGTTGTATGATTCCACATATTTCGACACTAACGATCCAGGTTTCACTTTTCGGCATCTTCAGGCATTTATCTCACGGATGCAATATATCCGAAGCACAATAAACATCGTCTATATACCTAAGGTATTAATACAGTAAAACACAGGCCCCAAGGCAACAACTAAATGGCAGCTAAAACAAATGTAATAATATTGATCTAATAATTATTAACACAAGTTTCTGTGATAAGTTTCAACAATTAATACTGTTAATGAGTCATTCCTGAAAGGTTTTTACAACAAATAACAATCAACTGTCATTAAAATATAATTGGGTTTTTTTGTTAAGAAATACCTACTCATTTCAAATTGGCAAGTAACGATTGAACATGTCGTGATGCAAAACAATAATTTACTTCATGAGATTGTCGATTCATTATACCGATATCACGTGAATGATACAACAAGGCAGATTTGGGAAGATTGAGTTGACCATTGGGAATATAGACGATGCTCCCTGTTTATTGTACGTCAGTTCTGTTGCATCCCTGTGACAGAATGCCTGAAAATGCGAAAAAAGGTAGTTGGTGACAAAACATGCGGAATCGTACAAAGTTGTAACAATTCAAATTGTATGTTGAAATTCCATGAATCACCTTCAATCAATATCATAAATTATTATATAAAGATGTTGTTTAAATATTTATTATAACTTTACTACTTGTTTGTCATAAAATACTACTTTACTTTGAAAATCGTACTTAAAAATGTGACAACTTAATAGTGACATTAAAGCGATTCAAATTTTATACCGTATATCCTGTCCGATGTCTACAAAGAGATCTTGAAACGATTTTTACTATGTAAATTAAATATGAAATGCAATCGAAAAAGTATGTAAAAAAATACGAAAGCAATCATTTCATCGCGTGTGTGACAGCTGTTTTTTTTCCTTTCATCGCAGGATCACAGCGTGAGCTGAAACTTGAAGCCTTTTGATATAGGAAACTAAAACAAGCCTCCACATAGCTCCGGAAATATTTCTGTTTTCCACACACTGGAAAACGCGCGAATACGTAATAGAAAAACATACCAGTGTGCATCTAGGCCGGTGCAAAGAAAGAAAACGTCAAAAGTTTTTATCCTCACTTTACAAAGTAACGACTACGCGATTTTCTCGTGTCCCCTTACAGTTTTGAGAACATATCCTTTGGAAGTTTCTTTTAGCCTGATACCTATGCGATAAAAGTAAATTTTTGATTCAAGTTTATTTTTTTTTTATTTTATTTATCCAAAACGCAACACGCGTTTATTTCAATTTTATTTTACTGTTTTAGTTTTTTATTATATTGAAGTATTTAAAATTACTCTATTACAGTATTCAACATTTTAACTTCCGTTAGTTTTATGTATAGCTGTACATAAAACTTCAAGAATTTAATTGCAAAAAATGATTTTAAATTTACGTTTCAAATGATAAAAACGAACTCTGTTTCAATTCTATATATGTAACGAGATTATCTCTAGATGTCGTCGTATATTCAACATATTTTTAGTTGAAAATAATTAATTTACATTGATAAAATCCCTTCAAAAACTATGCGTCTAAAGATGTCATTTTTTTTGAGCAGCGCCCCCACGGGGTCTTATGAAAAACCTTTCATCAATAATTCATTTTTTATAAAATTACCATATAAAAAAAATATTTCGTCAGAAACAAATCAATAATTATTCAAATTACTTAGTTCCCAGTCTTAGTTGTCGAAGTTTTTTTCTGTATAATTCCGCTTGTATATAATATAACCAATGCAAGTCGTTTACTATGTGTCAGTTCTTTTGTATCGTGTGATAGAATGCCTGAAGATGCAGATAGATGAAACCATGTGCATGAGTAACAAAACAATTCAAATTCAATATGGAAATTAAGTTTAACATACTTGGTTGATATCTAAATTAATTATAACAAAATGAGCTTATTTAGATAAATGCTAAAAATATTGTCTAACTTTTAAAGGAACTACTGAAAATACAGAAAAACTATCGGTAAATTTTATTTTATTATTTTAAAGTTATTTCGTAAATACATATATTTATATTTGATTACCCACTTATTAATCATCAGATTTATTGGAGCCTCGCTTATAAATTACTAATGACGAATGCGTTTTCGTAAAAACATGCATTTAATTACCATAAAACGTCATAAATTGTAAATTTTCCAAAATGAACGGCGCAAATTCTTTTTAGCGATAATGGGTATGAGATTGAAAAACGAATTTTCATATCACGCATGATGAATTCAATTTGATTTGTTTGAAATACGATGCTACATGTCGTGTGTTATTCATTTCGAAAATTAAGCTGGTAGTAATTTGTGATTTATAGTTTAGGCCGTTAAAAAAATTATATCATTTACTGTAAAGATTTTAAACCCAATTTTTCAATACATTATCACAATAAGGCTTAAATTAATTGGTTAAATTTTAAATTGTTTAAACTGTGCGCGGGTTTGAACTTTCGTCATTCTATCACACAGATACACTAGAACTGACTGTCAGTAAACAGTTTGCATCGATTATATATTATGCAAGAGGAGGTACATGAAAAATTATAGACCCTTAGTCTAGGAGCTAAATATAAATTAAAAATGTCAAATTCTAATATGACAATCTTACATCCAATTCAACGAAGTAGTTTTGTGACGAAAGTTTTTACAACGATCCACTACTATTAAAATAAATTATGAAATTAACTGAGGGTAGTTGATAGAGTTTCAATATCAAATTTTGATTGTTGGAACGTTGTAAAATTCTTCAAGTTTTTTCTCTCGTATCGTTTCAACATTCTGCATTTTCAAGCATTCTATCACACAGATACAGAAGAACTGTTAAGAATGCCTGAAGATCCAGAACGGCGAAACCCGAGTGGCTAGTGACAAAACATGTTTAAATATTATACTTTGCGATATTGACAGAGACAATTTATTTATTAGGACTTTTTACATGTCTTCGTCCAGTCACGAAGAGAGATTGACGGTGATTTGTGATAGTGATGAATGATAAAAACTCCACCAACCGTTGCAATATTTCTTTTATGAATCTTTTGGATTTCATTTTTTTGTTCCTCTACATATGCTTTATATGTGTTGAATTAATAAAAGAATATGTATATTTATACATTTTAATAATTTTGTTTTATTTGTGTATTTTAGAAAACAACCAAATTATATACAATTTCGATTTACACGTTTTTCTCAGGAACCTATCTACCGTGTAAATCGAGGGATAGGTGTACTACAACTAACCGTCGCAACAGTTGATACGTTAACAGTCATACAGTTAAGTGAATAGTGTTTAAATAGCTTTAGTTCAAACGTCATAAGATGAAAGATCTATTATAAAAAACACATTTCTGGGTGTTTTATCAAGTGCTGTATATTTTCTATATATATTAGAACGACATAATGCGTATTTTTATCTTACACTAATGCGGCACTGATATACAAACAGACAAGTCCCAGGGAAATAAAATGCAAATATATCCCAAGTCCTGCGGCACTACGCTCTATTTCAAAATCTGATATCAACGCGATTACGACAGCTCTTAGGGAATTCCATATATAATACGCCTTAGGAAAATCGCCTACACATTATGCCAGCCTGATACAATATTTTTTCTAATGTTACGTAAACTTTGCCAATTTAATTTTTTTTAAATTACAAAATATTTTCCAAGAAGGTTTACTATTTTAGTCGGTCGTCATTTCGGTAAATATGATTTTTGACGTGTGCAAAGTATATAATATACTTGGCAAACTTATTACGCAAAAACATTCAATAGATCAACGACTTTTAACTGTAGAAACATTTTATATAACTTAATAGTCAATTTATTGATTGCATCGGCATTTACTTAGTAGAACTCCATTACAACTCGGTCATAATATAGTAATATATTTTAGACCCACAAAATTTATACGACAGATAGTTGATAGCTATTTCGGCTTAAGCCCTCATCAGAACTACAATATATTAATATCTGTTAAGTGATCTATTAATATGTATATATATATATATATAATATATGCATTATATATTAATTTCGAAAAATATTTAACAAAAACTTTTCTGTTAATATTAAGTAATTATCGCACGTTTTTCATGATTTTTTTTTTATAATAACAACACATTTATTGTGGAAATAATTGTTAAAAAATGCGTTTATATTATTTAAAATATAAATTTGATTATTTCCATACATTCGAAGCTCTTACTGTTAACATGTGAAACGCTGCAAATTTCTTTATGTCATTATATTAAAATTCTTGATGTAATCTTTTTTGGTCATCTAGAACATAGTTTCTCAACTAGCGATCCGCGAAGATTTTTGGGTGAGCCGAATCATATTACCTATGTTTGTTGCTGTCTGTTTTAATATACTTATATATTATTATAGAAGCATATCGTGCTGCAAAATTAAATGTTTTGAATAAAAAATAACACATTTTTGGACTTTTTAATGGTCCGTGGATGTAAAAAGGTTAAGGAACTATGATCTAGAATGTATTTTCTCAGTTGATAATGCTCGCGATGAGCGAAACCTGTCATGATCATAAAAAATATTGTGGAAATGGTACTAAAAATATACTTTTATTACGTATGTTAAAATAAGCCTTTCTAGTAAGAAGCGACAGTTGATACCATCTTTAAGTTAATATTCTCTCTCTAGTAAACATTTTAGAATGGACACTAAATTCCATCAACATGGAAAATGGATGTTCAATAATTGAGATCGTTTTAAATTAGATGCGAAATTCAATGGAATTAATTACCGTAATAAAGCCCTGACGAACGACTTTACATCTAGATTCCGCTGATTGCCTATTGTCTACACTAAAAGCCGTTCAAATCGGCATTATTATTGCTACCTGTCGAACACTCTGCACGCCTGATACACTGTTTCACAATGATGAAGTCTAGGCGCAAATTTTAATGAAGGTTTTCACCAGCTTTAGGCGTGTTAATGATTTTACGGTTGACTTTGTTAGAATCCATTAAAAAACCATTAATAACATAAATCGTATAATTTGATATTTTTTTAATACATTTTATACATATTTTGTCACTTAAATCGTTACTTGCCAAATTGAAATAAGTATTTCTCATTTCAATCTTTAAAAAATCTCCAATTTTATTTGATTGATAGTCGATTATTATTTGTTGTAAAACTCTTTCATGAATGACTCATTAACAAGATCTTTAATAAAAATTATCACAGCCAATTGTGTTTCTTGTTATTAGATCAATTTTATTAAATTTGTTTTAGCTGTCATTTATTGCTCGCCTTAGGTCTGTGTATAATCAATACATTTGGTATATAAACGATATCAATTGTTTATTGTACGTCAGTCCTGTTGCATCCGTGTGATAGAATGCCTAAAGATGCCGAATGGCGAAACCTAGCCAGCCAGAAACCAGCTAAAACAAATTCAATAATATTGATCTAATAATTATTAACACAATTGCCTGTGATAATTTTCATTAATGATTCATATTGTTAATAAGTCATTCCTGAAAAGGTTTTACAACAAATAGTCTACTATCGCTAAAATAAATTGTTATTTTTTAAGAAATGCCTACTTATTTCAATATGGCAAATGTAGATTAAGCATCTAGTGATGCAATATAAGAATTTAATTCGTGAGATTGTCGATTCATTGAACCGATCTCACGTAAATGATACAACAAGAAAGTACTATTAGAATTAGTTTGTAATCAAAAGTAAAACCACGTCAAGAGATTATCAAGAATAACGAATCGAATTTTTTTCAAATCAAAATAACCTACACTTAAATAATTGATGATAAGACATATGATTTGTTTGTGATAAGACATATGGAATCGTACAAAGTTGCAACAATTCAAATTTAACACGGTGAAAAAATAGCAATGTATTTTAGCTCTACAAAATTATTTTTACAAATGTAGTTGATAGCTATTTCGGCTCACGCCAACGTCAGAACTATCTTTATAGTTCTGACCATTAGAACTATAAAGATAGTTCTATATATAGAACTAAAATACATTGCTATTTTTTCATGGAGTTCTACCAAGTGAATGCCAATTCAATCAGTAATTCAAATTTACTAAACTTAAATATTTTTGAAAACATTTTACATTTAAGAATAACATTAGAAAATGCAGTATGTTTTTAGATATCCCTGTAAATTATTTTATAAATTTATTTTTTTAGTTATCATAATTTATTAATTACGATTAATAGTATTTTTACTATAAATAACATTCCGTGTGTATAATGTAAGTAACCAAAAAATAAAGCTGATTTATATCGTTTTTCCGTCATCATTCTTCCTAATCTGTTTTCATTTCTTGTATCAGGCAAACAGAATATATCTTGGTAGAAATCTAAAGATAGTTTCGCTACAAGGTGAACGTAATAAAGATCTCTCAAGTTTTCCATAGACGAGGGCATAAACTACCAGGAGCACATAAAGAAAACGCTGGAAATAAATTTCCAAGAGGCGTTCGGGCGGCTGGGTGTACCAACCATCGAAAGAAAGACGATCCTTAAACACGCGAACGTACATCATACTTTAGTGGAGGAAAAAATAATGTTAGAAAAGTTTTTTTTCTTTACAGGTGCCGCCACCTATATTCTTCATGATAAAGTGTTTTAGGTTACTAAAGAAAATATTATATTCGAAAGATAATATAAAAATATGTTTTTATTTTATTTTAAAATATGACTCATAACTATAGAGTATCTATCTATATATAATATTTATTAATTTAAACGTATTACGTACAGTTTTCTTCACTCCTTTACTTATGTTATAAACTAGATGTCACCTGTTTTATTATTCACCATTTTTTAACTATTTTTTTTGCATAGTAGATGGCGATGTACTCCAATTAAATGTACGTATGTATTATGAAAGTGAAAATCGACAAGGAAATCCGATAATTTCAAATTGTTCATATTTAAGAGGTCCTTAGTATTTTATCGGTAAACTGTCTTTTTTTTTATATATGTAGTGCATGAAAGCCTGTAAACTATTTTCGCATTTCTTAAGCTTTAATCCTATATACGTGGCAATGTTAAACTCTTAATGTTATTGGTTGTGAAAATTTTCTCATTGGTAATTTGTATCGTATCAGTTGATAATGGTCGCGATTAGCGAACGGGTTAATATATAATTGATTTTTTTTGACATTATGGATTCTTATTAATATATAGCTGTATTATAAAGAAATGACCCGTTCATCTCCACATAGAATTAAATATATACATCTAAAATAAATTTAGCCATTACGAAAGCTCTTATGTACCTGTCAACCGCGTCACACTTGGATAACATTTTGTATACTGCCAATTGTTCATAAAAAATTATATCCATTTGATTTTGAAATAATCTTATCAATGAATGATTTTTTTAATACTCGACCAATTCTATTACTTTGAATCTAGTCAAGAAATATTTATTTTAATATTGGTACCACATTTGTTAAACTATTGCACTTTGATGTTATTGATTTCTTATGACATTTGCAAACCATCGATTTTATCGAACAATATAGTTCTAGACGCTCACTTTGCTTGACTGGTATTGCAACACATTTCGGGTAATCGACAGAGTTTTAGAATAGAATTTTTCATTGCTATGATATTAAAAGCACATAACTTTTCTCTTTATCGTGCGTAGATTTTGATCTTTTATTGTATTATCCATCTGTCTACACTGCACGCGCTACAAAACAAATACATTTTATTTATTATTACAGAGTAATAATCATATATTGCTTATTCACAATAACGACGTTGCTTTTTACGAGATCAAGGCATACCAGTATATTTTTATTTATATCGAAGTAGACAACGCAAAAGAAACACTTTCAGCTACCGACGTCTGAATGCTTTATTTTTCTCACTGTCACAGTGCCTTTGGGCGTTTAATGTTGAGTTACTACCTCTTAAAAAGCTCTTTTATTTCTTTCTGTGCGCCTGATATCTGTCTTTTTATATCACCTACTCACGACTGGAAACAAACTTCTACCAAAAAGAAAAATGAAATAAAAACTGACTTACAAATAGAGCGTTGAAAATGTGCTTATTTTCACCAACCCTCCGACAGCTGCCGTCTCGATCTGCCGATTGTGGTGTACCAATAATTGATAATTTAACACGGTGAAATAACAGCAATGCATTTTAATTACACAAAATTTATACGGTATATAGTTGATTATTTTTGCTTACGCCCTCATCAGAACTACAACACTAAATAGTTCCAATGAGGTCGTAAGCCGAAGTAGCTATCAACTATTTACCTTTTTTGAAATAGTAAAAACATATTTTTTCATCGTTTTATAATAGAGTTCCACCAAGTACATGTCAATTCAATCAATTTATTTTTTAGAACAATTTCCACATTACATTTCATGACCAGGACTGGTTTCGCTCATCGCGAACATTATCAACTGAAGTGCTCAATAATGGGGGCTTTATTATTTAAAATATCATGCCTTTCCTTCAAGAAGTGACAGCTTACACCGTGAAAATGAACTTAATACATGCTAAACTTCGTAGAATTAAAATACATTGATATTTTTTACCGTGATTTAATGGAGTTCTATCAAGTAAATGCTAATTCAATCGAAACATTGAGATTTGTTTATTATTTTTCCGTTGCATTGTGTGATAGAATGCCGAAGAGCGAAACCCGGGTCGTTAGTGGTCAAATAATTAGAATCGTCCAACGGTTCAAATTTATTTTAAAATACACACGAAATAACTTTCAATTTATTAACTGTTACTTCTTGATGGAAAGGCATTTTATTGTATTTAAAAACACAACCGATTTTCTTCACTGCGAAAATACGTAATAATATCATAAATTATTAATGTATTACATATTCACGGATAAGTGGTTATTTCGACTAACGCCATCGTCTTGTGATGTTGTGAAAAAAATACGTTCGAAAAATACTTCATTTATTTACACGCCCGCCATCGCTAGACTAGATATACTCATTCTAAATTGTTTTAAATGCAAATTGCTAATTGCTTTGATAAATTCAATATTAATTTACCTTGTTGTACCACTTGGCACAATACTGAAAATGGGGGACGCGTTAAGTAATATCAGCATTATTTTCGGCGCCCCTGATGCAGATTCAGCATTCAATTTACAGTGACGTACGTGAAAATACGTAAATGAATAATGATTGTCAAAATACCTTTGTCTAAAGAGCCTTCACACATCTCTTTCCGGGTATTATTAAATACATAAGGGAAAAAAACGTTCAGTTCGACGACACACGGACAACGCGCAACCCGCGAACTATAATAGTATTTCTGAAAAGAGTGAACATTTTTTTATTGATTGAATTTGCATTTACATGGTAGAACTCCTATATCCTATAATATGAATAGCTATTGACTATATATCTTATAAACAAAAATTAATTGATTTTTTTTACCGTGCAACTTTTTTTTTTAGTTTGATTTTGATTTTTTCATAACATTGTATATTCGAAAACATTTGCTTATTTTTTTTTTCCTTTTTTTTTTCTTAGGGGTACTAAACGGTGTACCCAAGAACACCATCTATGACACCGCACTTTTACTGAGTGTATTGTTTATATTATAAATATTTTTCATTTTCAATGGGTTAACTGTCATTCCTTGATGGAAAGGTATGATTTTTTAAATAATAAAAACACTTTATTTATGATATCGACTGAAGGTGCTTGATGAAATTTCAATATCAAATTTTGATTGTAATCACTTTGAACAATTCCACATGTTTTGTCACTAACGAGCCGGGTTTCGCCTTTCGGCATCTTCAGGCATTCCATCACACGGATGCAACAGAACTGCCTGAAGATGCCGAAAGGCGAAACCCGGGTCGTTAGTGACAAAACATGTGGAATCGTACAAAGTTATAACAATTCAAATTTAATAAAAACACATTTTTTTATCAATTGATAATGCTCACGATGAGCAAAACCGGTTCTGATCAAAAAATGTATTGTGGAAATAAGTACTAAAAAATGTGTTTTTATTATTTAATATATTATGTATATTTATTATGTAATTCATACAGTATTTATATAATCGACGCAAGCAGATCACTGGCTATCAATTTTTATACACCATTGCGATAAAATGCCTAAATATACCGTAAGACAAAACCCTGGTCCACAGTGACAAAACTAAACCAAACTAACATTAATAATATATATAATAAGAAAATACTAAAATTACTAAAACTCGAACCAAAACGTTAGAATGTGGTAAATGAATAATTCACATACCAATAGAAAATAACATAAAAATTGAATATTTAGTTATAACCCTTCGCAACCCACTGCTTATCCACCAGACAGACAGACAGACAATGAGAGTTTTCAGCTCGTTTCGACACCACGTGTCACTTATTCCGAACAAAATGTATAAGGACAACAGACAGTCAGCATGGCTAACTACTTTTATTGTGTTCCCACAAAGCCCTACGGCAGGGATGGGCAAACAGTGGTGCATTTCATGATTACAAGTAACGCATTGTATCCTTACACCTACTCATGTTTTTCCAATAGATCCCATAACTGAATCTATCTCCGTATTTTCAACACCTGAGTAAAATCCTTCAGAAGACACTTCAATGAAACAACGATTCAAATTTGAATTGTTACAATACGGAGAAAAAATATAGCAATATATTTTAGTTCTACAAAATTATTCTTTATATAGTTGTTAGCTATTTCGGCTCACACCATCTTCAGAACTATGCTTAAACGAACATTTGCTTATCTATATATAGCTGCGTAGAAAAGGTACACAATACATCTTCTCTCCTGTTTTAACGACCTAGCTTGTTTTTTGCTCGAAATAAAACTAAAATTTGTAAATGAAATTAAAACGGCGGCTATATCAATAAGTTTACATATGGCACGGAAATGTTCTATTACGGAAAAAAACAGACCCCTGTAGAGGGTTGAGCAATGGTGATCGACATATATTAGTTTGTTCGTTAAGAATCCTTTGTGATAGTTGATATTTATTGATTTCCAGCTATTCTAAAGCCGTCATCTTTCGACCTTTATTACAAAGATGCAAATACTTATTTGCTGAGTTTGAATTTATATTATGCGATTCCTTTATAACGTGATTGATAACGAATTGTGAATCTGTTTTTGCTATTTTTTTCACCGTGTTATAATGAAGTTCTACCAAACCTAACGACCAGGGTTTCATCTTTCGGCATTCAATCATACGGATGCAACAGAACTGACGATTAGACTCGTTAGTGACGAAACATGTGGAATCGTACAAAGTTGTAGCATTTCAAATTTGTTATTGAAATTTCATCAAGACTTTAGTTGATGTCATAAATTATATGAAACACAGAAAAAGCGGCAACCGAACTATGGCGTATTGCATTTTTGTGTATATTAGTAATTTTGAATTTTCCTTTTTTCCTTATAACCGGATATATCGTCATTTCTTTAGTACCTGAATTCTGTCAGATGAGTTTTGATAGCTTACAATTGTTGTATATGAGCAGTGTATGTGTGAGATTGAGAGAGAATGTGAGTGAGATGCGATACTGCTAAGACGCGGTGCAATTAAAACGCTGTTTCGATATGCTCGAAGTCACGTGCGGATGAGCGGCGGCGATAATTTCTGACTATTAGAGATTAGTGCTATAATAATCGTATGTAATTTTCACTGGCTTATATTGTTTAGTTCATATACATTTTTGAGTTATTCTTTGTATACCCTTAAGCAAATCGCCCCTTTATTCTCATTTTCCAACTCCAACTGCGAACATAAGAAAGTATAAAAAGTACCTGAGTTTCATGACACGTCTGAACTTATATACAAAAAAAAATTGGTGCATGGTATGCAAAAGATTGGTTACTCCTGCTCTACGGCCAGTTGCACATGTACTTTTTATCTGCCTCCGGTATTTATAACAAGGGAACATGCTCCGACAATTTTTTTAGAGATTCGAATGAAAATAACCACCACCAAATCAAATATTTTTGTATCACTATTACAATGTGATTTTTTTGTAAAATGCAATAGCATAGATGACAGCTAGTTTTGAACATTAAAAAAATCACAGTTATTATTAACTATTAATATTCAAAATGAAAAGTAAATGTTGTGATATTTCCACAAGTCAATATTATTTACACCAAGCTTCAATAAAGTTATTATTTAATTATTTATTACCAGATTAATAAAATAGAAGTTCAAGACTAGAGAAAATAGTTTACAAGTAATCATAAAATATCTCTATAAAAAAAATTGTATAGAATTGAATGAAATGCTTAAGATCCCTCTAAACAAATTTGTAATCATAAATAATCCCAATAAATAATTGTAAAATTATTTAATTTCCTTCATTAACCATTGATTTTATTTTCCTGGTAATTTTTAATTTTTTCTTATAAATAACCTTGTTTTAGTTTGTTTTGTTTTGATAGATAATTCTTGAATTATATAAAAAAAAAAGTACTAAAAATTGTGTTTTATTATTCAAATCTATCGGGCTATCGGAGGCGAAGTCGTAGTAATTTTTAATTAATAATATAATAAGAGTAATTTTTCGATTAGATGATTTTAAAAAGCCTCTTATTGAACAATTTTCCGGATTGGTTAGTTGGTCTTTAATTTAATGTACATGAATAGGAAAGGTAGTAAAATACCACGGTGAAAAAAATAGCAATTTATTATAGTTCTACATTTTTTTAAAATAGTTGATAGCTATTTCGGCTCACCATCGTCAGAACTATGCTTAAACTAACATTTGCATTTAGCTGGCTGCAAAAAAGGTACACAATACATCTTCTCTCCTGTTTTAACGGCCTAGCTTGTTGCTTTCTCACAATAAAACTAAATTTTCAAAAATTGAACATTAAGCAAAAGGCGGCTATGACAATAAGTTTACATGTGGCACGGAAGCAAATACCTTTTTTCATTCGAAGTCATGTTTTTTTTAACAACTCCACAGCCCTTATTTCAATATGATACCTTTCCACCAAAAAGTGACAGTTAGCACATTAAAAATAATACAGAGGAAATCTTATCCGATATCAATTGGTAACACAATATTTCGAACAATTATATTTTTACACATGTTTCCCCTTGTGTCATTTATATATTTTTCCGCCAAAATATTCGTTTACAAAATCCAAAAACGTTTACTGATGCAGTGTAACAGCTGTTGCAGTCGTTCCCCATCCCCTTGAATCCCTGGCGGACCGCTGAAGCCCTGAGGACCCCATCTGGTGATAGGGGTGCAGTATTAGTATGGTGATGAGGCAATCAAGGGCGTCAGCCCTTCTCAATAGGGAGGATACATTATTTGTTTCAGTCATATAAAAACATTCAAACGCCTAAATTGTTCATTTTCCCCACACCGGAACATGGGTCATACAATATTGATACATTATTTATGATAAAAACCTACGTTATAGAAATCTGGACTCGTTTTTATCTGTAAAAATTAACAAATTCGTGACGTTATAAATGTGCCCAATGCACGAATAAACTGTAAATTGATAAAGTTAGGTACCTTATAAAAAAATTGTAGAATTAAAAATGTGTAACTCGAAATTTAAATAAGATTTAATTATTTTACAGTATGTAATTTTGTGACAAACGAAAAGTCGTTCGTAGGTTTTAGTCCATTATTGAACAATCAATCTGTCTACCCCACATGCTGTAAATTCTAATCAAGTATAATTGACTTGGGCTAGCGAAATCCGAACCACCCAGTAAGGATTTATTTCCAATACAAGTCTAACCGTTCGAAAATAGAAAAACAGATGTGGTCACTTTGACCGAACGAATTGACAGTCGAATAAAGATATCGAATTACCTCTTCACGTTTTCTGAACGCCTGATACATTCGCCGGATAATTAATTTATTATTTGTCGCCATTTTTATAATTACGATTGATTGTTAGTCATTATTTATTATTAGTTTTGTATTATGTCGTATTCGTATGATTGTCCTATTCCAAAAGTATTTCAACTATTTTAACTTAGTAACATCAGCGATGGTTTCGTTAACCACAAGTTTCCGCGTTATTTGAATAAAACACATTTTCACCAAAAAGTGACAGTTTACTTACTTTGGTCGTGCGAATTTTCATTTTACTGTTTTTAATGTAGAATAACTTGAATAAACCGACGCAAATCAGTTGACACACTTGTGTTACAATGGTCAACATAATTACACAAAAACGTTTGGATCATAGCCTTAGCGTCTGTGTTTTTCATTGATTAAATTATCATTTAATTGTTAAAACTCAATCATAACTCGTTGAAAAAATATCAACGTGCTTTAGTATCTATAAACATTATAGGTATATAGTTTATAGCTATTTCGGCTTACCCATCGTCAGAGATTAGCCTGTATTTTTCCGTTGCAATTGTTTTTTGTGCGTCAGTTCTGTTGAAATCGTATGACAGAATGCCTGGAGATGCCGAAAGACGAAACTTGGATCGTTAGTCATAAAATATGTGGAATCGTCCAGTTTAAAAAAAATATATTTGATATTGAAATTCCATCAAACACCTTACGTCAATATCATAAAAAAATAACATCATCACTTTTGCCATCTTGAATTTCATTGGCGCCTTGAAAATGTTGATTATGTCAAAACGCACCCGAGATTTATTCAACTCTCCCATAAAAAATATTGATTTGAAGGTAAACATTCTCAAAGAAATTGAATTTTGACATATTTCATCTAACTTGTCCCAGCTTATCGAAATTAATGTGAAGATTTTCTTCAGAAATATCAAACTGCATTTCCAACCCTGTTATATCTAAAATACAATTCCACCCTCGTCAAAAGTGGCATGAATTACCAATTTAGTAAGTAATGTTATGGAAATACATTAGACAGTCTATCATTTCTGCTTTATTTTACGAATCAAATTATTTAATTTCTCACTTTAAGTCATTTCAAATACTTTAAAAACGTTGACTAACATTTTTTTGTGAAATAGAATTTTAATTAAATAATAAAACACCATGTTTTTACTATTTCCACAGTAGTCAACATTATTTTTTCATTATGTAAATTATAGTTTCTCAACTGGTGGTCCGCGGAGATTTTTGGGTAGTCTGCGAAGTTTTTTGGATGAGCCGAAGTATGGATTATTCTGATGATTGCTGATAACTATATTTCTAACTTAGGCCATCGTCATAAATATCAATTCATCAATTTATAATGCTCACGATAAGCGAAACCGATCCTTACCTAATTCATTTAAAATTGTTGTAAACTAAAACTAAACATTTTTTTTTTATTTTTAAATGTCAAACTTTTCCTCCAAAAAGTGATTCAATTCATTATAAGGTGAAGAGTTTTACTATTAAATTCACTTTTTTTAATGTAACACAATGGAAAATATCATAACGTACTCAATAAAAATTTATTTATGCAAAATTTGAAATTATAATTAGCAGGTGTGTAAAACCAAAGGTTCAAGAACTAAGAAAACAATTTACAAATTTATTTATAAATCTAATTTTAATAACCTCTTTATTATATATTAGATTTGAAACAAAGTCAAAATAAATCAAAACTCCATTAAAAGTTCAGAAACAATTTCGAAAAACCCATTAGCAAGAATAACTTTTAGAAATTTACAAAATCCAAATAACACGCACATAAAGGCTATTGTTATTATCAAAAAATCTATGTTTCAATAAGATCATCCAATATCATCATCCAAAATACAAGTAGTTTCGTACCCTTCCAACAGGGTGGTTTAGGTCACTTCTTGCTATGGAAGTAATATACATTCCGTTGGACACAATGCTATGAAATTGAATTTACATCCCTAACGAATGGCACAAGCAAACTGACTGTATGAATAAATTATGTCCTCTTCCGGTCAAGTTACATTTGTATATCAAATGTGATTGCGTTTGGAATTATTTGATGCAAGTAATTTGATAATGTAACGGCTACATTTATATATTCAGAAATGAAACAACCCCACACTAATAAAATTCGTTGCCGAGTGGTAATAATCTCAGATATTAATCTCTAATTTTTATATCCCATAATAGATATTTTCATAACATGCTTATTGCTTTTTTCATTTTCAATGTCTTAACCAGGTCTATGATGTCATTAAAAAAACACGACTTCGACTCCACAACCCTGGTGCTAACTATCACTTCTTGGTGGAAATTCATTATATTTAAATAACGCAACACAATTTTATATGAACTACATTATGACCGGTTTCGTAAATCGCGAGTATTATCAACTGATATACAAATTAATGACATAACATATTTATATATTAAACATATGCATTTTACTCATAAACTGTTTTATTTCACTTAGATGTATATATAGTATGATGACCTGTAAATTATTTTCTTAGCTCGCGAACCATTGATTTTGTACACCTGCTAATTATTACTAAAATTTTTGTTTTAGAATGCTTTTTTAAAACGTGAAACTTGCGACAAGTGAAACCGGTTCTTATCGCAATAATATAACAATTTTATTGAAAAAATTTGGAACCAACGATTGTACATCAAAGGTGCTAACTGTCACTTTTTGGTGGAAAAGCGTTATATTTCACTTTATTAAGGACTTTGGTTTTGTACATCTGCTAATTCTTAACATAAATTTTAACATAAAAGAAGAATTGCGTCTGAAAATATAATATTAACCTTCTAAATGAATAATTCAAACATCGAAAAAATCTCTTTTATATTCCCCGTAGACAAAAACTTTGCCAACGCTCTCAAAGCAAGGAACGAAAAAAAATACATAAAAAATAGACTGACAAGTAAGGAAATCCATTTTCTATTCTATTACAACACTGAACCGGTGTTATTGTGATAAATAGCGGCGTGAAAAATGACCGAGGAACTTTGCCGAGCCATTTTGTGAAGTGAATTGTGACCGACCAAAGTATCATTTGTTTCATTTTACCGACTGACTCGTCTCCCGTACTTATTTTCTGAGCGCCTAATACTCACGCCCAACATTTCACTATGACGCACGACTTTCGCATTGATTTTCTTCAAAAATGGACGTAATAATTTGACATTAACCTCATAAGGACGTAAGGATTCGAGACATACTTCTCTTTTGTTATTATAAACTTATAAAAAAAACACCCATAAACATTTCCTGCTAGCCTGATACCAATTAAATTCGCCGTTATAATTTAAACAGGGTTTTATTGCTTTTATGCGATTTAATATTTCTTCATCGTTTTAATGTCACTTAACAAAAGGCATTAATTAAACTTAAATAATCAACACAATTTCAAAACTCATAATAGATTTTACGAGGTAAAAGGTACCAAGGGTTCGTTAAAATTTTATTTTAATTCATTTCAATATATTGTGTGTGACAATTTATATTATTATTTTTTTGGTTTTGTATACCTGATTTTGGAATTACACTGGATTTACTCAAAATTATATATAATTAGCCTTGTTTTAATTTGGATTGTATTATTTGACAATGCTAACGATGATCGAAACCGCTTCTGAACATAATAAATAAACTAAACTCGTTTATTTTAAATTAAAAAAAAAATTTTAGTACTTTTTCAACAATATTTTTTATGATTATGACCGATTTCATCATCGAGTATTATCAACTTATAAGACACAATTTACAATCAAGCTCATTTAAACAAAAAATTGAGTTAATAGTAAGGATGTATATGAAACCAAATGTTTATGATCTAAGAAAAGAATACATAGAAAGTCACACAATACACATCCATTGAACTAAATTAATATAAAAATTAAATATTAACAATCTCTCAGTTATAATTCGCAAACAAAAAAAAATACAAATCAATAATCAGTTGATTTCAGAACAATCGTGAAAGACTCATGAGGAAGAATAATGAGTGGGTATTTTTAGTATTCAAAATAAACTGCACTTAAATATTTTATGGAACATTATGCATAAATAAATAATGTAACTTACCAACTTCCTGAATTCAGAAGAGAAAATTGCACGCGCAGTTTACCAACGAAACCTGAATTTGCAGACATACCTGAAAAAATAAAGAAATTGGTTACAGACATCCTTCTCTTCTCTATAAATATGCAACGAATGTTTGTTGGTTTGTTCCATATGCGTTTCTATAATATTCATCCAAATACAATGAAACTTTAGTGCGTTATTGTTTACACCTGGTCCTTACAATGGTCTGAGGAACGGCGACAGACTTATATTTGTTTGTTCGCTTAGAATTTCGTGTGATAATTGATATCTATTGATTTCCGGCTGTATAAGCAATGTTATTTTTAATAATAAATTCAAATAATTAAATTAAGCTATTTGTCGGTTTGCTTAGATTATTTTTTGATTTGATTAGAGTCGTGTTGTTGGACAATGTCGGAATGGGAGCTCTGTTTAAAATCTCTGTCAAAAACGCTTTTAGACCAATAAGTGAGATGACTTTTATAACCGTAAAAGAAAAATATTAGAAGATGGAAGCGACATACGGAGTAGCGTCAAACACGATTTAGTGTCGGAGTAAAAAAACCGGTACCGACTTTTCTTTTGCAAAACTTTTGCACAAAATTGTCTTCCCTCTGTGATGTCATTTTTTATTGTTATTTTTGCACCGCACGTCGTGTATGACGCGAAGCAGATCCGCATTAAGGAATCGAGAAATATATTTATTAATAGTTTCACTTCATCGCTTTCTTTAACATTCCCGTAGCAAATGGTGAAGACATCCTCACCAAAATGTCACTATTATCTTAAAGACCTATTTTAATTTGTTGATTGAATTGGCATTTACTTGGCTTCACGTTTCGCCAATATCCAGCACATTTTCAGGCTTTCTCTATCATTGTATAGTTATTTATAACGGGGCATTGACTCTTATAAGTGAAAAATTCAAAGCTATGTTTATTAATTTATGACATCGACTGAAGGTGCTTGACGGAATTTCAATATTAAATTAGTTCCGTTGCATCCGTGAGATAGAATGCCTGAAGATACCGAAAGGAGAAACCCGGGTCGTTAGTGACAAAACCTGTGGAATCATACAAAGTTATAACAATTCAAATTTGATATTGAAATTTCATCAAGTACCTTCAGTCGATATCATAAATTGATTCAAATTTTATATTGATGTTAGATCAAGTAAATATTGTAGATTATTATAAAAAATAATACCTTGATGGATCTTGCTTTCCTAAAATGCCACCCTGGCGGAAAAACTGTCGCGGAATGAAGAATTAAAGTTGCTATTCAGTGTGACAGACAGCTAAGACGCTACGTGAAAAAATATTCAACGCGACAGCACAGAGTTACAAAGCACAAATGATAGCTTCCATCACATCACTAGCAATCACTCAAAGATGAGCTTTTTTTAGAAAAGCTCTGCAATAAATAAATTTAGGCACAATAATTAGACAGGCGAATAACGAAAACGGAAAGTGCGACAAGATTCAATTTGACTTTTGTGAGTCACCGAATAAGGCGTTTTCAGCATTGAGAGACCCGATTTTTGAAATCAAACGTTGATTGCGAGAATTGTCGCTTTTTCCGGTGACGACATTTTTGCTTGTTAAATTTTCTATTGATTTTTAATGTATTTTAATTGGCTTGAATGTCGATCAAATCAATGAGTTTTTTTTATATATTTTACGGTTCATATAAGTGCGTGATATTGATTGAATTGACATTTACTTAGATTTGACATTTACTTAGATACTTAGGTAGAACTCCATTATAACACGGTGAAAAATGAGCAATTTATTTAAGTCCTACGAAATTTTTATAAGATATAGTGGATAGCTATTTCAGCTCATGTCATCGTCAGAACTATCCACGATTTTTCACAATTTCGATTTTTCAAAAAACATGTTTTTATTTGGTTTGTTACAACTTTGTACGATTCCACATGTTTTGTCACTAATGACCCGGGTTTAGCTTTTCGGTATCTTCAGGTATTCTATCACACGAATGCAATAGATCTGACGTATAATAGACAGTTAGTATGATCTATATACCAAAGGTATTAATTATAGGAAAACACAAACCCCAAGGCAAGCACAAAATGGCAGCTAAAACAATTTAATCATATTGATGGAATAATAATTAACACATTTTCATTAACAATTAATCTTGGTAATGATTCATTCTTGAAAAGATATATAGACGATGCTAGCTGTTCATTGTGCGTCAGTTCTGTTGCATTCGTGTGATAGATTGCTTGAAGATGCCGAAAGGTGAATCACACGGCTACAACAGAACTGGCAGCCGAGTCGTTAGTGACAAAACATGTGGAATCGTACAAACTTGTAACAATTAAAATTTGATATTGAAATTCCATCAAGCACCTTCAGTCGATATCATAAATTATATGATTTTATATTAGTCTAATGATTATAAAATTGGTGACGACCCATGTAACTTCTTGCAAACTGTTTTCTTAGTAATTGAGTCTTTGGTTTTATATACCTGCTTACTATCAACTCATTTTTTTGTATACATATGTTTGTTTTTATTTTGTATCGTATCAAATTATAATGCTCGCGATAAACGAAAGCGTTCCTGATCATATAATATAGTGTAAAAACATTTCTAAAAATATGTTTCTAATATTTAAATCAAACAAGACTATTTAATGAAAATTTTGAGTTAATTATTAACAGGTATACAAAACCAATGGTTCAAGAACTAAGAAAACTGTTTGACTAGTATTAATTCAAATATCATGAATTTCTATCAAGAAATGGTAGTTTATACCTCAAAAGTAAAATTACACTCATAGTAATTAATTAAAATCATAAAAAAATTGTCAATTTTAGGAATTTCGAACTAGATTTTTATTTATTACTTTGATGTATTTATATACGTTGAGAAAAATTGTTGATTATTTATTCATTTAAAAGTGCAAAATTTTGTATACAACACAATTTGATTTGATAATCTCCAAAAGATTGCATAAAACCGATAATGATATAATTTTTGTAATTTATGATATCGACTGAAGGTGCTTGATGGAATTTCAATATCGAATTTGAATTGTTACAACCTTGTGCGATTCCACTTGTTTTGTCACTGACGACCCGGGTTTTGCCTTTCGGCATCTTCAGGCATCACACGGATACAACAGAACTGACAAAGTCAGTCCGGGTCAAACCCGGGTCGTTAGTGGCAAAACATGTGGAATCGTACAAAGTTGTAACAATTCAAATTTAAGATTAAAATTTTTGAATTCATGTAAATTTCTTTTTTTAAGTTTTTTCATTTACGACCTTAGATAGATGCAATAGAATTGACAGTCAGTAAACAGTTTGCATCACCTATATGACGAACTGTCAGTTCTGTTGCATCCGTGTGATAGAATGACTGAAGACGCCGAAAGATTAAACCCGGGTCGTAAGAGACAAAACATGTGGAATCGTACAAAGTTCTAACAATTCAAATTCGATATAATTTTGGTTATGTTTAGTGTTTGTTATTACCCTTAACCTGACTCGGCAAAGAACGTATAAAGAATCTCTGATCTAAACTACAGCGACAAAAAAAATCAAAACTGAAGAACATTCACCCTTCACGAATGAAAAATGTGAATTCATTCGAATTGCAGTTAATATCTCGCGACCAACGGAGCATGACATTTTTGACTGGCAGACTCGATTCATCTAATTGGTCCGGGAGTTATTTGACTGGAAACAAAGTTGATTGCAAAATCTGCGTCAATTTTGCCCTTTTTCGCCAAAATTGCCCTGCGGGGTGTTTGCCTTTCAAATGAATGGACAAAGTTTACCCAAACATATCAGCGCACCCTTTCACATAACATAATCACAACTTAATATAAGGACGGTCAACCGGATATTTCCTATAAAATATTTTTTTCCATTTTTGTTATAAGCTGGGGCTTTTTTCTTGTCGGGTGCCATCAGTGGCGTAATTTATAATTTTGGGTACTCGAGCAATCGTCACATACGCCCCCTTTAAATATTTTTAAAAAAATAAGAATAAATTATCAATACTTATATACACAGTATGTAATCGGTTAACGAACATCATCTGTTTTAAGACTCTATGTCGCTATCCGAATTGCTCGTTAACCGATCATCGATTTATCACAAATAGAATATGTGGGTTATATAGGTCGTTTTAAATCGTTATCCGAATATATGTGCGGACAGCGATGTCCGTATACAAAAATCTTTTGTGGTTAAGCTCGTTGTCCGAACTGTTCGTTAACCGATCACGCACTGTTACATCTCGACTAAAAAACTTTTTTTTATTTTTCGATATATATTAAAACTGCTTGATGGAATGACAAAACCAAACTTGTATTGTTGAAGTTGTGCACAGGTTTCGCCACTTATGGTTTCGGTTTTGCCTTTCGGTATCATTAGAAAATTTATCACACAAATGCAATACAATTAACAATCAGTAAACAGTGTGAATCGTTTATTTACAATTGATTCACAACAAAAACTATTTAAAAATCCTATAAGCTGTATAAAGTATTACATTAGATATATATATATATAAGTGACAATGCTCGCGGTCAGCGGAACCGGTCATGATTTTATTATAATATAGAAATTTGTTTTACTATCTGGAAAAAATATAGTATACATTTAATCGAAAAAATGTATGATATTCTTTACATACCTGGTTTTACCTTAATAATTATTTCATGCTGCATAAGCGAAATTATTCAAAATCTAGACACATATATACTATTGACATCTATGATTTGTTATTATCATTACTATTGCTGCCTTTCGACGTAAAATTCGTTATTGAATATTTTTACATGTAAAAAAAAATTATCAGTTGAAACCAATTACATAATGTAACTTTAAAAATGTTTATTGTATATATATATATAAATACCATAAATAATGAAGTGTAACCAAAAATAGTAAAAATAGTTTCGATACATATTTTTATCTTAATTAATTAAATACTTTAAAGCTTTACTTATGTATATGTAAATTCTTAAGTTTAAAATTTATTCTATGAAATGTAAACAATGTTTTCTTCATCAAAACAACATTTTAGTTGTAAAATAGATATCTACGTTACCGACATCTGTGCCGACTCTCATTGACTATTCCAAGACACAAACCATTCACAAAATAGTAAAACAGTTTGCCCTCACTATCGCATTTTAGTTATACATTTAACCGCCAGAGTAAATTCATCTAATAGCTTAATACTTTTTTTTTGTTTCTGAATTTATAAATTTCCTGTGTATTATAAAAGAGCTTCCAAAAACAACAACAATTTCAAAATAATTATAGTGAAATATAAAAGCATGTGAGTTTAATTTAAGCACTACAGAATTTATCAGGACCAATTAAAAATTGATAAACATATATCGTCCGCAAGAATAATCGTATAGGTTTAGTTTACTTGCAACAGCGACATCTCTTAATGGAAGGAAACTTGAAAATCTGTTTTTCAATTAAATAAGCTGTACAAAATTTATAAGTTTTTTTTCAATACATTAAAAGGCAAGCAATATAGACATTTCTTAGAAATTTGTAATGGCTAATTTTACCAATCTTTCTAATGTCAGAAAAAATGCTCTACAGAGTTTTTTGATAGAATTACAACAAAATTACTTACAAAAAATAATTTAATTAAATTCACAATACAACAGATTTGTAGATGGCGTTAGTAAACATATTTCTTAACGTATAACTGTTTTACAACATGATATGAATGATAAATCACCAGTTTAGCAATGAAACATATCAACGACATCTGGAATCGTGCTAAAAAAAATAGAATAAAATCTACGATCAAAATGGCGTCTCCTCAGTCGTTGAGAATAATCATAGATAAATCATCATACCCAAGATAAAGTTAAACACTCCTGAAAAAACAATAAACTTACCAAAAAAGATTCTGTCAAAATATTTTTAATTTCTCTATCAATTAATTTCTTAAAATATGATCCACTTTACGCACTCTTTTTTAAACGAAACGTTAATATTTTTCAAATCAGCGAAACACGTGTCATGTCTTGTGACAAATACAGTGACGTAGCGAAGTTATCTAATTTTCGGAATTGATATCCATTTGACTCTACTCCACTGGTGTGTCTGATTTATGTTGAATGTTTCTCCGTAGCGAATGGGTTAAAAACTTTGCTATACATCATTAAAAAATAACAATAGATGTCGCTACTGTATATTGAACATCGATAGTAAAGAAAACATAACCAGTAAAACGTCGTCGAGAAATTGAATTTTTCGTACATTTCAAAAAAGCTTTTACCGGCAAATACAAGCTTTCAATTTCATATTACAAAATACCACTTTGTAGCTTGATAGAAACACATTATTTACACATATATCGCGCCAGACATTATAAATCGATATTGCATTCAACCTTGCAACAGACCGATCCGTAAACAAACCGCACATGAAAATTAGTTTTCTCGTCTCGTCTCAATTCAACTATAAATTAATTTTGGCGAGTTATTTTCAATGCGAGGTTAAACCTATTGTGGCCTCTTGAAACACGGTTGACTTCTAAATATTGAATTTGTTCGTTGTATTTAAGGGGCCAAGAAAAATAAAATCGATTAAAAAGACATCGAAATTAACTTGATTAACTAACCACTGATCGAATTGAAAAAAAATTGAATTAATATTGAAAAGAAAAGATGAAAAACACTTCTAAGTACCATTTCAAGTATTTCACGTTAATAAGATCGGGGCTGGTTTCGCTGACCGCGATAATTACTAAATAATACACAAAACCAGTCGTAATCGTATTTATATAAAAATGAGAAAGTAGTAGTAAAAATAATATTATTCAAATTTAATGCATCTAAGTGACAGTTAACACTTTAAAAGCAAAGTTTAATTACATTCTGACTGTTATCGTATACCTTGTTTTTTATTAAATATTAATTGTTGAAGCTTTATACGAATCCACATTATCTTATCCGACACATCTTATTAGTAACTACTCGGGATTCGTCTTTCGGCATCTTCAGGCATTCTATCAAAAATATGCAATAGAACTGACACACAATTAACAGTTTTCATCGGCTTAGGGCAATGTTACCTGTCACTTCTAAGCGGAAATGTTTATATTTTGCTAATATTTTTTTTTAATTTTGCTTAAAAATGTTGCTTGTATTTAAGAGGTCGTGAACATTTTATTTTTAAACTATTTCACTTCATTTATATATAATTGTATGATAATTTCTATGTTATTTCTTAGTTGTTGAACCATTTGTTTTATATACATATGGTTATAATAATCTCAAAATCGTGTATTCATAGCTTTCTTTTGAGTCTGACGATAATGCACATGATGAGCGAAACAAATATCTAAAATTACTAAACATTGTATTTTGTTATTTGAATTTAATATCTTCCTACGAAGAAATGACAATTAACATCTCAACAATGAATAAATCATACGTTTGCCAAGAACAGAACTTACGTAAAAATTGGACAGGTGCCAAAAAGGTATAATACTAATCGTGTCAAAGATATTTCAAATACTTTTTAAATTTGATTTATCTATGAAGGAAAGTGTAATATATATCTGGAACACCCGGTAATCCTATATTCGTCGCTAATAAATCTTTCTTTTTTTTCGTTTATAAAGCTGTTACATCCTTTTTGATGCCCGTGTAGATTGGTGCCGTGTTTTCAAAAAGGACCACAAAATGACAAATTGTACACTCACTGAACAAATTGAAACGAGACTTGAGAAAGTAATCAATCGCCGGATAGCAGAAAATAAGACGAGATAGATAGATATTTTAGTCTACATGCAATTTAATATCATACTTGGTTCGAATTCTAACGTTCGAGAGCAAAAATAAAGTGTATAGAGAGAATCATACAGTTATTGATCATGCTTAATTAATTGGTTATCTCAATTTCTAAATAATAGAATAAGATGTCAGTAATTCTTATCTCACATTTGTCATCATTTAAAGTTCCGCCTTTAAAGTTATTATAAGGGTATCACCATTAAGAAATGCTGGTACTTTTTGACTTTCTAACCTTAATGTCTGCAATTTTGTCTGTCGTTTCTTGAGAAATTTATGTTAAATGCTGTGAAGCATTCATATGACTAGACCCGAAAGTCGGGTATTACTTAAAAAACCAAACCTTTTTCGTCGACAATTTTTGACAATTTACCGTACCTTAATCAATATTTCACCATGATTAAAACAGATATAATTGTGCGTTTAAAATATTAGATTATTTAAAACAATCACATTTGGCAAGATATTAATGGTTTAATAACAGCACGTATACGCATTCATTTTCTATGGCTAGTTCACTGTCCACAGTATTATAGAGCGTTTTAATGCGTTTATGGCATATATTATAGTGCGTCAGTTCTGTAGCATCCGTGCGATAAAATGCCTGAGATGCCGAAAGGCGAAACGCAGATCGTTAGTGACAAAACGTGTGGAATCATGCAAAGTTATAAAAATTCAAATTAATGCCATAGTTATCAAATTGATATTATTAAAAATTATTTTAGTTGTCATTTGGTCTATGTTTTTCTTTTATATATATATCTCCGTCGATGTATTATAATAAACGATACCATCTGTTTATTGTGTATCAGTTCTGTTGCGTCCGTGTGACATAACGCATGAAAATTCCGAAAGGCGAAACCTGGTTCCAACAATTCAAACTCAAAACATCTGAAGCAAATTTGGGCAATTTTTTTTTATTTGAATGAATATCCGTTAAAACATCGCTGAACAAAAGTTTAAAAATCTTCCTTACTTCTGAATAGAGTCTGCTAATTTGAGATCCAGCAAATCTTTAATGATTAATGATCACGTCATAACCCTTAAACAGTTACATTTTAATAAACTGCCAAAACATAATTTCGTGACTTACTAACAGATATATTTTATTAAATTGTTTTTTCCGTTACATTGTAATTAATCAAATTGTCTCAAAAAAGAAACAACAACATAATAGACTTGTAAATTTTGTTTCGGGCATTTTGCTTTAACAAAACGTATCTTTTTAAATATTTATTATTAAAAATCTCCGATGACAAGCGGAAAATTTCACAACCCACTCACTTACTCAAAAAGAATTGTTTCTGCTAAAACAATCACGCATATCTCTCTTTTAATAAAAAAAATCGATTAAAATAATTCTCGTTATGTCAAAAACAATCAAATTTTTATAATTACTTGAATTTAAATTTAAACTTTATACGATTCCACATGTTTTGTCACTAAGGACCAGGATTTCGCCTTTTGGCATCGTCAGACATTTTAACACACGAACTGCAAAATAACTAACACACAATAAACAGTTGTAATAGATTATATACAAAAGGAATTAATGAAAATGGAAAAATAGAGACCCTAAGGTAAAGTGTAAATAAAGATCTGAAATAATTTTAAATACTACTGACTTCATTATTAAATTCAATTGCCTATGATGAGTCTAATAAACACTTAATTTTGTTAATGAGTCTTTGATGAAAGAATTTTACAACAAATAATAATCAATTATCATTGGAGTGCATATGGATAACTTTAAATTTCGAAGAACCTACTTATTTCAAATTGGTGGATAGCGATGGGAATTAAACATCAGGTGATGTTATATGAGAATTTCGGGTCATTGAACTGTCTCACGTAAGGGATATAACAAGAGATAATTGGGGACATTATACTGATAGTTAAGAATTTATATTGAATTTAGTTGAGCGCATGTTCTATCATTGACGACCCAGGTTTCACCTTTTGGCATCTTCAGGCATTCTTCCACACGGATACATCAGAGCTAACGAATTCAAAAAGAACGATTCAAATTTGATATTGAAGTCCCAACAAGCACCTTCAGTCGATTTCATAAATTAAAAGCATTATGTTTTATTACATAATCATAATGACTTTCATATTTCAAATGATAGATACACGCAATTTAGTAATATATTGTATTTATGATCAGCACCGACTGACTGATCAATTGATAATGCTCGCGATGAGCAAAACCGGTCCTGATATAAATATATCGTGGCAATAGTGCTTATAAAGTGTATTTATTACTTAAACATAGTGCCTTTCCAACATAGAGAAAAAATGGCAATGTATTTATTGTAAGTTCCACAAAACTTATAAGGTATATAGCTGATAACTATTTCAGCTTACGCCCTCATCAGAATTTTGCTTTTTATAAATTAGTTCAGACGAGGGAGCAAGCCGAAATAGCCATCAACTATAAACCTTAATAATTAAATTACATTGTGTTTTTTCACCGTGTTATAATTTTCTGCGAAGTAAATACCAATTCAATCAATAATGGCTCTTTACAAAGACGTAATAGTTAACACATTAGCATCGAGCAATGCTTTTGCATACCTTTCAAATAATCTATACCGAAAAGTTCAACCCAACAACTTTCGTTTGGTAGCATTCCAACGAACACATGTATAATATAAAGTTTGTTTTCATTTCCCCAAAGAGAAAATGTTTCTAACAACATGCCTTTTCTCATACCCTCATTCCTAATACATCGATTTCTAACCTCTTATAATGGGCATAATTGATGAAACAAATATTACTGTTTTTAACAACTTCGTTACTTGAAATCATAAAATATTCTAAGCCAATTCGCTTTTGAAATATACCTATTGTTCTTAAGGATAAAAAAATATTCAACAAATTTTATACCCTAGTTCCTCAACCGGTAGTCCGCGGAGATTTTTTAATGGTCCGTGATATTTAAATATTGTTATATCAACACACTATATTACAAAATCAAATGCTTTGAATCAAAAATCAATTATATAAATTTGAATTGTTACATTTTTGTAAGGTTCCACATGTTTTGTTACGAACGACCCGGGATTCGCCTTTCGGCAACTTCAGGCATTCTATCACACGGATGCAACAGAACTGACGTGAATTGTTACAACTTTATACGATTCCACATGTTTCGTCACTAACGACCCGGGTTTCGCCTTTCGGCATCTTCGATGTATTAAGTAGTATAAAGTTTTTCTAAAAAAAAACCGGTTCTATATAACATTCCGGCATTAAAAACGATGACAATTATATTAATCAACAGTTGTTATATTTGTTGAAAAACTTTTTCAAGAATGACTCATTAACAAGATCGTTAATGAAAATTATCAAAGGCAATTGAGCTAATTATTTTTAGATTAATATTATTAAATTTGTTTTAGCTGCCATTTACTGCTTGCCTTGGGGATAAGTGTTTTCCTGTATTTAATACCTTTGGTATATAGACGAAGCTAACTGTTTATTTTACATCAGTTCTGTTGCATCCGTGTGATAGAATGCCCGAAGATGCCGAAAGTTGAAACCCGGGTCGTTAGTGACAAAAAATGCTGAATCGTTAAAATTTTTACCTATACAAATTTAATAATATAATCGATAACATATAATTTCATGAATGAATGAATTTCACTGAATATGAATTCTTAAGACTTAGTACGATTCCACATGTTTTGTCACTAACGGCCCGGATTCCGCCTTTCGGCATCCTCAGGCATTCTATCACACGGATGCAACATAACTGACAAGTTAGTGACAAAACGCGTGGAATCGTACAAAGTTGTACCAATTCAAATTTGATACTAAAGTCCCATCAAGCACCTTCTGTCGATGTCATAAATTGACGTATTAAATTAAAAGAAAATCCGCCGCGTCTACGGGCCGCAAGCCACTGATTTATATACGTTATATGGCTATATATACTTTGCTTCCCCTAAAGAAAGGAACTTCCTGTAGGCACGCATTTTCTCGTCCCCTGATACCTTTAGAACCTTCTTCAGTGTCAAAAAACAGACAAAAGTAGTAAAATAAGAGCTACTCGTAAAAGTAAAAATATTGGAGACTCAATAAAAGTGTTGCAAAACCAAACTGGAATTAAACATAAAGTCGCCCTTAAGCCTTTGAGCTACGTTTATTTTATTTTGAGAGAAAATCAATATTTGAGAGATTGGAAATTTGATCACCGCCTTACAAGTATCATTCGAGATTGTTTTACAAATAACGCTATACAGAAGAACCTACAATTTATATTTGCAATCTTTACTTAACAGCAGAAAATTCATTTACAGGTTATCCTTGACTTACGACCGAGATACGTTCCTGGACTTTGGTCGTAAGTCGAATTTCATACCAAATTTGTATGTACTTACATATTAAAATAAAACATGCGTACTTATTCAGATATTTTATTTTTAAATTTATACTTATTTATTAATACAAAATAAAAAAATAAATATTTAAAATCTTTCGTCATCTGTACTTATATAGGTGTTTTTTTTTAGAGGTATAGAAGTTTGAACGAAAATGTTCCATAGCTAATCGAATTAATTGCTCTGATAAACAATTATGTTGACTGTAAAATGGACGTAGTGCGCGATACGTATTTCGAAAAGAACCATGGTTTTCAAAATAAATTTGCACAATTTGGAAGCGTTGTTTTAAGGCGTCAGTCTATTTATGTTGAAATGCCTAACCAAACTTACCATAAATCACTTGACAGCTGACAAAATGGCCGCTAGTTAAAAAAGTGTTGCCAACTTTAAGTTCTATACCTCTAAAAAAACAATCTATATAAGTATTATACAATCCATTGGCTCATCATCAGTAGCGGAGAAAAAACAGCCAAAACTCTGGAGTCGAAGTCACATAGGACTTAAAAAACAATCACGAAAAACTCAATTATTAATTTATTACACGGTGAAAAAATAGCAATGTATTTTAGTTCTACAAAATTCGTAGAACTCTGGAGAACCACAATACATTACTATTTTTTCACCGTGTTATAATGTAGCTCTACCAAGTAAGTGGCGATTCAATCAATATATTAATTTATTCAATTAATGAATTAAATAAATATTTTTTCAAAGCGTAGTGAAATCGCAGATCTCAAACATCTGATTAAAATAGTATGCCTTTCCATCACTATGTGACATTTAATACCTTGCAAGACATAAGCTAATCGTTTTTTTCGTTAGTTCCGTTGCATCCGCGGGATAGAATTCTTGCATATGCCGAAAGGCGAAACCCGGGTCGTTAGTGACAAAACATGTGGAATCGTACAAAGTTGTAACAATTCAAATTGAATCGTTTTTTATTGATTTTATGGTACATGTGAATTTTTAAATATTTCAAACCACTCATGCAAATCATCAACTAAGTAAATGAATTGATAAGTAGATTTAAAAGCCCCGTTTTTACTGGGATCGATCCCGTGCGATTTTAAGCTAAAACTAACTTCGTTAACCACTGCACCACGGACCTTCCTACATTTGATACATTTCTACTGAATGTTAAACTAAATTCAAGATGTTATTGCTATGTTTAAACACAAATAACATAATAATAAGGGATATTTACAAAATTAAGGCTTTGTTTATCTTGAAAGTTTGAATTTATAATTTCTGCGAACGCTTTTGTTTCCCTGATTCAAATTTTTGGTGACGTTGAACATTCCAAATTTGAATTTAATTAAAATAATTAACGCAAACAAAGACTCGAGCATATTTTTCACAAGAAACTGATAAAGTGCCATAGATAATATAATATTGTTTTCTGACTTTTAACTAAAACTTTTGTACAAATAAGCATGTTTGTAACACGACGAAAAAATGGTATGGTTGATATCTACTTCGGCCTACGCCCTTATCAGGGCAATTCTTTGTAGAACTTAAATACATTGTCATTTTGTCACCGTTTTATAATGGAGTTGTACCAAGTAAATGCCAATTCAATCAAAAGGCTCGTTTACAATTTGTATTCAGTCAGTTGATAATGCTCGTGTTGAACGAAACCGGTCCAGATCATAAAATATAATATGGAAATATATAAAATTTAAAAAATATGTTTTTATTATTTAAAAAAAAACATGTCTTTCTATCAAGAAATGACAGTTAAGTTCGTCATATCAAATAATAATAATTGAAGGCATATCTCACAGTATTTTTTAAAAACATTATAGCAGGTGAAAGGTTAAAAAAATAATTACTCATTCTTATAAGACTATGGTGACACTTTGCGCTATTTAAATACTAATGTAATCTTCTTCTTTGGCTATATTCGCTCCCAAGGAGCATATGGTCATCAAGCGGAGTATTCGGAATTCCCAACTGTCGTCCAAGATCATAGGGTATTCCACTGATCAAAAAATCAGGCTGGGTTGATTAATTCTCTGTACAAATATATAATTGCTATTAGTTACGCAGACTGCATTTATTTTCTATCTCTCTCAGAGCATGAGCAGAGGAAGAGTTGAATTGAGGTTTTTATAGGTGTGTAAGTTTTTTACACATAAACATACACTATTAAGCCTGGTGGTTCTCGTATAAAATTATCTAGTGGCCGCATTATAAACAGCAGCGGTCTTATGTATATGATTGTGACCGCACCACTTTTATAAAGTTTATATTCAATGAAAGGCATTATTTACACAATTATCGTGTATTTAAAAGATGTTTATAGTGTGTCCGTTCTGTTGCATCCGATTGATAGAATGCTTGAAGATGCCGAAAGGTTAAACCTTATCGCAAGTGACAAAATATGTGGAACCGTACAAAGTATAAACAACTTAAATTCCATAAATAACTTTGGAAATAGTAAGTACTATGCATTGTGTTTTCTTGCGTAAAATATTTGTTTTGAATTTACGATTTTTAAAAATAATAATAAAAGCAATAATTATTATTAGTTTAATTTACTTCATTTTATTCAACCAATAAAATCGTAATCATAGATAATATAAAACAAAGTGACAACAAAACACAATCAAATGTGTCAAAGTTCAATTTTCGAACGCTAGCACCGCGGTATTTCCCGCGCGTTGATTGAGAAAATTCTCGCGATGCACGTGGTTAGCAACAGCTGTCAGGCGCAGCGGACGGAGACAACCGAACACAGCCGATCCCACACGAAGCCGGGGTCTTCTGTTCCACGAACCTTAGAGGGGGTGCCCCGTTTTCTGTTCCGACCGATCAATACAGGATTCGCCAAAATGGAGCGAGCGACAAGGAATTTTCTGCCGCCATATTCTTCATATGCAGTTGTTCAGCATTACTAAGACAATTCCATCCTTGAAATTTCAGCACGAACTCATTCTGTCAAGGTTCTTGACATATAATAAAAAAAATATGACATTTTCAGATATAATTATATTAATATAATCTTTAATCAACAAAACACATTTTTAAGCACTCTTTTCACAATGTCCAATTTAAAACATCCATTTTATTTTTTTTATTTTTGTTTATAGTATATGATTGTCTGTGTTTTTTTTTGTTCTTAAAACTTTGGTTTTGTATACGTGTTTAGATTGAATTGGGGCATTTATCATTTTACAGTGAAAATGATTGATTGTAAATATATGGAACATGTCATGTCAACCAATACGGCAAATAATTGATTGATATATTTATCGATTGAATTGACATTTACTTGGTAGAACTCCATTATAACACGGTGAAAAAATAGCAATGTATTTTAGTTCTACAATTTTTTTATGAGATATAGTTGATAGCTATTTCGGCTCACACCATCGTCAGAACTATGTTTAAACGTACATTTTCTTATCTATTTATACAATAGCTGTGTAGAAAAGGTGAACAATACATCTTCTCTTCTGTCTTAACAACCTAGCTTATATATAGCAAAAAAAAACATAAACTAAACTAAAATAAATTTGAATTATCAAAACTTTTTACGATTCCATTGGTATTTTCACTAACGACTTTCGTTTCACCTTTCGGCATCATCATGCGTTATACCGCACAGATACAACAGAACTGATAAATGAGATTTTCGACCGTAATTCTCTTACTTTAAACATTAGAAACGCAGAACACTTAGCTGCTATTAGATTAAATAAATATGTATCTACATTTGCCAACCATTTACTGTCGGAAAAACATTCATTTAACATGGATGAAGTTGTTCAATTATTACACCATAACACTGGGGATCATAAATTATTTTGTCAAAATATTTTAGAAATAAACAGAGATCAATTATTAAGTTATATTCTTAACGACCAATTTAATCTACTCAATACCCCTTTGTTGTATACTTCAAGTCAGATCAGTTAAATGAGTCGAAAACCTCATAAATTAAATTCCTTTAATACGTCACCTCATGTTTAATTCCCACCGTTACCCACTAGCTTGAAATACTTATGAATCTCTGACTCTAAAATTACCAATTGCATTTTAATGATAGTTAATTATCATTTGTTTTAGAATATTTTCATCAAAGACTCGTCAATAATAATTAGTGTTAATAAAAATAATCACATGCAATTTAGTGTCATTATTATGAAATCAATTTTATTGAAAGTTATATTTAGTTTTTATTATATTATAGTTTATTTTAGTTTGTTTGTATACTAGCTTTAGGGTCTGTGTTTTTCCTTTGTAATTAACTTATATCGTATATAACGGATGCTTACTGTATATTGTGTGTCAGTTCTGTTGCATATGAGTGATAGATGACTGAAAATACCAAAAGGCGAAACCCAAATCGTTAGTGAAAGAAAAACATGTGGAATCGTTCAAAGTTTCAACAATTCAATTTTTTTATTGCAATTCCATCAAGCACCTTCAGTACATATCAAAAATTATAACAAACAGTGTTACGTACATTTTTTACGGTTCTTTATTGTTAAGATATGTCATAAGAAGGAGGTTTCTCAACCAGATCAACTGATAAGTATATAACGCTGACGACGAGCGAAACCGGTCCTAATCTCGGTAACATAACCTTGGGAAAATTGTACTAAACAGTGTGGCTTATTATTGAAGTGTAACGACCTTTCACCAAGAAGTGATAGTTAACACTTTAATAGTGTTTACTGTGTTTTATCATTTCTTTCGCAAGCTGAAATAACTAAAATACATAACTATTTTTCACCAAGGAGTTCTACGAAGCTAATAAGAATTCAATTAATAATTATTTTATTTGTTTCTGAAGGAAGCGAAACACGTGACACGTCTAGTAACGAAATAATTGATAATCAAAAATGTGCTTTCATAAAGTTATCGCAGAGTCCATAGACAAAAAACAAGAAAGTCATTAGATAGAATCATAGACAATGAAAAATGGATTCATTTATTTTTTATATTTTTTCTTGTCCGCCGATATCGGAGCGTTTATTAAAAATGCTTTTCGCTTTGTTAAAACAATATTTTTATATCAGATTGAAAAAACTTTCAAAAGACGGCGATACGTTAAGAAAACTATTCGTTTGAATAAAATAAAATTCTCTTTTGTCTTTAAACGTGGTTTATTGAAGCTGTTAAATTAAAACAGTGGCGTATCTGCAAAAAATAGTTATTTTTATAATATATTTTACCTATTGAAATGATAAGATCAATATGCTCATTATTTTCTACTCTATATTTACGTGAGATCCTTGTAATGGCTTAAGTAGGTGTGATGAATTAATATTCGTTAGATCATCTTAAGCAGTGTTCCCCAACTAGTGGTTAAAATTTGAAATATTACAAAAAAGTCAATCGAATAAACTCACACTTATTCAATTTCAACAAATCAAAAATTGTATTCGTTTATACTCTCTCTCGTCCACGTTGAATATGTCAACATTCGAAGCAATTCTGTTGAAAAATTTTAATGCTCTTTTTGTTGACATCCAAATCGCCAGGCTGGTTCTATACTCTAGGAACTAGGATCCCAACATGTGGGTCGCAAGGGGTTTTTTGAAGGGTTGTCAACTTATACAATCAACTTGTTATAAATAGCTTTTCCAATTGCAAAGGGGTCGTAGGTCACATGGTTGGAAACCTATGCTCTAAAACATAGTTTCTCAACCAGTGGTCCGCGGAGATTTTTGGGTGAGCCGTAATAATCGAATTTTATGTTGTACTTTATGGATTTTAAAATTACTTAAATATTGTTATATCAGCATACGGAGTTGCAAAATTAATTGTTTTGACTAAAAAATCAATTATACAAATATTTATTATTTAAATCCAATGTTGATGGTCCGTAATTTTTTTTTGTATTTTTTAGTGGTTTACGGATGTAAAAAGGTTAAGGAACTATGCTCTAGAAGATAGGTGGCAAGTCATTTTGAACTTGATAACCAAAAAGCATTTTTTTTTTAAATATAATAATATCTCACGAGCCACATGCCATCGAAATAAAAAAATCATCAAATTTTTGCAGCATTTAAAATATTTAAAAAAGAGACTTTTAGACAGAGAGAGAGAAAAAATTTACCCAAAAAACTTCATTGTTAGTGATATTTTTGTTGTTGGATGCTAGATGCCAAATTTTTTATATCAGGTTCATAGCTGATAGTTTTTAATGGAATACAATATTTCTTATGTCTGATTTAATAAAGTTCATTGAAAATAATAGTGATTCACAGGAATTAATCGATGAGAAAATTGTTAAAGTGCCCATTACTATTTTTAAGATAAGAAAAAAAACACTTAAATTTTTCTCTTTATATTGCAAATTCATCTCGCGTGTCAACTATGGCACGCATGCCATAGGTTCGCCATCCCCACTCTTGAAGAACAATCCATTCATGTACACGACTTCTCAAAAAAGTTTACACCGCTCTCATTTATTTTAAATGTTTGATGTTTTTTTTTATTTTCATTTCGCAAAACTGTCACTACGCCACTGGATTCGTCTACACAAATAAAGCCACTCGACATAAAACCGTTCAAAGTCTAGCTATAAATATTCTTGTCTCTCTTTTAAGGACACTTTTACGAGACAGAGACATCTTTGACTAGCGTTCAAATGGTATCATTTAAGAAAGGCCTTTTCAAAAAATTCAAGAAGTAAACAAAATTAAAGGATTTGTTATTTTGATTTCCAAATTGAACAGTGTTTATAAATATATGAAGGGCTTCCTCAATATGTATTAAATCGTTCAAAAATCTACAATATTGGTCACTCAAACGCAATAGAATTGGCAATTAGTAAACACGGTGAAAAAATAGAAATTTATTTTATTTTCACAAAACATATAAGGAATATAGTTGATAGCTGTTTCGGCTTACGCCGTCATCAGAACTATGTTTAACCGTACATTTACTTATCTACGTATAGCGGTGTAGAAAGAGTGATAAATTCTAAAATGCCGCTGTCTAAAATCAATTTGTCACATTTATGAGGTATGCAGTTGATATTTATTTCGTCTAAAGCCATCATCAGAATAATCTTTGTAAACTGCAAACGTTAGCCTAAATAGCTATCAACTATATAACAAAGCTATTGAAAGATAATAAAAAAAATCATTTATGATATCGACTGAAGGTGCTTGATGAAATTTGAATTGTTACAACTTTGTACGATTCCACATGTTTTCTCCGATGTTACAGAACTGATTGTTCTGTTGCATCCGTGTGATAGAGCGACAAAACATCTGGAATCGTACAAAGTTGTAACAATTCAAACTTTTAAAAAAGTCATGTAAACAATTTGCTAATTATTCTAAAATGCCACTTAATCTTAAATCAATTTGTTACACTTATAAGGTATACAGTTGATAGCTATTTCGGTTAAAGTCATCATCAGAACAATCTAAGTGAACTGTGAGGGTAGGCCGAATTAGTTATAAATTATATCAAAGCTATTGAAAGAGAATAAAAAAAAATAGCAATTTGAATTGATCTGGCAACACTCTTATTATATAAAAAATTTCACCAGTTACATTTTGATCTCTTTTTAAAACAAATTAATTCTCACAAAATACAAGCGCAATATATTTTATGATGCTTTGTATCATGTAAGAAACGTGTTATAACAGGCCTGGGCAATCTACGGCCCGCGTGTGATATATTATATTTGATCATAAGACAAAAATATTCATGATGCTTAATAGCTTTTCTGGCTTTCGCCATCATCAGTATTTCTTTAATAATAATTTATTTATTTTATCCGCACTCACTTGGTAGAAATCCTTTATATTGATTGAATTGGCATTTACTTGGTAGAACTCCATTATAAACGGTGAAAAAAATACTGAATATAAAGTGAAATCCTTTATATTGCGGTAAAATATTAAACAGTTTATCTTTTTTAAATTTTAGATGTGTTTGTTGATAGCTATTTCGCTTTTCGTCATCGTCAAAACCATTTTAAAAAGAACTACCAGAACAACCGTATGGATTTTTTAAAATTATTTATTTATTGAACTGGGACTAACTTGGTAGAACTTCAATATATTGCGACAAAAACGTCAGTTGATAGAATGCCTGAAGATGCCGAAAGACAAATCCGGACTCGTTAGTAAGAAAAGTTTTGTTAATATATGTTTTTATTGAAATTCCATCAGTTTCTTGTTAATATTGTGTATTAGCTAATGTATAATGATATCTAGTATTTCAAGAACGAAGTTAATAAAAGAAATATTTTGTGGCCCATTTTTTATTTCAAATTTCCGATGCTGCCCTTGCTCTGAATATTTCCACAGGCCCGACGAATAAAATAGACAGTTCGTTGCACGAGCTGGCATTCAAATTGTTTTATGGTGAAATTTTCTCGGCCAAATTTATTCATACAATTCGAAAGAATTAAAGTGCGTGTAGGCAGACTTATATTAAATCGCCATTCCGAATTTCCTCTGCTCCTCTTTAGTTCCCGCGCAGACGTGACTGGGGGGGAAATATGGTAATATGGCACCGAAGACAAAAGCTCGCATATTCAGAGGTATTAGGAGCGAATTGTTTATTTTCGAAAACAGAATAGTACAATGCAAATGGGATATAAAATACGTTTTAAGGTTTTCATTTATTTGTATATTTCTTTTGGGTAGATACCATATTATGATTGGTGATAATCACCTGGTTTCGAAGCCTTTCAAGTTTTATTTCTCTAAATGAACACCAAAATCATTTTAACACTGTGGATATGTAGCGCAGAAAACCTTGTAAAAAAAATAGATAAAACACATGGAAAAATTATCATATAACATCCATAAATTGAAAAACCGTGTTATTTACACTCACATGACGAAACGAGGGTTTTCTTAGAAGCTATAACAATCTTCGAGGTACATTGTTTATTGGGTAAAATTTTTCATTAATTAAGAATATAATACAAACATCTTTTAATGATGTCAACTAAAAGTGTGTGACGGAATTAAAATATCAAATTGGTTTCGCCTTTCGACATCTTCACATTGATGCAACAGAACTGACAGTTATATAGCACTCGTCAATTGTTGTTGTTGACAGTTTTTTGAATTGGTATATACATAAACACTTGGTAGGACTCCATTGCAAAAAATAAAACATTGACTTGATATTTAACAGCTAGGCTGAGGGTTTAATTAAATTAATAACAACATAAACTTTTTTTACACGGTGTATATTTATTGGAGTTTTGGTGGAACAAACTCGTGTAAATAAACCATGTTGAAAAAGGGAAAAGAAAAATACACCCAGTCCTTTTTTTACGCGATACATTGGTTCCAAAAAAGGCGCGTAACAAAAATCGCGTAAAAAAATCACAACTTTTTCGCGATTGCATTACATTTCTTTACACACCCTAAAACATAAATTCGCATAATATCCGATACACTAGTATGCATATTTAAAAAATGGAATGCTTTACAAAATTAAGTTTTAAAAATACACATATTTTTTATTTTAAAAAATAATGAAACGTAGAAGCCTAGCATCATACACAAATTTCTTCTTTAAAACGAATTTGCGGAAAAAATCGCGTAAAAACAAATGACAGGCGTAAAAAAATGTAACGGTGCCGTCCAAAAAAATCGCGTATAATCGAATTCGCGTATAATCGAATTCGCGTAAAAAAAATCGCGTAAAAAAAGTACTGGGTGTATATGATTTAAAAATCAAACGTTAGTTCTTTTTATTTGAAAAACAAAACTACATTATTTTGCTTAATTTATGCGTTTTTGTTTAATTGTCTCTAAACTATTTTTCTTAGTATAGTTTTTGAACCATTTGTTTCGTATGCCTGGAAATATTTCCGAAATTGACCAACAACACGACTCTGACTAAAAACAGATTTTGTCCTAACTATCCTATTTATGTGTATCAAATTAAAAATCTGCCAGCCAATCCCGCAAAGTGTTCATTGAAGTATTTTTCTAAACCGTCTAATAGAATAACCGATTCTGATTCCACAACTCTATTATCATCAACTGACACAATATAATTTTAAAAAATGGTTATAGAAATAAATTAAAGTGGATCTCGTACTGAATTATTTATTTGTATTTATTAATTTATACAGTATAACACCGTTTGAGAAACGTTCTTGTGACAGACGAGCTGACAGATTTAAATCTGTGTTTTCTACTACATGCTAGTGAATATTAACGGGGAACATTAATTTCGCAATTGATCAGTTATATCCAAAATATATTGATTGAATCGGCGTTTACTTGGTAGAACTCCAACTGGAAAAAACAAATTCTATATCACAAAGGATCATTTTTTTTATATCACAACTATCACAAACAAACTACTATTTGTCGGTCGCCATTGCTCAACCCACTACAGGGGGCTTATTTTCCGTAATAGACAATTTCCGGGCCATATGTAAACTTATGTATATAGCTGCCTTTTTAGTTTTATTTAGAATTTTATTTGTTTTATTGCGAGCAAGAAACAAGCTAGGTCGTTAAAACAGGAGAGAAGGTGTATTGTGTACCTTTTCTACATAGCTATATGTAGATAAGCAAATGTTCATTTAAGCATTGTTCTGACGATGGTTGAGCCGAAATAGCTATCAACTCTAACTTTAAAATTTTGTAGAACTAAAATACATTGCTATTTTTTTACCGCGTTATAATGGAGTTCTAACAAGCAAATGCCTATTCAATCGAAAATATTAATTAACTAAAATTAAGATACGAATGGGTTTTAATAGCTATCAACTATATATTAATAATAATAAAAAATTGTAGAACTACAATACATTGCTATTTTTTCACCGTGTTATAATGGAGTTCTACCAAGTAAATACCATTTCAATGTATTTTAGTTCTACAAATTTTTTATATAGTCGTTAGCCATTTCGGCTCACACCATCGTCAGAGCTATAGTTCTCCGTTTCACCGCAATATCCAAAATATACTAGTATTTCAACGGACATTTGCTTTTATTACAACTATAAATATTATATTATTAAAAAGACCATAATTCCGCGACACCGATTTCACAGCCCTGTTTCTAGCTAATTATGATTACGTTTGATCTAACACTCGGGAAGTCCGCTAAAAATATGACAAATATACAACTTTTGTCATTTGACCCTTTCACACATAGGCTAATGTACTTTTTACCTATAAAACATATCGGACCAATACATCATGGCCACATGTCACCACGAGTTACCACAGTGTTTTACATCTCGTGGCTTTTTGCGCAGTAACCCATTAACAGAGACGTGTTTGTTTGCACAGAGGCGTCGAAATCTCACTTATCCTGTGCAAATTAACCCATTCGAGTCTGAGAATAATTAATCATGACACCTGCACTTCGCTACTGCATACGCCACAACACATTAAGAAACGTCGTGGTTTTACAACTGCATGAAAACATTAACATACAACATCTTGTACTTTTTTTTAACTAACAGTAACGCTGTGATAAATATAATACATCTAATGAAGCCTGTTTGTAAACTACGTACATACATATTTGAATTGAACGATTCCACATGGTTTGTCACTAACGAGCCGGGTTTCGCCTTTCAGCATCTTCAGGCATTCTATCACACGGATGCAACAGAGCTGATGTAAAAAAAACAGTTTAAAAAAACAATTACAGCTAAAACAAATTTAATAATATCAATCTAATAATAATTGACACAATAGCCTGTGATCAATTTTATTAAAGATCTTGTTAATGAGTCATTCTTGAAAGAGTTTTTCAACAAATTCAAATTCAAATTTGATATTGAAATTCCATCAAGCACCTTCAGTCGATATTATACCAGGGCTGCAGAGTCGTTAAATAACGCGATTTCACCTAAAAAAAAAATTTTTCATTTTTGTTTTCATATGTATGTGCATTTTATCAAACATCAACCAACCAATCCGGCAAATTGGTCATTGAGGTATTTTTTAAAATCATGTAATCGAAAAAGTAGTCAGAGTTGTGAAAAACAACCGATTTTTTTCATCTATTCTAACTTCCTAGTTTTATATTGTGTTTGTACATGAGTTTGTTTGGCTGACTTCCTTACTATCCTTGCGTTTTGTCTTGTTATTTATTTATTTATTTTATAACATTAAATTTCTAAATATTTTCACACAATAAGAATAAAGAGTGGGATTTTTTTTTCAATAAAAATAACCGTCACATAAATTATGTTGACTTCAATAGAATACATATTTTTTAACTTCCAATAAATTGTTTTCTCAGTTAACCATTGGTTTTGTATACCTGCTCACTATCAACTTTAAAAACATCGTCATTTCAGTTGCATCCATATAATAGAATGCTTGAAGAAGCTAGAAGGCGAAAGGCGGGTTGTCAATGACAAAACTTTTGAAATTGTAAATACAAAGTTTCAACAATTAAAATTTAAAAAAAAATGTATAACTAGTCTTGATTATAAGTTGTATCCTATCAGTTGATAATTTCCACGATGAGCGAAACCGGTCCTTAACATACAATTGTTGTGAAAATAGGAATATTATAAAAAATGTATTTATTATATCATCTCTTTCATTAAGAAGTAACAGTTAACACTTTAAAAGTGTTTAATGCTGGTGATGAACGAAACCGGTCTTAATATTGATAAACTAAAATTTTGGACATATACCTAAGCATTGTGTTTAATTATTGAAACATATTAATTATTAATGCCAAGCGTTAGTCACTTTTATGTTGGTATTTGTCATTTTTTAATAGAAAAGTTTTATCAAATTTGAATTGTTACAATTTTGTACAATTCCACATGTTTTGTCACTAACGACCCGGGCTCCGCCTTTCGGCATTTTCAGGCATTCCATCACACGGATGCAACTGAACTGACTAAAGGCCGAAAGGCGAAGCCCGGGTCGTTAGTGACAAAACATGTGGAATCTTACAAAATTGTAATAATTCAAATTTGATATAGAAATTCCATCAAGCACCTTCAGTCGATATCATCAATCAGAAATGTTTTATATTTAGATAAATAAAATACCGCGTTTATTCGTATGATAATGCCCGCAATCGGCGAAACCGGTCTTGATCTTGACAATACAATATTTTGAAAATAGTACATAACATTGTGTTCTATTATTTTAATACTTTCTGAACGTTTATACCTTAAAGTTAAGGTATTATTGTGTGACGCGAATCGAACGATAATTTGACACCTTTCGACCAAAACAAAACTCGAGCATAACGTGACAAAATTCAACAAATAAGCACGTTTCGGTTCGACCTAATTGTGAAACAATGCAGGTCTGAAATTATTATGATAGTTTTAATTTCATTCTCGAGTTATATAAATTATAACTAAAGATATCTTTATTCACAATATTAGTCATCGACCAGTCAATATAGAGAATTGCTTTATGATGGCGTTGCTTATTAAGTAAGGTTTTGTTAAAAACAAGCATCGCCGATCAAATCCTTTGAGAATTTTCGTATATTGACAATGAATAGAAAAAATGTTCATGACGATATGAGTACCGGTCGGAACTGCATTCATAACGAAATGATTTCATCTCTGACAAATTATAACACAAGTCATTCGCGTTGTCCTATGGAATTACATTAAGAGTTGATTGATAAAAGATTTTCCACTACTTTATGTTATAACAATAAAAATACATTTTGAGTATTATTTCTACGATATATTTTATTATCAGGACCGGTTACGCTCATCGCGAGCATTATCAACTGATCTAAGCTGAAATCGGTACTGATCATAAAATATATTTTGGAAGTGGTATTAAAAATGTGTTTTAGTATTTAAAATATTATGCCTTTTCATCAAGAAGAGACAGTTGATTCCTTAAAAGCAACAGTTCTGATGAGGGCGTATGTCAAAATAGCTTTCCTATTTCCACAATATATTTCATATTCAGAGCCGGTTTTGCTCATCGCAAGGATTGTCAAGTGATATAAACCGAAATCAATCATGATCATAAAATATATTGTGAAAATTATACTAAACATGTATTGAATTGGAGAAACCTTATACAGGTATGTTGTATCCGTGTGATTACATGCCTTAAAATACCGAAAGGCAAAGCCCGATTCCTTAGTGACAAATAAGTGGAATCGTACAAAGTTTGAAGAATTTTAATTTGATATTTATGAAATTCCATCAAGCACTCTCATTCGATATTGTTAACTTTTAATTTAATTGTACTTTATTTATTTGCATACTTACTTATTTCATTTTGAATAATAAAAACAAATTTTTAGTACTTATTTCCACAATATATTTTTTGACCAGGACCGGTTTCGCTCATCGCGAGCATTATTAACTGATATGATAGCAAGCGGGTATACAAAACACATTGTTCAAGAATTTAAAAAAACCATTTACAGGAAGTAATACAATATACATTCAATTGAAGAAAATTAATTTGAAAATAAAATGTAACAACATCTTATTCATTAGCAAGAATAATGTGTGGAAATTTTTTCACAAAAAAAATAACTTTTTATGGATCTTAATCTTTAGAAATTAACCAATATATTTTTTTAATAATTTAAGTCACCTAAAACTCTTAAAGAGATGAGCGAAACAGATCCTGATCAAAAAATAAATTGTAGAAATTAGTACTTAAAAATATGTTTTTATTATTTAAAATATTATATCATGCTTTTCCACCAGAAAGTGACAGTTAACTCCTTTAAAGTGATTACCTATTTCAATTATTATATTTGATTGGGGGTTCAAATATTAATCGTCATAGATTACTCCATAACGTGCATTTCTAACTGTTATATTTTAGGGGGCGAACAACGGTAAATACCCCACTGAATTATCCTTCACTTCCACTTGTGAACGCCACTGAACAACACTGAAGAACTGTCAGCCTGCGGGAACGCGGATCGATAATAGGTCGGCCCAATTTCACCGACTGATAAAACTTTTCCGGATGTTAATTTTTACGCAAGCACTCGTTTTATTTCTTTATATCAGAAAGTTACAATAACGAGCTTATTTTATATCATATTAAATTAGTAGAAAACCGGAAGGGCCTAATTTAGATAATTGAGGTTATCAATGAGCTTTATATGACTGTCCGAAAATTTGATGAAATAAACCATTCCCATGACATATTAATTCAAAATTAAGTTCGTTAATGACGCTAAAAGCTCGACGATAATATTCTCGTGTTTATTAGTGGCTATAAACTCAAGAATAATATACAGTAATTTATGACATCGACTGAAGGTGCTTGATGGATTTCAATATCAAATTTGAATTCTTAAAACTTTGTACGATTCCACATGTTTTGTCACTAACGACCCGGGTTTCGCCTTTCGGCATTTTAAGGCATGCAGTCACACGGATGAGTCATTTTTGAAAGTCTTTCAAGAATGATCGTTAGTGAAAATTATCACAGGTGCCATTTAGTTCTTGCCTTGGGGTCTGTGTTTGCCTTTAATTAATACCTTTGGTATATAGACGATGTTAACTGTTTATTGTAGGTCGGATATGTTGCATTCGTGTGATGAAATGCCTGATGATGCCGAAAGGCGAAATCCGATTCGTTAGAACCAAAACATGTGGAATCGTACAACGTTGTAACAATTCAAATTTAATTTAATTGTACAAAATTTATATATTTGATATGTATTTCGGCATACGCTCTCTTCAGAACTATGTTTGAACGTACATTTACTTATCGTCCTAGTTTCATACTGTGCTAATAAGTTCTTATACGTAAGTCATTTAAGTTTAAGTGCTGTAATGGAGTTCTTCCAAGCAAATGCCTATTCAGTCAAGAAACTATATTAATCGAAAAAAATATTATGCTCGACGGAGTTTCATCAAACATCAAATTTGAATTGTCAAAACTCTGTACTATTCCACATGTGATTCCCATTCCGATTTTGGAATCGTACAAAGCTGTGACAATTTAAATGTATCATAATAGAAAAAGTATGAAAAAAAACCGACAAAATTAAGCATCGTGTTGTTACTCAACATAGGAGTCGGAGTTGAAGTCGTATTTTTCACAGCCCTGAAAAAAATTCAAGGAGGTGCAAAGTTTATGAACAATATAAAACACCGCTACCTACAATACTTAAATTTTTCTTCTAACGTTACATTGTCGACGCACGGTTCATAGAAAGAGCATTGAAACTTTAAACACGCAAGTAAATTTATAACTTAATTGGGCACCCAACTTTATTATTGGCAGATACACCTATCTGCGTACTCGGTTAACATTCACGCACCGACTTTATTGGATTGTAACTTCAGAAACAAATCGAAACCGCGAATTCACAAAATTCTCTTTTTGTTCACAGTCAGGAATTTTCAACATTCGACCAGTGGGTCAACGCTGAAGCAGACGGTAAAATTCTAACATACAAAATCATATTAACTGTCAATTATTAGGGAGAAACAAATTATAAGTAAATTATAAAACACAATTTTCTGTAGTATTTCCACAGTTTTATTTTATCAATATAATGTTACATACTTTTATTTTAGCTCTATAAAATTTATTTCGATCTATCGGTTTATTATTACAGTTCTGACGAAGGCGTAACCCGAAATGGTTATCAACTATATATCTTATTAATTTTGTAGAACTAAAATACATTGCAATTTTTTCACCGTGTTGTAGTGGAGTTCTACCAAATAAATGCCAATTCAATCAATTAAATACTTGTAATGAGTCTTTTATGAAAGCATTTTAACAATTCATAAGAAACTATCATTGAAATGCAATTAGTTAATTTTAAACTTAACTCGATAACTACTTAATTCAATAATTTATGATATCGACTGATGGTGCTTGATGGAATTTCAATATCAAATTTGTATTTTTAAAACATTGTAAGACTCCGCGTGTTTTGTCAGTAACGAAACGGGTTTCGTCTGTCGGTATCTTCATGAATTCTATCACAAGAATGCTACAGAACTGACGCACAATTAACAGTTGGCTATGAAATTAGTGGGTAACGGTGGGACTTAATATCAGATGACGTACGATAGAAATTGATTTATGATACTATTGGCATCAACTTAATAGTTTTGAAAGTTATTTCAGATGTTTGTTTGGACCCCAACCTTAGAGGTTTGTGATTTGTTTTTCAATTGTAATTAATTCCTCTTGCATATAACCGATGCAAACTGTTATTATGTGTCAGTTCTGTTGCATTCGTCATCGCCTGAAAATGGCGAAAAGCAAAAACCAGGTCATTAGTGACAAAACATGTAGAATTGTACAAGGTTTCAACAATTCAAATTTTATATAATATTCATATCTTCAGTGAATATCATAAATTATTATAATTCGTTTTTAATGTCTTTTACAATATATCGTATTTGACTGCAACATTACGAAGATTGGACTGCCCTTTGGATGCGAGAGAAAGCAAGGAACATTGAAAAAGAAATTGATCGATATATTGGGATCTCACAGAGGAAATAAATTTCAATTTATTTAATAGAAAGAATACGCCGAGGCAAAGACCGGTTTTTTGATGAAACAAAATAATACCCACGACGTTTTGTGGTTACAATTATGGAGACCACAGTCTTCTTTTTTAATAACAAATATCACACATTAAAACTATCGTTGCTTTTATTTATTTATAACTGATATTTTTTTCATTAAACGTAAAAATTGGATACATATTGAAAAACAGTGTTTCATAAGATGTAGCATATGAGTCCAATATGAAATATTTTTTTTACGTTTCATAAAAATAGTCTGTTCTTTGCAGCAGTTTATCGATCATCCATTTCAAAGTTAAATCTTTTTTCTTAGTGATCGGCTCAATCTTCCCAACCCTTTCCGTGAGATTTAAGTCAGTCAGTTTAATGAATCAACAATCTCATGATGAAAATTCTTATATTTCATCTCTAGATGTTTGATCGTTACTGGCCGGATTGAAATAAGTAGGTATTTCTTAAAAAAAAAATTGGTTGTCTGTAAAGTCGGTTTACGGACGATAGTTTAACGTGACAACGTCATAAGAAAAAATTGATGAAATGATTGCATACTTTTATGAATAAAATGGAATCATTTTTATTGAATTATCATTATTTTGTATGGATACGAAGAAGGACTGAAATGAAATCTACAATTTTTTTTCTGAAAGAAATCGTTGATAATTTATTGTTAAAAGTATATTTGTTATACGTTAATCAGATTTTTAATATGCAAGAATTAATTACCTTTATTGCCGCAATTGTTGTTGTAATATAAACAATGAAAACCACATTAACATTTCACTTCACTTTATAAACAGTTGTAAACAGATCACGTGTAGGTACTGTAGGTGTATAAGTTGTGTGCTGCCGCTGTCTCTTTTCTACTCAGACGCATCGACCAATCGAGTGGAAGAGAGATAGATACGGCACAATCCGAACGGTAGGCCGATCGTGCCTCTCTATCGCTTATCCGCGCTCTCGCTCGCACGCTTGCCTTCGGCGTAACGCGACAAACGGTACAATGAGTAAGTCATGTTTTTTCGTGCGTGCAGCGGGCGTTCATCGATTTATAAGACGTTGTCACGTCAAAAACAATTATATTTTAATGATAGTCAATTATTATTTGTTACAACGCTGTTTCAAGAATGACTCATTAACAAGATCGTCAAATTATCACAGACAATTGTGTTAATTATTATTAGATTAATATTATCAAATTCGTTTTAGCTGCCTTTTACTTCTTGCCTTGGGGTTTGTGTTTTCCTGTAATTGATACCTTTGGTATATAGACGATGCTAACTGTTTATTGTACGTCAGTTCTGTTGCATCCGTATGATATAATGCCTGAAGATTCCGAAAGGCGAAACCTGGGTCGTTAGTGACAAAATATGTCGAATCGTACAAAGTTGTAACAATTCAAATCTTCTGTTTTAACACATTTTCGCTAAATAGCTGCTTCGAAATAGTTTTTTCCTATTTTGATTTTAGACCTCGAGTACATTCTTCATCCATCTATCGATAAATTTTGAAAGTAAGAACTAAAATTCATATAAATTTTTGGTAGTATAGCTTCGCGTGTCCGAATACGCCACATTGTGCGTTCTCGGATCGTAACGTTCGTCTCAAAAATGACGCCAATGTGGCATTCGCGGACCGTAGTGTATTGGTCATACAATGTCTCTCAAAAATCACGGAAATCTGAAATGATTTTTTAAAAAATGTAGCATTGTTATTGCAATCGTTACCTTTATCTCAAGTTATAATTGCTTTGTGTGTAGTCTTCTGCGTTGGTAGATAAATCAAGTATTTGTATATGTCAGTACGCTTTTCTTTGGGTTGCTATAAATCTTCCAGAGACCTGACTAAAGCGATTCCATGCTTCGCTGAGTGCAGATTCGTTATTCACCGAAAGATCAATCCGCAATCATATTTCGTCTTGTAGGGTTCGCTCGATGCAAAAAGACTCGGGCCATTATTATAGATTTTGTTCCACGAAGGTTGAATCGACAATTCCGTAATCGGAAATAGCCTACGGGGCTCACCGACGTAACGGCAAGAGCTTTTGTCAAAAGCTGTAACAATCTCCGAGATGTTTTTTTTGTCCGATTAAATAGAGCTTTCGTTATACAAACATTCAATCTTACAATTATCGACTTTAAGACTCCTTTGTATAATGCATAAAATAAAAAACGTATTATACATAATTTATGATATCGACTGAAGGTGCTTGATGGAATTTCAATACCAAATTTGAATAATTGCAACTTTGTACAATTCTACATGTTTTGTCACTAGCGACCCGGGTTTCGTCTTCTGGCATCTTCAGACATTCTATCACGCGGATGCAACAGAACTGACGTAAAATAAACAGTTATCATCGTCAATATACCAAAGTTATTAATTACAGGAAAACACTTACCCCAAGGCAAGCAGCAAATTACAGCTAAAACAATTTCCATAATATATCCGTGTGATAGAATGCCTGAAGATGCCGAAAGGCGAAACCCGGGTTGTTAGTGACAAAACATGTAGAATCGTACAAAGTTGGAATAATTCAAATTTGATTTATTTATACATAGTTTTGATGGCTATTTAAGTTTAGATCGTTAATTAGAACACGAATATTATATTAATTAAATGCACACAAAATTTAAATTCAAGTAATCATTTCTAAAGAGTTTTCGTCTCTTGTTTAATTGTCTGACAATATTATTCAAATATTAAATGTGTTTATATAATCCATTATAGTTTTATGCGATATCATAGTACTCCCAAACCTTTTTTACGCGATACACAGGTTCCATAAAGTGGTGCCGAAAAAAGCCTTACTTTCATATTAATTAATTTATATGCTATAATTTCACATAATTATTAACCATAAACTAAAATTCATTATAGCACATATAAATTTACCTTTACTGTATTTTTTGTTTTACCGTTGAAAAAATCTTTATGAACAATTATTACAACTTTAAATAGCACTCTCGGCTAATAGATAAGACTTTCGTTAAAAAATTTAAAAAATACTAAATATATTATTGATTGAATTGCCATTTACTTGGTAGAACTACATGACATCACGGTGAAAAAATCGCTACGTATTTTAGTTCTACAAATTTAATAAGGTTTAATAATTAAGGTTAATATTGTTACTTTTCAGGTTTTAACTGCAACTTCTTCCGTTTCCATAATATGTTGTATGATCATGACCCGTTTCGCATTTTACTATTCAAAAAAGGTATATAATTGATTGCTATTTCGGCTAACTCCCTCGTCAGAAATATGTTAGTTCTGACGAGCGCGTAGTTATACTAAATACTAGCGAGTGTCCGGCATGTGTTGCAATGCGACTTAACGAAAGAAAGTATTTGTGTTTTGATTCTGTTAAACACTGAAAAACTTTTGAATGTGCAATATATTTGTGCTTCCTTCTGTTTCGTACACGAATTAATCAGACGGTTTTCGACGCGTGAGCATACCACATATAGCATTCCATGTGAAAAAGATATCCACATAGTCCAGTGTATCAGTTGATAATGTTCACAATAAGCAAAACTGGTCCTGATCTTATGGGTCACTTTTAAGGTATTGACTGTCGCTTCTTAATGGGAAGGCATGATATTTTTATTTTTGATCAGGACCGGTTTCGATCAAAAATCGACTGTTTATCAGTTGGTAATGCTCGCGATGAGCGTAACCGGTCCTGATCAAAAAACATATTGTGGAAATAAGTACTAAAAATGTGTTGTTATTATTTAAAAAGATCTAATGGTCGTGCAAGCTTTGAAACTTTTATTTTATTTATTTTATTTTATTTTATTTATTACAACTATACGGTACACCGTAACATATTAACATATATAAATATAAAAATTCAACAAATAATATAAATCAATCAATAAGGATTGCAAAAATTCTTTTTTGCCTGGAAAGCAATATTATTCATTTATTATATAATTTCAGATCCAGTGGCATAGCACAACGTTTTCAGAACAAAAATATTATTGTATCGATTCATGATTTACTTCAATATTTAGTGTCACTTTTAATGTGGTAATTGTCACATCTTGGTGATAATTTATAATGGTCAAATTATTAAAGTACAATTTTTATTATTATCTTCACAATTTTATATTTTTACAATGAGGATCGGTTTCGCTGATTGCGAGAATTATTTATTTATTTATTTATTTATTAATTACAACTATACGGTACAAAACGTACAAATTATCAATTGAATGCTTTTGCACCGTAACATATTAACATATTTAAATATAGAAATTCAACAAATACACTATAAATCAATCAATAAGGATTGCAAAAAAGAAGGTCAACCAAGTAAGCTCATGAAATGTCTACTTTAACTAAAAAAATAGCATTCGTCTGAGCTCACTTTCGTCCACATGAAATATGTCAACATCCGATGCAATACTGTTGAACATTGTTAATGCTCTTACCATTGGCAGACTGGTTCTACACTTTGTAAGAACAAACAAATTATGTACACGATTTCTTAAAAAAATATCCGGAACATACAAATTGACATCATTAAGGATAGCAGAATTCTCATTTTGGCCTCGAATTAATCGAAAGATTTTTCGATTTTTCAAACTATTAAAAGTGAGCATACCTAAAAGAAAGTCAGTTGGATAAAGCCACGGATAGTATCCGTACGCCCTCAAGTAAAGAAGTCTCAAAAATTTCTTCTGAACCTTTTCCACCATAAGGGCATATTTCAAATCTCCTGGGGCCCAAACAATAGACCCACTCTCAAGCCTACTTCGCACTAAGGTATTGAACAATAATATTAAAATTTTAACACCTGAAAAGGCTCTCGTAGTACGTAGGATAAAGCCCAACATTTGCAATACTTTGTTGCAGGTAGTCCTAATGTGACTATTGAAGGTTAGTTTACTTTCGAATTGTACTCCAATATCCTTTACTGATGAAATTCGCGAGAGAGTTCGGCCACTCATTGAATAGCGGAAAAATAACACCTGCGACCGTCTAGTAAACGATAAAAGATTGCATTTGTCTATATTAAAATCGAGTTTATTACTCCTTCCCCATTCTACTATATTGACTATATCAGACTGGAGACGGAGACAATCATCAATTGCGGCAATTTGTAAAAACAGTTTGCGAGCGTGTTCACAACAACTCAATAAAATTTCATCTCAATCGGATGAATGGTATAGGAACGCATACACGATATACATACAGACAAACAGTGCGTCATGTATTTTAGCGAAATCGTTCTAAAAATATCGTTTAGGTTCAAAAAGTAAAAAATACGTGTATTTTGTTTAAATATATCGAATTGCTGTCAATTTGTATGCTAACATAAAGTACCGCAAGCCTTCCGCTAGCATAAGCTCCGCGTAAATAAAAAAATCCGGTGAAAGCTCTAAAAGCTGCTATTACGAGTATCGGGGCATCATAAAAACCTCCGGATATAACCATTGCCTTGATCAAATCGAGATGGCCGGTTTTCCTTTGGCGACCGCCTCAAATTACACCCAACAGCGTGCACAATAATCTTTGTCATCATAAAGAACCGCGATGTTCTACAATAGAATCGGAGACTAATAACACATTTCTGAATGACGATTTTAGATAAGCGATAACAGTCGCTAACGGTGAACAAAACACAATACAAAAATTACAGCTTTACTTAAAAAGCTTCGGCCAACTCTGCAATTTAAATATTGACTCGATTTGATGTTATACAAATTTATTTTTAGACAAATTAGAAATACGAAAAAACTCACACAACTCGTCTAATGCAAAAATGTTATGACTTTCTATAAATTGTTTCCCTAGTACTTGAACCTATGGTTTTGTATACCTGCTAGCTTTAACTCCAAATTTTACATACATAGACTTGCTTGTAATTTTTACCATATCATTTTATAATATCAAATGAAAGTGCTTGAAGGAATTTCAATATCAATATTTTATTGGTAAATCTTTGTACGATTCCACATGTTTTATCAATGACGATCCGGGTTTCGCCTTTCTGTATCTTCAGGCATTCTATCACACGGACGCAACAGAATTTTTCAGTTCTGTATTCCTACAAAGATTCGTACGATAATGCTTGCGATGAGGAAAACCGGTCCCGATAATAAAATTTATTTATGAAAATAGTTACTAAAAAATGTGTTTTTATTACACGGTGAAAAAATAGCAATGTATTTTAGTTCTACAAAATTTTTATAAGATTTAGTTGATAGCTATTTCGGCTCATGCCATCTTCAGAACTATGTTTAAATGAACATTTGTTTGTCTTTATATAGCTGTGTAGAAAGGGTACACAATACATCTTGTCTCCTGTTTTAACGACCTAGCTTATTTCCTGCTAGCAATAAAACTAAAAAATTTAAAATTGTAAATGAAACTAAACAGGCTGCAATATCAATGAGCTTACATATTGGACGGAGATGGTTTATTGGTTGGGAAGAGAATTAGCATTATTAATCATGCATATCCACCAAGAAGTGACTGTAAAACAACTGGAAAACTTCGATCTTTGGTTTAAATTGTGTTGAAACACACTGTACTTGTACCCGGGAAAGAGGGTGCAAGTCAGAAAATTTCGTTCGTTATATAACACATAACCCACTTGTACAAGTCAATGTGTACGGGGAAGGTTTATTCCTGTGCAAAGACCGAATTCCCGAACACGTAATGATTATAAAGGCCGTTAACTGTTAGATTAAATATTATGGCCATAAACATGATGTCAGAACACCATTGAGGAATTTCGGGACCATCAGAATTTTTTACTGTCGTTATTTAATGACCACGAAAATGGTATGTGTCGTGGATAGCCGGAAGAACGGCTGCCATTTGCGATAAGAGTTGGCGGAATGAAACATTCATAGATTTAAAAAATAAACACTTCTTAGTTAATTTGAATTCACAACACAAGTTGTTAACCGTCAAACCGTCGTCTTCTGTGTCAAAATGCATAACAACTAACGCGGAACTAGTTCCGACGGTGGCGTGAGCTGAAATAACTATCAACTATATCTCATAAAAAAAATTTAAAACTAAATTATATTGCTATTTTTTCACCGTGTTATAATGGAGTTCTACCAAATAAATGCCAATTCAATCAATAAAGTGCATGATATTTTACATAATAAAACAAAAATTTGAAGTACTTATTTTCACAATATATCTTATGATAAGGACCGGTTTCGCTCATGGCGAGCATTATCAAATAATAAATTACTATAAAAATTACAATTAAGCTTATTAATACACAATTTTTTGTTAGTAATTATCAGTTATGCAAAACCAAAGGTTCAAAAACTATGAAAACAATTTACAGGCAATGAATTATTAAAAATCTATCAATAATAATTAGCAAAGAAATTAACACAAATCAATAATGCATCATGAGCTAAAAACATGCCTTTCCATAAATAGTGACAGTTAACACCTTAAAAGTATATTGCATAGTCGCCTGTAAATTGATTTTTTAATTCTTGGAACTTTAGTTTTGTATACCTACTCATTATTTACTCAAAGTCATGTACAAACAGGTTTGTTGTAATGTGTAACTTATCATTTAATAATGGTCGCGATGAGCGAAACCGATCCTGATCATAAAATATATCTTAATAACAGTGGTAAGAAATGTGGTTTTAATTACTTCAAATATCATGCCTCTCCATCAAGAAGTGGCAGTTAACACCTTAAAAGTATATTGTATGATTACCTGTAAATTGTTTTCATAGTTTTTGAACCTTTGGTTTCATATACCTGCTAATTATTAACTCGAAATCTTGTATAAATAGGCTTCATTATAATTTTTATCAGTTGATTATGCTCTTGGTGAGCGAAACCAGTCCTGATCATGAAATATATCGGGGAAATAATACTATAAAATGTGTTTATATTATATATTTCCATCGAAATCTAACGCATTCTTTGGAGAAAATTTTCATATGGAAAGATTTTGTTTAAATGATATTTGGTTACATTTTTGAAAAACTCAGTCAACGATTGTTTCACTTCACTGAAAATCATCGTTATTCATCTCGTAACAGTTTAAACAAATTTGAAACCAATATATACTTTTTTTCGATAGTATACACGGGTACGGCAAGACCAAAATATTTATATTTACGATTTAATATGAAAAATTCCTACAAGCTGAATGAGACTCATGACAAAATATTATAGTTTCCCATAAAAGACGACGTGATAAATCATACCCTGGAAAAACGGTGGCTTTATGTCAGCGGTTCTAAAAATATACAGGACCGAGCTTTTACATAAATTCCAACCGCCGTACAATATTCTTAGTAATAAATCATGAACATTCCTAAAATTTAACGTATCTTTTTGAATAACGTTTTATTCATGCTGAAACTCCCTAGATACGAAATCAAAAACGCTTGAATGGAAACAATCTACTATATTTATATGTAATTAACCTTTGTTTTTGAATTGTTGAAACTTTGTATGATTCCACATGTTTGTCACAAACGAACTGGGTTTCACCTTCTTTATACATCTTCAGGCATTTTAGCATACGAACTGCGACAGAACTGACGCACAATAAACAATTTACATCGGTTATATACAAGAGGAATTAATTACAAAAGAAAAACACAGAAATAATAGCTAGGATTCAAGTATACAACTGAAATAACTTTTAATTATATTAATTTAGTAATAATGACAATCAATTGCATGTGATAAGCCTTATTAACACTAAATACTGTTATTGAGATTTGAAGTATTTTAATTAAAAAATAATCAACTATTATCAAAATGCAATCGGTTAATTTTAGGCTTATAAATACCCACTTATTTTAAATTGGTGGTTAACGGTAGGAATTAAACATCGAGGGACGTAATATAGGAATTTAGTTCATGAGATTGTCGGGTCGTTGAACTAATCTCCCGTAAGTGATATACCAAAGGAGAATTGGAGAGATCAAGCTGATCGCTTAGAATATATCTTGAATTTAATTGCGCCCTGTTTATTTATGAAATATCTCGATAAAATAATTAATGATCTCCTGTGTATGATGAAATAATTTAACATTTCCATCTGCGTTGAATGAATGATTTTCCTATAATAGGTGATTTGCAAATGTTGAGGTATCATTATTTTATCTAAAACCAACTACCTTTACAACACCAAACGTAAATAAATACTCGTGGAATGTTACAAAGTTCCAAAAATTCAAATATATATAGTTTTTTTTGTTGTTTTATATTTTTTTAATTATCTACAATACATTAAATTTTGAAATATTTTGTCTTTGTAAAAGCAATGTACATGTAGTGTTTAATTTTTTAAAACGTGTATGTACCAAATAAATAAATACATAACTATCACGTAATTTTCAGGGCTGTTAAGTTGTTAAAAAGATACGACTCCGAGGCCGACATTGACCGAAAACATGACTCCGGCGAAACAATTTTTTTTTTTGAGGTTTTTCTATATTTTCTATTAATGCGCATTAAAATAAAGATCAACCAACCAGTTCAGCAAGTAGTCAAATTTTACGATATTGGGACTCAAACGAGGACAATTAATTTCTTCTTGTTCACTGAGATGCTTTACAAGATCGTCTAATCAAAACAAAAGTCGGGGTCACTCGTTTTTAAAGACTTAGACTCCGTGCTCCGGCCATAACACCGCGACTCCAGAGTCTTGGTAATATTGTTTAAATTGTGTCTGGAGTGACCTAACTCTTGGAGAAGTTTTTGAAGATTAGCTACCGTCGCAGCCCCTGTTTTGACGGTCACCTTTCCGGGCCCTGCCCTCTGGCCATTAGGGGCCGCTAATGTCCCGTAAAATGTCACACTTTATGTTTGTTTTTGTTTGCTATCAAAGGGATAAACCTACCCCCGGGTCATTCTACTTATAACAAACATAAAGAACTAACCAACCGGGCAACTTCCGCTCAGAATCTTTCAGCTATTATATCTGAAATTTGACTTCCATGGTTTATCCCTTTTTCGTTACCTACTGGAACTTTAAGCACTGAAAAAATGGCATCCCATCAAATTTGTCGCTTTGATAATGGATTAAAAATAAAGGATTATCACCCTCAAATGTTTAATTATAAGTGCTATTGAAAAAATATCAGGTGACATCATTTACAAACAAATCCTTTGAGATTTTTAGCGCATTTAACTTATCTCATATAAAGCATTTGATCATTTAATATTAACATGTGATTTAATTGATTTTTTAATTGATTTGAATTGTTGTACGCCTCGGGTTTCAGCTTTCGTCATTTTCTTGCAATCTTCCATATAGATGCAACAGAAGCTTCAGTGACAAAGTATATGAAATCGTATAATATTTAATCAATTCAAATTTGATATTGAAATTCCATCAAGCACCTTTAGTCGATATGATAAATTATATAAATTCTTCACTCATTTGTATTGCAACAATTGATAATGTCCACGATGAGTGAAACCCGTCCGGATCATTATTATATTAAATTTTGAAAAATTTATAGTGTTTTTATTAAGTAAAATGTTGTATTAAATTTGAATTGTTGAAACTTTGTATGATTCCACATATTTTGTCACTAACAACCTGGGTTTCGCCTTTTAGTTTCTTCAGGAATTCTCTAGCAATCGGTATAATAGAATGCTGAAAGATGCCGAAAGGCGAAACCCGAGTTGTTAGTAACGAAATATATGGGATCGCTCAAAGCTTCAAAAATTTCTTTTTCCAAAAATAGCTTTCTTCTTATTATCATTTACATTCTATTGCACATTTTATTCAAATTTATAAGGACAAATTTGATTGATATTGGAAATCCATCAAGCACCTTCAATCGATATCATAAATAATTCAAAATATTATATTATAAAATGTCTTTCCACAAAGAAGTGACAGTTAAGACTCAAAAAGTGAACAATAAAAGTTTTTGAAAAAGTTGGAATTGCTCATTACCCATTTTCACATTTTCAACTTTGTCAAAAAATACAACCGAAAAATTGTTATTTTAAGATGTTTATTTAAGAAGAAATCAAGTGACTGACACTGGAATAAAAGTTTAACCAAAGAAAACTTTTTAATGTCGCTTGCTTATAATGAAGGTACTACGAGAGTTTCTTGTTTATTTGAGTTTGTATTATTTTCATATTGTTTTGAGTACAGTCAGGCAGGTGTATTAATGCTGTTGAAAGAATGTTAATATGAAAAATATTAAATATTAATTCTGCATACAATTCTACACATTTAAATTGTTTGAACATTGTACGATTCCAATTTTTTTGAGACTAAAGATTAGGCTGTTCAATTTATGATATCGACTGAAGGTACATGATGGAATTTCATTATCGATATCATGAAAGGCTCATTAACAGTATTTAGCGTTAATAATACTTATCACAGGCAATTGATTGACAATATATTTTAAGGTCGAATTAAAAGTTATTTCAGTTTTATCTTTGGATCCTAGCCTTTGTATTTTTCCGTTGTAATAAATTCCTTAAGTGTATAAATAAGGAATTAAGTACAAATGAAAACCTGGAAATCCACAGATATCAATTGTCACACAAAATTTTAAACTCACAGGCAAATATAAGTCTTTCGCCGCTCCTCAGACCATTGCGAAGGGATAATGCATTTCTGTAATAAATAATCTCCGGGCAGTATTTAAGCTTATTGAAAGTGCCGCCCGCTTAGTTTATTTTATTTTAAATTTTAATTTAGTTTTTTTTGCTAGCATGATATAAACTACGTTGTTAAAATAGAAGAAAATATGTATTGCGTACCTTTTCTACACAGCTGTATATAGATAAGCAAATGTACGTTTAAACATAGTTCTAACGATGGCATGAGCCGAAATAGCTATCAACTATATCTTATAAAAAAATTGTAGAACTAAAATATATTCCTGTTTTTTCACCGTGTTATAATGGAGTTCTTCCAAGTAAACGCCAATTCAATCAATAAAATAAAATTCTTTGTATTGTTCAGATGAGGATGTGTTAAATAACAGTTTTGTTTTGAACGAGTTGTGTGAAATTTTCTTTATTAAGTACTAGTTCGTATAAAAATAAATTTGTATAACATCCAATCGAGTCTATAATTTTACCGCCAATATTTAAATTGCAGAGTTGGCCGATGCTTTTTAAGTAAGGCTGTAATTTTTGTATTGTGTTTTGTTCACCGTTAGCGACTGTTATCGCTTATCTAAAATCGTCATTCAGAAATGTGTTATTAGTCTCCTATACTATTGCAGAACATCACGGTTCTTTACGATGACAAAGATTATTGTGCACGCTGTTGGGTGTAATTTGAGGCGGTCGCCAAAGGAATCGGCCATCTCGATTTGATCAATGCAATGGTTATATCCGGAGGTTTTTATGATGCCCCGATACTCGTAATAGCAGCTTAACTTAACTTAACAAATGTCACTGAAAAGTCTTCACGAGGTCTTACGTATCGTGTGACTTTCGCACTGAATTCAATTGTACATTTTAATAATTACTTAACCTCCCTTAATCGAAGCAAATACTACCCTTATTATTGTGTTTTAACTTCAGTTGTAAATGTAAACAGGTAGAAAAGGTTCTTGATATTTATGGTGCCTTCTTGACATATTGGACAATATGGTTTAAAAAGCCTTACCTGTTCGTCGCTGGCAGTAGATATCCGGTTGACAGTTCCAGTGGTAGACGCTGGTGGTGCTGATGCATCATGACGCTCAAATCGCTCGAACTTGAAGCTATTGGAGCGATATAGCTCGTTATCTTCGCCTCTACCTCGTCTTCTGCACAGCCGTCTGGTGATTGAGAGGGATCTTGGCCTGTAAAAATAAAACATTCAATTTAGATTCAATATTTCAATTATTTTGTTCATTATAATTTCCCACTAATTACATCTCCTAACGAGTTCTTTATGATTGTTCAGAGCTCTTAATTTATTATTGATTCACCTTAATTTAGTTTGAAAATTACTGATAAGTGACATTAACATTTTACTTTAAACTAATTAACCTTAATTTATGATATCGACTGAAGGTGCTTGATGGAATTTCAATTTTAAATTTGAATTGTTACAGCTTCGTACAATTCCACATGTTTTGTCACTAACTATTCGGGTTTCGCCTTTCGGAATCTTCAAGGATTCTATCACACAGATGCAACAGAACTGACATTCTTAATTCTAATTTGATATTGAAATTCCGTCAAGCACCTTCAGTCGATAGAAGTGGCGGGGCCTCAGTTCTGTTGCATATGTGTGATATGTGTGTGGCATATGCCTGAAGATGCTGAAAGTCGAAACCCGGGTCGTTTGTAACAAAACATATGGAATCGTACAAAGTTGTGACAGTTCAAATTTAATTTACATTATTTGTATTAATCTTGTATGATTTACTGTAAATTGTTTCTTAGTTAACACGGTGAAAAAAATAGCAATGTATTTTAGTTCTACAAAATTAGTTCTAATAATTCTAATAATTTTGTACAACTAAAACACATTGCTATTTTTTTCACCGTGTTATAATGGAGTTCTACCAAGTGAATGCCAATTCAATCAATGTTTCTTAGTTCTCGAACACATGGTTTTGCATACCTGCTACCTTTAACTCAAATACTTTATATAAATAGACTTGCTTGTAAATTGTATTCTATCAGTTGATAATGCTCGCGATGAGCGATACCGGAACTGATCAAAAAACCATATTGCGGAATTATATACTAAAAAAACGTGTTTTTATTATTTAAAATATTACGCCTTTCCGTCAAAAAATGACAGTTAACACTTAATTATAATAAAAACACATTTTTTAGTACTTATTTCCACAATATATTTTTTTGGTCAGGTCCGGTTTCGCTCATCGCGAGCATTATCAACTGATATAATACAATTTACAAGCATTTTCATCAATTTTCGACAATAAATGTTAGATAATAAAAAACCACAAGTTCCGCGGTAACGTTCAACACAATGGCCTAGCAAATGGCAATCGTTAGCTTTGCATTGAAAATAAAGCTACGCCGACTCGCGCAACGAAAGTTTTCCACCCAAAGCTCCATAAAAAATCTCGGATATTTATTTGTTAATGCGATACAAAAGCCTTACGTTGCAATCTTTCGCTAATTTGAAAATAATGCCATTGTTTCAAAAAACAAAGGCAAAAGTAAATTCCCAAAGGTGCAGTTAGAGAATATTTCGAAACAAGCAAAGAACGAACAAAACATCTTTTGATAGCCGCGCAACTGAAACGAAAGCAAAGTTCCATTTTGTAACGCGGTGAAAAAATAGCAATGTATTTTAGTTCTACAAAAATTATAACGTATATGGTTGATAGCTATTTCGGCTTACGCCCTCATCAGAACAATGTTTCAACGTACATTTACTTATCTATATATAGCTGTGTAGAAAAGGTATACAACACATCTTCTATTGTGTTCTAACACCTCGGTTTCATATTGTGCTAATAAACTCTAAAATGTGTCAAATAGATTTAATTAATTTCCCAAAGTGAGTTTTTTTTTAGAAATAAACGTAAATAATAAATGAATATTGTGTTATTACATTTTTAGAATTATTTTCACGATAATTTTAATATTGGAATCGTCCAATCAAATTCTCTGCGTAAAGTGAAAAAAAATGTGGAATCATTTATCCTTTCAACAATTTAATGATAAGTGATTATCATTTGTTATAAAGCCCTTTCAAGAATGACTCGTTAACAAGATTAATCGTTAATGAAAATTATCACAGGCAATTGTGTTAATTATTATTAGATAAATATTATTAAATTCGTTTTAGCTGCCATTTAGTTCTTGCTTTGTGGTCTGTGTTTTCCTGTAATTAATACTTTTGGTATATAAACGATGCTAACTGTTTATAGCACGTCATTTCTGTTGCATCCGTATGATAGAATACCTGAAAACGCCGAAAGGTGAAACCCAGGTGGTTAGTGACAAAGCATATGGAATCTTACAAAGTTGTGACAGTACAAATTCAAAATTTTATCATTATTTGAAACGTATATATATTGTTATATCTTTTTAAAAAACGTCAGGAGGTGTTGCAGCATAAAAGTTGGAAACCACTACTAAACCGATATGGTTCCAAAATTATCTTGAAGTGTTATACTTCGCAGCCGTAAAATAACCCCGTATGCATACTTTTAACATGTGGGACATGGCTATGATCAAGTGTTTGTTAATCTCATACATTTAACTTCTCAATATAAAAAAACACGTTTGAATGTAATCTTTACAAGAATAGATTTAATCGGTTTTTTTATTGATGTTCAGTTGTTTGTTTTATTGATTCTTAGTGTAATAAAGTGTAAAAAACATGATTCATTTAAGAGAAAATGTTAATTTGTTTATATTTTTTATCGTTTTAAGTATTTACCAGGGCTGTGGAGTCATAAATTTAGATTAGACGATTTTTAAGAACATATAATGAAATTTGAATTCTTATAACTTTGTAAGATTCCACATGTTTTGTCACTAACGACCTGGGTTTCAATCTCCAGGCATTTTATCACGCGGATGCAACAGAACTGAGGCAACTGAACTTGTCAGCTCTGTTACATCCATGTGATAGAATGCCTGAAGATGTCGAAAGGCGAAACCCGGACAAAACATGTGGAATCGTACAAAGTTGTTATAGTTAAAATTTAATCAAGCACTATTGGTATTATAAATAAGTACCGCCCTTGTGAAACTGTCTCACTTTGAGGTTATGAATTTCTATGGCATTTTGCAAACCATCGATTGTAGCGAATATTACAGTTTTAGTCGTTCATTTTGTTTTAATAATAATGTAACGCATGCTGGGTTCTCGCTAGTTTCTTGACAAGTTGTCTTATATATGCTTATTTTAAAACCATTAACACTGTCTATCAAATTCGTGTTTTTTCTCTGATTGATAGATTTACGACTGGCAGTTTTTTTTATGTTATTACATTAAACAAACATTGTTCATTGAAAAGGATTCCGTAGTTTTATTACGTCCCCTTCTAAAATACTTGTCCGCGTTAAACAAGGTGGGGCAATCGTGTTGGGTTATTTATAATTAATAAAACTTAATTGCGCCCCGAAGAAGGGTCGGTTTTATAGCGTGCGGATAGATATATAGAGTGACCATATAATATAAATTAAATCGGATATTAATAAAAAAAATATTAATTTATATTTTAATTCCATCAAGCATCTTCAGTCGGTATCATAAAATACTTTTTATGTGTTAGCTGTCATTTCTTGGTGGATATGTAATGTAAATAAATAATTAAAATATAGTTTTCAGTTTATGATATGAACTGAAGGTGTTTCATGGAATTTCAATATCAAGTCTGAGTTGTCGATACTTTGTACGATTCCACATGTTTTGTAATTCACGAACTGAACTGACAGTCAGTAAACAGTTTGCGTCGCTTTTATACAAAAGCAATTACTTTCAAAAAATCTATAGACCAAAACGTTATGAGCCAAATTTATTTTTAATAATAGAAACACATCTTTCAGTTACACGGTGAAAAAATAGCTGCTGTAGATTATGCCGTGTTATGAAGGAGTTCTACCAAGTAATTTCCGATCCTTTCAATATATCTTTTAGTGCTGTTTCCACAATATATTATATGATCATGACCGGCTTTGCCGAATTTCGATTGATTATTTGATAATGCTCGCAATGAGTGAAACCGATGAAATGATTTCGATAATTCTACTGATTTCGTTGTGATGACACTCAAATCTCTATAATTCAAAAAATACAGCGATGCACAATCAATAATTAGGAAGGCTTACATGTTCATTAAAAAATGGTTGTGAATTTAGTTGTACCCTTTTTACAATACATATGGTAAGTACTACACGATAGTGAAACCCAAAGCCAAAAAGGCTGTCAGCAACTATAACACTCTATAATTATCCACAAAATCAAACGATATTAATTGACAAAACTAGCGATGAACGAAACCGGTCTCGATCTAAATAATATAAAATATTAAAAGTGTTGCTTGATATTTCGTTTTATTATTGAAATATAATGTTTTTTCCACTTATAAGCGACAGTTAATTTAAAAATAAAATATTTAATGTACCACTTTCAAACCAGTTAGCTTTGGGCACCCTATTCATTAAAGGTAAACTTTGTGCAAACAATACTATTTGGACTAATTATTTCGCCGTAGTTAGACAGATATTAGAATATTACAAACACCAAAGGTCTAAAGTTCGTATTCCGGCGAGATAATCGCAAGCTATTTATACGAAAATGTTAACAATCATTTCTTCAAAGTACAGTTCAACTCGAGTCTATGCAATACCAATTTTAGTTTCCTTACAACCGTAGAATCATTTTGGTAAGGCAATATTTGGTACTTTTATTGCTGCCGTTACCACTCGGCGATGATAAATTCAATGCTCTTTCACTATGTAAAACATATGGTATTAAAATTTGAGAATCTAAACATAAATCTGAGATGTATTTGGGATCAGGACCGGTTTCGCTCATCGCGAGCATTTTAACTGAAATATTTGTATTGTTTAAAATACCATGATTTTCCATCTGAAAGTGACATCTTAACACCTTAAAAGCTTTCTGAACTGAAGTCAATTTGAATTTGTTAAGACTTTGTACGATTCATTGATTGAATCGGCATTTACTTGGTAGAACTCCATTTTAACACGGTGAAAAAATAGCAGTGTATTTAAGTTCTACATTTTTTTTATATATAGTTGATAGGCCTCACGCCAAGTTCACGCTCAGTTCTGACGATGGCGTGAGCCGAAATAGCTATCAACTATTAAAAAAATTCACACACCGTGTTTTACGACCCCGTTAGTATTGTCTCTAACGACTCGAGTTTTGCCTTTCAGCATATATCTTGCTGACGTCTCCACTCAGAGATAATTTATTCAACACTCCTTAGAAAGGAATTTGAAATATATCCTTATGGTGGAAAAAGCCCTGAAGATTTTTTTGAAGCTTTCTTTCTTGGGAACGTAAGGATACTGACCATGGTTTTGTCCAACAGACTTTCCATAAGGCTTTGTCAAGTAAATGCCAATTAAATCAATAAAGAAAGAACCATTCGTTTATCTATAAATATATACCGCATCAAATGTTATGTATATAATTTATGATATCGACTGAAGGTGCTTTATGGAACTTCAATATTAAATTTGAATTGTTGCAAATTTGTACGATTCCATATGTCTTATCACAAACGCCCCGGGTTTCGCCCTTCGGCATCTTCAGGTATTCCATCGCACGGATGCAACAGAACGCAAAACAGTTAGCATCGTATAAATAATATATTAAAATCATTATTAACAGGAATCTACTTACCAATAGGCAAGCAAAAGATTTCAGCTGAAATAATGCTAATAAGGCTATGATGCGTCTCTTATAGACCATCTTTTGGCAAAAAAACAAATTAAACAAGCGGAAAATTTTTATACCAAGGTATAATGCCTAGGGACTTAGATAGATCCAGATATTGGTGTAAACTAAGTTTCTTAGGTAATACTTGTCTCAAAATTAAAAAACTCTCGCTAACAGTGTCAGACCGGCGTTTTATTGCAAGAACTCACTGGCCAAAACTTTAGTAAACAACAAGAACAACATTAATTTTAGGGATAAGTCCGGTATTTACAAATTACAATGTCTGGATTGCCAACACTTTTATGTAGGTAAAACCACGCGCACCATTAAAATTAGAGTTTCAGAACACTTAGCTGCTTATAGATTGAAGAAGAATAATTCTACGTTTGCAAACCATTTGTTGTCGGAGGGACATTCGTTTGACGCGGATGAGGGGGTTCAATTATTGTATCATAACACGGGGGACCATAAACTGTTTTATCAGGAGATTTTAGAAATTAATAGAGGCCAGTTATTAAATTCAAACTTCATTCTTAACGATCAACTCAATCTTCCCAACTCCCCCTTGTTGTACCCTTGACGTGAGATCGGTTCAATGAATCGACAATCTCATGACGATAATTCTTATGTCTCATCAGTAGATGTTTGATATTAGGTATCCTTTAAATAAAAGAAGACACATTTATAATTTGATTACTTAATTTAAATTTGTTGAAAACCCCATTTCAATCACGACAACTCATTAGCAAGATCGTTAATGAAAGTTGTCATAGCTAATTATTATTGGATTAATATTGTTACATTCTTTTCAGCTGCAATGTTTTGCTTGCCTATTGATAAGTAGATTCCTGTTAATAATGATTTTAATATATTATATATACGGTGCTAACTGTTTGTTTTACGTCAGTTCTGTTGCATCCGTGCAATGGAATACCTGAAGATGCTGAAGGGCGAAACCCGGGTCATTTGTGATAAGACATATGGAATCGTACAAAGATGCAACAATTCAAATTCAGTATGTAGATAAATTGAAAAAATAGCTTTTGAAGAAAATTGTGACGTAATATTTATAAAAGCTCCGACTTATAATGTGAAGTACAAAACACGAAGGAATTTGACCTTTATAACGCCCCATACTCCATCTACACGCTCGAATATTTATCATATTAACACAATGAATGAATCACCCCTAAGAAGAATTCATCTTCAGAGAAATAATAAATCTCTCGAATCTATTTTATTCTGCCCAATTCACAAATTTCATGAGTCAATGGACTTTACGTCTTATGAGCTTAACTCTCTCGTACCCAAAGGTAGAGACATACTCCCCTAACTGTCATTTTATCTGAAATATTTATTTTAACATTGGTTATAAAATGTTTACACTTACGGTAATATTAAATGATTTTTTTTACATATTTTGCACATTTGATGGCCATTTATGTCGCAAATAAACATATGAGCAGATACTTATAATAAATTATATACCCACGAAGGTGCATGATGGATTTTCAACGTCAAAAAATTCAAATTTTAATTGTTGAAAGTTTGTAAGTTTTGGGTTGAACTGACTGTTCTGTTGCGTCCGTGTGATATAATGCCTGAAGATGCCGAAAGGCGAAACCTGGATCATTAGTGACAAACCAGTTGAAATTCTAAAAAAATTGACTTTTCAAATTTTATATTGAAATTCCAACAAACACCTTCAGTCGATATCACAAATTATATCAACAAATTCTTCAACAATTTGAAAATGAATTTCGACATTTTTTGTCACTTACGACCCGAATTTCGCCTTTAGATATATTTAAATAATAAACTTGGTATTAATAGACCACAGTGAAATGATAGCCAGGACTTTTACGTGGGAAAAAACACATAAAAGCGTTTGGATGAAACAAACTTGCATCGACATTTGCTTACCATACAATAAGAAAATCACTCATTTATTACATTAAAATATGAGGAAAATTAAACTATCTAGAACTAAATTTTATAAGTAAACAGAGGTCAATTAAATTGAAAGTTTATATTAAATGATCAACGAAACATTCTTAATTCTTTCCATCAATATCACTTACGTGAGATATGAATTTACATGAATGTCATTATAATCAAATCAATTGTTATTTCAGGTAAATATGTGATTCCTTTCTTTAGGGCGAGTGTTTTTCTTGAATTATGGCATTTGTATATATTGTAACTAATGCAAACTATTTAGTGTGTGATATTTTTTTATTGTAATATAAGAAAATAAATCCATTTTCTTTGGGGTCTTGCAAATCCCCCATCGTCTGTCATTGTATTTTTCGGCCATCAGACTTTAAAGGTTAATGAGAAGCAGTGATGTTTGTAGCTGAAAAAATCAATTATAATATAATATAAAAGCCCGCATCTGAAATTATTTCGTTTTAATGAGATTTTAAAAGTGGATTTATTTATACCCTGTCTTTAAATGACGAAGCATTTTAATTCTACTTAAAATTGATAATATTTTTATTCCACTTGCTGTGTTACTATACGCGACACGTGTTTCGCATTTATTGATTATAAAATAATAAATCATTTAAAAAGCTGTCTTTCAACGACACAAACTCTCAATGCACATAACTGTAGATAAAAATAAGCATTGAGTTATTCTAAAGTGGTTAAATGATAACCGTCTATTCTATACGAAACATCTCTCAATCTCTAGAGATGTATAAAACTAAACATAAATTAAAATTTACTCTAATTCTGACAATAGTCAATTTTTAATATTTTAACTGTCAATTGTTGGTGGAATTTTTTTATATTGAAATAATATAACATAACATTTGCATCAATTTCCACAATTTTATAATGTTCAGATCAGTTCGATTTATTTTTTATTTCAAATAAGTAATGTTATTTTAAGATGTTTTAAGTTGATTTAGTGAAGATATTTTGTGCACTTAAGAGTTTTCGGAACGCGTTACATTGCCACTTAAAGCAGGAAAGTATTTGTGTTTTAATTATATTCATTAAATTGCTTTTAGATACACAATGTATCTATTTTTTCTTCTGTTACGTACACTAACAAATCAGACCTTTTTATGGCGCGTGAGCAGGCCATATAAAGCTGACCATATGTGATGCTTTTCCACATAGTCGGGTGTATGAGTTGATTTAATGGTTGTGCTAATTCAGAAACCTTCGCGAGCGTGTGCAGAAAAACTCTTTTTTTTCATTACCTGATGAAAAAGTAAATGTTCGCGATGAGCGAAACCGTTTCCGTTCTAATAGTTGTTATAATTTAAAAACTTTCACATACGTTTTCACAATAGCCTACTAAATTTTCAACTCAATAGGATAAATGGTATAGCAATGCATATAGGACATAACTATTACACAAACATACATTTATTTTTACATACATATATTAGATAATTGAATGTTTTGTTTTAATTCGTATTGTATCACTTTTAATGTGTTAACTGTCACTTCTTGGTGTAAATCCATTATAATTGAAATAGTGAACACATTTTTTGTACCTTTGCCAATATTATATATTTTATGATCAGAATCGGTTACGCTCATCCCGAACACTATCAACTAATACACTCGACTTTATTGATATTCTCTTATATGGACTGCTTTATGTGACCTGCTCACGAGCTATAAAAAAGCCTGATTTATTCGCATACGCAATAGACAGAAAAACAGATACATTGTGTATCTAAAAGTACTTTACGAACAGAAAAAAAACACAAACACTTCCTTTCTTTAAGTGGTATTTCTGTACTAAAAATGTGTTTTATTATCTAATTGTTTCAGTTAATAATGCTCGCAATAAACGAAATATCTCCTGGTTTTAACAATAAAAAAATTTGGAAATATTACTTATCATTATGTTTTATTATTTATATATAACATCTATTAGTTATATGCTCTTTTGCCGTATTAAAAAGGAAGCACCCTGCGTCATTGTTGGAAACCCCTCGCAACATTGAAACACTCATTGCTGGAGTAGAGATAATTCCAAGAATTATTTCCCGGATGTAACATTATCAAATAACAAAATTCCATCTAACAAGTCGAAGGCTCGTTGGATTTCCCCATTCGTAAAACATCTCTTGGCAGCTTGTCAAATTTCGATTTGTTACACGATCATAAATAACGTCTAAGCAACTTGAACTATTCTCGATGTTTTCTAGCATTGAAAACGAAAATCGTTTCGCTAGATTTTACAACTTCCACGCCCAAATTCGTAGACAGTGTAAATTACTTTCAGTTTGACGGTAAAATGTATCAACAAAACGAAAGTCTTTCAATGAGAAGCTGTCTGTCACTGCTTTTAGCTGTGTTTTATATGAACTATTTAGAAAATATTGTTTTAAATAACTCAATATGAGTAAGAAACGTTATTTATTATTTTCGATATGTTGACGATATCTTTTGTAGTTAGACATATCACTTTTTTAAGCTCTTTAGATGTCAACATAAAATTTACACTCGAAGTTGGGGAAAGAATACGAACTTTCTTGACCTAAATATTCATATGGATAATCCTGTTTATGATTTTTAAATATTTTGTAAACTAACATTTTCGGATGTCGGCATAAATTAGCAGCATTTAACTCACAAATCCATTGTCAATATTACGCTTAGTGTAGAATATTAAAACAAAATTATACAGAAATATGATTAATTATACAGAATATATAAATATGTTAAGTCTTTGTACCAATAGTTAACATATTAAATGCACATGTTTTGTCACTAACGACCCGGGATTTGCTTTTCGCCATCTTTATTCTTTCCATCACGCGGATGCAACAGAATTGAAGCACAATAAACAGTTAGCATCGTCTATGTACCAAAGGTATTAATTGAAGGAAAAAACTAACCCCAAGGCAAGAACTAACTGGCAGCTAAAACAAATTCAATAATATTAATCCAATAATAATTACCACAATTGCCTGTGATAGTTTTGACCAACCCGGGTCGTTGGTGACTAAATATGTGGAGTCGTACAAAGTTTTAACAATTCGAATTTTATATTGAAATTCTATTAAGAAACTTCAGTCGATATCATAAATTAATCTTGCAATGTTTAAAAATCTAATTTATTTACCGCTATTATCTTAAAATACATTTATAGGTTTAGTTTTAAAGCTTATAGTCTGGAGGTAATCCAGAACAGAATCAGTTTCGTGGATCTTCTATAAATTCCAATTACTTTATAAGAACAACGCGCATCAAGGTCTACTCATCATTGAAGAGCTGAAAAGATTTCGCGGAGGTGATGAAAGGCTGTGACGCAAACTTGTAGCACTTAAAATAAGTCGCCCACCATCTCAACTACCCACTCTTTGCTTTTAACAACCCTTTCTGAAAACTAACCACCCTTCGAATCGAAGCGACATCTTACTCATAAATGACCAGTCTAGAAAGGGGGTGAAATATTCAAAAGAAAAAAAAAACAAAATTAAAATACATGATTATGTTTATTTAAAGCGAGTTATATTTTTTTTATTTAAATAATTAAAAAAAAAATTCACAATTCAATATTTATATACCAGACAAGTTTCAACAAAACAAATGTGAAATATAATATTAATGTAATGAGTAAATCTTATTCGATTGTTATGTATTTTCCTGATTGAATTGGCATTTACTTGGTAGAACTTCATTATAACACGATGAAAAAATACATTGCTATTTTTTTTCACTGTGTAAGTTGAAAATATTTTATCAATCAAATCTTAATTTAAATCCATAGGACGACGTGAATGCCTTGTGTTATAATATGTCATAGATGAAATCATTTCGTTATGAATGACAGTTCCGATCGGTAGTCATATCGTCTTGAACATTTTTTTCCATTCGTAGTCCATATACGAAAATTCTCAAAGGATTTGATTGGCGATTCTTGTTGAATATGAAGAAATGCGTTTTTATAAAACCTTACTTGATAGACAACGCCATTAAATGAAAATAAAGCAATTCTCTACATTGACTGGACATTTTTATAAGATATAGTGATAGCTATTTCGGCTAACGCCATCGTCAGGACTATGGATAAACGTATATTTACTTATCTATATATAGCTGTGTAGAAAAGGTACACAATACATGTTCTCTTCTGTTTTAACAAAAATCTACAATTTAAATTTAAGACCTGCTCCTGAACTCCTCAGGCCATTGCGAAGGGCTAATGCATTTCTGTAATAAATCATCTCCGGCCAATAATTAAGCTTATTGAAACTGCCACGTGTGTAGTTTCATTTGAATTTTAGTTTTATTGCTAGCAGGAAATAAGCTAGGTTGTTAAAACTGAAGAGAACATGTATTGTGTAACTTTTCTACACAGCTATATATAGATAAGCAAATGTACGTTTAAACATAGTTCTGACGATGGCGTGAGCCGAAATAACTATCAACTATAGAACTAAAATACATTGCTATTTTTACACCGTGTCAAATTTGATTGTTATGTATTTTCTTTTAAAATCAAAAAAATAATCGAAGTCGCTCGTCTTTCGTGATTCGTTGGCAAAGAAACACGACATCACAACCCTGCTTTGTATGTATGTCAGAGTTGTAAAGAGATGTCGAAATATTTCTCTCATATCACGTGCCTCTGAGTAAACATTATTCTCGTACCGGCTGTAAAAAGTGTGCTTTTTTGAAGGAAAGAGGTTAAGCACATATATTTTTTACGTGTTTACATACATGAGCTTTTTGCACGGACAGCCTCCGTGCGGATGAAGAGGCTTCATTTATATTTCACGTCGTATGATGGCGCTGAACATATTCATGAAAGAAAAACGCACATGAGTGGGTTGTCTGTTTCAATACTTAAAATAACTTATTCGTAAACTAGGATCATTAACAATTCTTCGAAAGACTTACCCATGCATGATACAATTTTTTCAAAAATTTTACGTTTATTTAAAACAGTGTAAATATACCAAACCATTGCTCTTGTTGGTGCTTAAACTTGTTCAGCACAAGCAAATTGTTCCTTCAATTTCTGCCGCCCTGATAAATTTCACGTTAGCAAGTCTTGCGTACTTTTCTAAATCTAGCCCTGCCTGTCGCTGAAATTGTCAATGAACAAAAATATTAAGAATACGGCAGCAGTAGCGACAGTTGATACATTAAAAGTGATTATATTCTGTTGATTATTACACTGTTAATGACACCATTTATTGCAAGCGACATGCGATCAATTTGATATAATTTATTATATCGACTGAAGGTGCTTGGTGGAATTTCAATATCAAATTTGAATCGTTAAAATTTGTACGATTCCACATGTTTTGTCACTGACGACCTGGGTTTCACCTTTCGGCATCTTCATGTACTCTATCATAGTCGTTTAGATTGCTCTTTTCTGTGTGACGGAATGCCTGAATATGTCGAAAGGCGAAACCCAATTCGTTAGTGATAAAACACATGAATTCGTACAAATTTCAACAATTCAAATTCAATATTAAAATTTCACCAAATACCTTCAGTCGATATGACAAACTATATCAAGTTAATCACATGTCGTGTACAATAAATGATGTCATTACATTTCAATGCAATCAACAGAATACAGTGTCACTTTTAATGTGTCAAATGTCACTATATGGTAGGAAGCCATTAACACGGTGAAAAAACAGCAATGTATTTTAGTTCTATAAAATTATTTTTAACAAATATAGTTGATAGCTATTTCGGCTCACGCCAACGTCAGAAATATGCTTAAACTAACATCCGCTTATCTATATATAGCTGTGCAGAAAAGGCACACAACACATCCTCTCTTCTGTTCCAGCGGCCTAGCTTGTTACTTTAACACATTGACACTAAATTTTCAAAATTCTAAATGAAACAATAGGTGTCTATGACAATAAGATTATATGTGGGACGGAAGTGGTCCTTCGTGGTATTGTGGTATCACAAAGGGTAGGTTTTCTAAAAATTAAAAAAAAAAAAAAAATTGTTTAGAACCTACCTTTTGTGATACCACAATTCACGCAAAGTCCCTCCACTCATGGAATCATAAGCTTGCAGCTTATAACTCCATGGTCCATAGGCTAATAACTGTACCTATGAGTCAGGCAGATTACGACAAAGAACTGCATACTATTAAATGCATAGCCCGTAATAATGATTATGAGATAACGACGATAAATAATTTATTATGTAAAAAACAATTAAATCTAGCTAGAAAACTCATTTACCTGAACCCAATACAAGATAACCGCTTCTATAATCTATTAACTACCTAGGTAGCATTAACGGAAAAATTCATCTGGAGATTAAAAACTCAATAAACGTAGCTTTCAGGGTCAACAATAACTTAGGCAGACATCTTAAAAATAGTAAAGATAAAATCAATGAACTGGACAGAAGCGGTATTTATAAAATGTCATGTGGCTCATGTTTATCCGTTTATATCGGACAGACAGGTAGAAGTATATCTACTCGAGCTAAGGAACATGTAAGATCATTCAACATTAAAAAAATAGATTCACAATTCGCTAATCACGTTATTAATGAATCACATAATATAAATTCAAACTCAGCCCCTAAATGTTTGCATCTTTGTAGTAAGGGTCGGAGAATGACGGCTTTGGAACAGCTGGAAATCAATAGACACCAATTATCACAAAGGATTCTTAAAGAACAAACTAACATAATAGTATCGCCACTTGTCCAGCCGTTGTACAAAGGGGTGGTCTGATTTGCTTCCAGAAGGATCACTTCCGTCCCACATATAATCTTATTGTCATAGACACCTATTGTTTCATTTAGAATTTTGAAAATTTAATGTCGTTGTGTTAAAGTAACAAGCTAGGCCGCTGAAACAGGAGAGAGGATGTGTTGTGTGCCTTTTCTGCACAGCTATATATAGATAAGCGGATGTTAGTTTAAGCATAGTTCTGACGATGGCGTGAGCCGAAATAGCTATCAACTATATATGTTAAAAATAATTTTGTAGAACTAAAATACATTGCTATTATTTCACCGTGTTATAATGAAGTTCTATCAAGTGAATGCCAATTCAATCAATAGAAAGCCATTATATTTTAAATATCACATTGTGATCGTTCTGATCATAAAATATGTTGTGTAAATAGTAATAAAAATGTATTTTTATTATTAAATATAGTCCAAGTTGCCAGTTCGCAGAAGGCTCGTCAAGCGAACTTCACTATGCTGAGTTACAATGTGTCCAGTCTAGTAAATTGAATAGTAAAGTCTAGATCACATGGACTCCCATTTTGTCCCTCACTGGTATGGACTTCCAGGGACCCACGTTGACCAATTTGACAACCTGCGCTATAGATATAGAATTGCAAGAAAATCTCTCCCGTTTCTACAATACTTCATTCCAACATAAGTCGCATCATACAGTCGGACATGTTTGACATGACCCGCCGGTTTGTGAACCCTTATTTCAGAAATGAACTTAAGGCACGGTTGCCTTGGGTATTATAATATTACCAAACTAAGAAGGGTTTGTCGTTTCTATACCTGGAAAGCAATATTATTCATTTATTATATAATTTCAGATCCAGTGGCATAGCACAACGTTTTCAGAACAAAAATATTATTGTATCGATTCATGATTTACTTCAATATTTAGTGTCACTTTTAATGTGGTAATTGTCACATCTTGGTGATAAGTTATAATGGTCAAATTATTAAAGTACAATTTTTATTATTATCTTCACAATTTTATATTTTTACAATGAGGATCGGTTTCGCTGATTGCGAGAATTATTTATTTATTTATTTATTTATTAATTACAACTATACGGTACAAAACGTACAAATTATCAATTGAATGCTTTTGCACCGTAACATATTAACATATTTAAATATAGAAATTCAACAAATACACTATAAATCAATCAATAAGGATTGCAAAAAAGAAGGTCAACCAAGTAAGCTCATGAAATGTCTACTTTAACTAAAAAAATAGCATTCGTCTGAGCTCACTTTCGTCCACATGAAATATGTCAACATCCGATGCAATACTGTTGAACATTGTTAATGCTCTTACCATTGGCAGACTGGTTCTACACTTTGTAAGAACAAACAAATTATGTACACGATTTCTTAAAAAAATATCCGGAACATACAAATTGACATTATTAAGGATAGCAGAATTCTCATTTTGGCCTCGAATTAATCGAAAGATTTTTCGATTTTTCAAACTATTAAAAGTGAGCATACCTAAAAGAAAGTCAGTTGGATAAAGCCACGGATAGTATCCGTACGCCCTCAAGTAAAGAAGTCTCAAAAATTTCTTCTGAACCTTTTCCACCATAAGGGCATATTTCAAATCTCCTGGGGCCCAAACAATAGACCCACTCTCAAGCCTACTTCGCACTAAGGTATTGTACAATAATATTAAAATTTTAACACCTGAAAAGGCTCTCGTAGTACGTAGGATAAAGCCCAACATTTGCAATACTTTGTTGCAGGTAGTCCTAATGTGACTATTGAAGGTTAGTTTACTTTCGAATTGTACTCCAATATCCTTTACTGATGAAATTCGCGAGAGAGTTCGGCCACTCATTGAATAGCGGAAAAATAACACCTGCGACCGTCTAGTAAACGATAAAAGATTGCATTTGTCTAAATTAAAATCGAGTTTATTACTCCTTCCCCATTCTACTATATTGACTATATCAGACTGGAGACGGAGACAATCATCAATTGCGGCAATTTGTAAAAACAGTTTCAAATCATCAGCAAATAATAAGAATTTAGCATTTTTTATGAAGTTTACTATGTCATTTACAAATATAGTAAACAGCAACTACTCGTCATCTGGACAGTATAAAAAAACTAAAACATCTAATCGTTGAGTTTTGTTTTAGTGGTAGCTGATAATTGTGAAACCCTTTTATTGCAAAACCATTTCGTCGTATTCCTTGTAAGATCATTATTTTCAAAATTGAATGTCATTCTAATCAAATCAGTAATCTTCAAAATTCATAACACGGTTAAAAAATAGTAATGTATTTTAGTTCTACAGAACTTATAAGGGATATAGTTGATTGCTATTTCGACTTGCGCCCTCATTAGAATTTTGTTTAAACGTACATTTACTTATATTTATACAGCGGTGTAGAAATTGTACACAATACATCTTCTTTTCTGTTATAAAATCCTAGTTTTTTATTGTGATAATAAATTATTAAATGTGCCAAATTGATAGTATGTTTGAATTGTTGCAACTTTGTACGATTCCATATGTCTTGTCACAAACGACCCGGGTTTCACCCTTCGGCATCTACAATTTTTTGCTTGCCTATTAGTAAGTAGATTCCTGTAAATAATGATTTTAATATATTATATATACTGTTTATTTTACGTCAGTTCTGTTGCATCCGTGCAATGGAATACCTGAAGATGCCGAAGGGCGAAACCCGGGTCATTTGTGACAAGACATGTGGAATCGTACAAAGTTGCAACAATTCAAATTTGGTATTGAAGTTCCATCAAGCACCTTCAGTCGATATCTTAAATTGATAGTATGTATTTCTCAATGTGAGAATTAATTTGGGTTTTTTTTATTGAGTGGGTATAAACGTAAATAACGAATAAGTATTGTACTAAGTTGATATACCTTATTAATTCTGTAGAACTAAAATATGTTCGTATTTTTTCACCGTGTTATATTGATGTTCTACAAAGTAAATGTCAGTCCAATCAATCAAAATGTTTTTCAAATATTTATTTTGGTCCTTACACCTTTTGTGTATAAGCGATGCAAACTGTTGACTGTCAGTTATATTGCACCCGTGTGATTACATTAAGGATTATATTATATTATGAACATGAAGGTCATTTTTGCATTAACTTGGTAGTACTCTATTATAACACGGTGAAAAATAGCAACGTATTTTAGTTCTACAAAATTTACGTATAAAGTTGATACGTACTTTGACTTACGCCCTCATCAGAACCTTGTGGTAAATGTTCGTTTAAACATAGATATAATTTGGGTGTATGTAGAAATTACTATCAAATATACACCTTATAAAGTTTTTAGACTTAAAATATAATACTGTTTTCCACCGTGTTAATTTTCTTTCCACGTTGAGATTCTCGATACAGTTATGACGATCTAATCTCCTCTCGTTGCTTTGACAGCACGCTACTGTGTACATGGACATATAAATTGGCAGAAGGCAAAATTGCGTAGTTTATGAATAAATTTCAACGTAACACCTCGTTATATTGCCGTTGATTTATGCTAAAACCAAAAACATTTAAATAAGATTTTGTTTTGCGATAAATTTCCATATTTCATTTGTGTTTAGTCGCTTTGTGATTTAAATAAAGTTTAAATAATACAATGTATGAACATGATATTTTTGGTGAAAAAACGTTCTACACTAATAATGAATGAATCAAACTTGGTTAGCTCCAAGATTGTGAGTGTCCAAGTCTGAAGTCGTGAAAAACCAGCGACTACCACTGTTTTTTCGATTCGACAAATTTGGGGAATATATTAACCGTCCAATATTTAAGCTTATTGAAATTGCCGCCTGTTTAGTTTCATTTACATTTAACTATTTTTTAGTTTTATTGCGAGCAGGAAATAAGCTACATTGATTGATTGTGATCGTTAAAACAAAAAAGAGGATGTATTGTGTACCTTTCCTACGCAGCTATATACAGATAAGCAAATGTACGTTGAAACATAGTCCTGATGATGGCGTGAGCCAAAACAGCTATCAACTATATCATATAAAAAATTGTAGAACTAAAATACATTGCTATTTTTTCACCGTGTTATAATGGAGTTCTACCAAGTAAATGCCAATTCAATCGATAAATATATCAATCAATTATTTGCCGTATTGGTTGACATGACATGTTCCATATATTTACAATCAATCATTTTAAGTCTAGATTAACCCGGTTAATCTTGAATATGATTTAATGTCCAATTTAATCACTTCCAATTTACACTAAATTATTTTTAACAGTCATTACTGTATAATGTAATAATTGTAAGCAGGGCGTTTCAGTCGAAGTCATTGTTGTGAAAAACGAACGACGACGATTTTGAAGAATTTGTAAGATAACCTGTATTAATTATAATTATTACTCAAAATTTGAAAGAAATAGCTATTTTTAAATTTTGTTGTATCATTTCATACGTACATTACTTTTAAAGTGTAAACTATGACATTTTATGGAAAGGCATGATATTTTAAACAATAAAAACACATTTTTAGTACTTATTTCCACAGCATATTTTTTTGATGTGGACCGGTTTCGCTCATTGCGAGCATTATTAACTGATATATACACATGTTAAAGGAAGTCTATTTATACAAAATATTTGAGTTAAATATAGCAGGTGTACAAAACCATGGGTTCAATAACGAAGAAGTAATTTGCAGGAAATCATCCAATATTAACACAAATAATGTAAATTTTAACGATGTGTTTTATGATCAGTACCGTTTTCGCTCATCGCGAGCATTATCAACTTCAGCTGATAATGCTATCGGTGAACGAAAGCATCTTGTATGATTTTTTTTAATATTTTTTTTTTTGTTGCTTAGATAATAATAAGGGGTAAAATAAAACAACATTATGTAGCATCAGCTAAATTTAATATATTTTCAAAAAAATACCGTTTCTAAGATCACAATAATTTTGATATACAATTTGAAATAATTTTTATTCCTGTTTCAAAACTTCAAACAACAAACGCGTATTTTTTTCGAAAAAAATCTCCATTCAAACAACTTCACGGAATTTATAAAACCTAAATTAAAATTGGTTGGAAATTAACGATTGTATTAAAAAAATCTATGGTGACTTCCCTGTCCAGTCACATAAAGTATGTTCCAACATTGAATATTTCAAAATACAGTGGGTGATCAGTTAACGAACATAATCTGTTCTAATGCTATGCTCGTTATCCGATTTGTTCGCAATCCGAACTGTTCGTTAACAGATCATCCACTATACAAATCAGTAGTTTTGGTGTTAATAACAAACGTCTAGAGAATGTCAAGACAAATCGTACAATATTTCAATACATAAATTACCTCCTAAATGATCTCAAATATCTCTCAACTGAAATTCGTATATTTTGTGTAAACTAGGTATACTGTATAATTATTGGCCAGTTAACATTTTGCTGAATATAGATTTCTTGATAATTAACATTTTTAAAGTCTCAAAATAGAAATGTGGACATCGATGTTTTTCGCTTTTATTTCAACTGATATAAACCTCATTTGTGAGACTATTTCTTGGTTGTTACCATTTAATCAGATCAGTTGTTCTCACGTAAACTTTTACTGGAGCCGCATTATAAACATTTACAGACTATATAAAAATCTCGTGGCCGCAGTGGTGTAAAGTTATTTACTTTTAAGGTGTTAACTGTCACTTCTTGATGGAAAGGCATGATATTTTAAACAGTAAAAACATATTTTTTAGTACTTATTTCCACAATATATTTTTTGATCAGGACCGGTTTCGCTCATCGCGAGCATTTGATAATGCGCGATGAGGCCGCCTGATCAAAAAATGAAATTATTGTGGAAATAAGTACTAAAAAATGTGTTTTTATTATTTAAAAAAGTAAAGTTATTTGTAAAAAAAAATACTTTTTTTTTTAATATCAACATTCACTCTGAAGCTGTCGGTAGCCACATGAGAACCGCTGATCTTTATTTAGAGTAAAAATACAACAATTGGTCACCTTTTCATAGCTCTTAGTTTTCACGTAAAATAATTCAATAAAAGAGCTTGTAAAAAATACAAATACATGCTAGAATACAGTTATTTAAGCATTTGAAAAGCAGGTTTCTTTGAGGATTTCTTAAGAAATTACACATTTTAAGTTTTAAAGTCAAGAATACATCAATATTTCTTAATGGTAACATCTGTATTATGACATTCTAAAAACAGTACGGCGGAGGTATAAATAGAGACAAATATAAAAAAGCAAATTATTACAATGTGGCCAATATCTATACAATTCACCCTATCAACATATTGCATCAGTTGAAATGTTAGCAATCAAAGGGTGTTGTTACAAAACCATTATCCATGATAAATAACCAAATCGTCCCATAGAATACTTTCAATAACTCTCGATAGATTTCTACAACGCAATGAGAGTTTTAAATTAAACATTTCTTGTTGTTTCTAATAATTATTTCCAGATGAATCAAAACATTTTAATATTTTTCAATTTTCAAGCACCCAAAGTTTTTTTTTCTCCGGCTTCCTTCACACAGAGAAACTTTAACCCTTATTCAGAGCACACTTTAATACCTAACCATCACATAATTGACCCTGAAAGGGTTAACAAGCAAATGTCAATGAGATCGGTTAATTGGAAAATGTGGAACTTTAAGCTCATTCGAGGCGCAAGGAAAAAAGTGATACCAACCTAAAACAATGTCGAAAATCCAACACGAGCAACGTTCGAATAGTTTGGCCAAATAACGTCATACAAAAATCGGGCGGTGGTCATTCAACGACACTTTTTTATGATATCGAATGAAGGTGTTTGATGTAATTTAATATAAAATTTACATTGTTACAACTTTGTACGATTCCACATGTTCTGTCACTTACGGCCCGGGTTTCGTCTTTCGTTATCTTCAGGCATTCTATCACACGGATGTAACAGAACTGACGAAAAATAAAGGCATTTTTCTTACTTGTTTCCTAAAAGTGTTATAACTGTGGTAATTTTGGATAAAATCAAATGAAACTTTCTGAGATGGTTTAAAACATTATAATAACTAACCCAAATGTGATAAAATTGCCAACATTCCTCCATGCAAAGAGCCACACGACAGTGTTTTACAAGTCCTTTGAAAGTTCTAGAGGGGTATTTTTTTTTGTTGCAGGTATAGGGATCAAAACATATTTTGCTTTATCCCCGGACAATCTATCCTGTGTGCAGGCCTTATTGAAAGTGCCACCTGTTTGAAGTTTATTTTTAATTTTAATTTAGTTTTTTTTTTTTTTGCTAGCATGATACAAGCTAAGTACAAATGCAAGATTAAACATAGTTCTGACGATGGCGTGAGCCGAAATAGCTATCTATAAATATATATTATAAATTTTGTAGACCTAAAATACATTGCTATTTTTTCACCGTGTTATAATGGAGTTCTACCAAGTAAATGCCAATTCAATCAATATATCATGTGGATCTTGCAAAACACTTGTTCGGAGTGAACTCGGTGCCACTGTGACGCCGTGTCCAGAAGGAGGAATGTTAGTTCCGAGCACAAATATCATTAGTGCTCGTTATCCGAACTGTTTGTTAATCGATCACCTACTGTATTATCATAATCAGATAAGATAGAAAACATATATATAAATTCAGAAAAACTATTGACGTTTAATGATAAGGGATGCCTCGCATACATAGTCCGCCCGTTACGGCATTAAATTATTATTTGTGCTATCACTCGTTTAAATTTGTATGAATTCATATTTAATAAACAACGGTAAATGGTCCAAAGATGTAACACTGGAAGATTTCCGGTTAGGTCACTTTTTTTCTCTTGCCATATCATAATAATTTTTACATTATCGTAGTATGTTTACATTATAAAATCCTATCTACCAAACAACACCAAGCCGATTTCATTCGATATTTTAAAATACTAACATCGAAAAACGTCCAAAACACACAACAAATACAACATAATGAAAAGCGATTTTTTCGCAGATATTTATATCTCATTGAACAATCATTGGTTTTTAGAAACACTTTGAAGAAAACATAATAACATAATTAATTTCACAATCTTGTTCGTATGACTTTAGGCTGGCAGATTCTGTTTTTTTTAATTAGTAATTAATTAAACGGTTTACAGTCTCTTTTTGTATACAAGCACATATCTACAAAAATAAATGATATCACCAGAACAACGGTGTACGAAACAGGTTAGTAATTCTACAAAAACTGTTTTGATTCACGGCGTTTTTACACCACTTATGTTGTGTTAACTGTTACTGCCTCATAAAACATATTGTGAAAATAGTACTAAAAACATGTAAATATTATTTGAAACACCTCGTTAAAAAACGTAATATTTAAACAAAAAAAACGATGTTAAAAATAAATAAGTATATCATTATTGCATATCGTGAAGCAATGTGCTTTAAAATAATTATAAAAAGAAATTCTAAGTGTTATGAACGATTAATGTCAACTATTTCGAATGACGTGGAATCGATGTTCCCCTGTGTCAACGTAACAATCGATAACGTTTGCGATGAGCGTAATATGAAATTTGATCAAAGAAATATAATGTTTTACCATCCAATACCGTAGTACTGTCAGTTGAAGAAATGTTGAACTACCAACAGCACAAAAATATCCATAAAAAATCAACACAGATAAAAAAACGTGCCGTAGATCGTTGTTCTGGTTACGCCATTAATTTTTCTAGATATTGTTTATCACATTAGATGTTAATATGCATTACTCACCACTTCCATAAGAATACCTCGTAATGTTTTCGTAAAAGTAATTATCAAATAGTGCAATTTGAACAATATGATCATTTTCAAGAATAAATGACATTTTAAATCAATGCAATCTTTTTTCAATTTAACATTAAAATGTTTTTTTTTAAGAACTCTCTTTTCGGATTTACTGTGTGTTACGTCGAGAACTGGTTGTACTATATGGATTTTGGTAAGTAAAACAAACCCATTTTGTCATTTTACAAACATGTGTATTTGTAAAATTAATGAAAAAAAAGTAAATCAGAATAATTCATGTAACATCATGAAATCATTTTTGCACTACTTAAATTGTTCAAAAAATAAATTACACAGGTTCTCGAGTTACCAAGAAGGTTCTGCGGTATTTTTTTCCGTATCCACATTTTTGAAAATTGTGGAATTTTATTTGTTTTGATGAATCAAAATTCATACACGTTTTTTTCTCTATTTTGTTAAGAACATAATTTTAATTAAATATAAAAAAACTTCAGAATCCTTCAGCTATCGGCCAAAATATAGAATTTTCACATATCCTTTAAAAATAAATATAATATATCTCCTTTTCCATCGTGAAGTATTTAAATTTTATCACAATATAACACACGCACCTTTAATATTATACAGCAGGGTTCGAAAAACAAAGAAAGCTAAATTTCGCTTATTCGCGTTTGTTGACCCCTGATATATTTGCATGTACAGTGAAACCCCGTTTTTACGCGCCTAGAAATAACAACTTCCCACCATTTGCGTAAAATTTTTACAATCACTTTTTATTTTACTACAAACAGTACCCACTTTTACGTTTCCATTTCCCGCAATTTACGTTTTAAAATATTTTGAATTAGAATCAATTTATAAACATATTTGCAGAAACTTAACAGAATTACACAGACGTCGACATTTGTAGTTATAGTGCTGTGTTTACCAAACTGTTACATGACACGTCCCCCTCAACAACAAAAAATGTCGAAAGTAAAAAAAGTCGACCCCCAGTTTGGAAAGCACACAGAGGACCGTCACTCACACGAAAACTTTTCGGCAAAAACATATTTGGTAAAAAGAGTGACATCAACACATCTATAAGGCAAATTGAAGGCCTTTACCAGCATTGAAATCCTACTTCGATTCATGTGATCTAAGGAACTGTAAACCAGCACAGAAAGTGAAAACTAAATAAAAAAAAATAGTTTTCTTTTTATAACCCCAAAACTACGTTTTCTCGCTAATAACGTCAGCCCCTTCGAAAACGTTAAAACGGGGTCTCACTGTCTCACAATAAAATTCTAATAAATTAAAAGAAGGAAATTACACAAGGCAGCCTACAGATATTTTTTTGTGAATACACCTTATAACATTATACGTTTAATTTTTTTCCTTACAAAGTAAAATAGACATTAATTAGAGATTAAAATATAATAATAAATTCACATCATTTGGGGTAATCCGATACTCTTACCGCGTCATAGCACCTTCGTTATTTTTTTTTCTTTCGGTGTCATAGTGTTAAAAAAGATTATCTCATATGTAAGCACTAAGACTTAAACAGTAAGCGAAGAGACTTAAAATAACTTAACTAAAATCATTCATACAAGTACATCATATATGGCTTTTGGCGGACATATTTTATAATATACGTCGAAAAGCAATTGTTATGTATTTTCTCATTTTTTTACATCGCTAATCAAGAGAGAGATAATCGGATATACACAATGCTAAAGTTGGTGGAAAGACATACAGTAAAAAGTAATTGTATGCTAAAAACCTTCCTAAAGTGAATTAATTTACTTTTTTGAAACTATAGTGCAAAAAAAAACGGAAGCGGCTAGGTGTGTACAACACTACCTCCGCATGTGGCCTTACCGTCCAAGATATAAACGGTCAAAGACCGGCCTAGTATAGGACGAAGTACTGAAACCTGCTCGCACAACCTTTATAAGATGGTATATAAACCGTCAGAATATAATTGCGTTATAAAAACACGCTTTAATAAAAAGTATTCATAAAAAATTTGGCATTTACTTGGTAGAATTATTAAATCGCTATTATAAAAAAGACGAAAAAATAGCAATGTATTTTTTTGTAGAGCTAAAATAAATTGATATTTTTTCACCTTGTTAAATAAAAGTTGATCTTGTTTACCAATAAAACCTACTCGTCAATGATTTTTGTAATAATTTATTTTGGCTTGGATAAATGAATAATAAATTAATAATTGAACTCGGTATGAAAGTTGAAAAGCCGGATCACACTTGAGGCCAAAACCATTAGAACATTAATCGCGTATTGCGGGACTCTGTACTGTTTGCTGTGGTGCGTCCCTCATACAGGCCAAATAGGCCACGCTGACTTATGAGGAACGAGATATTCTCAACTATACTATATACGTTCAATAAAGAGTAGATTCATCTCTTCCGCCACAATACACAAATAGCCGAGCAAGTGATATTTTCTGTATTCGAGGTATGTGCAGCTCTGTATCGAGCCAAAAAAACTGATGAAAATTTCGTATTACGTTAAGAAAAGGTGGGCATGAATCAGTGGCTGCATGCATATGACAGCATATGGATTTCTGATAAATTAGCACCAAATTGATTAACAATGAACATAATTATCTCTCAATAAAATGAAATTAACAGCATTTAAAACATTAAATGAGCGATATCACAAAAAAAGAAAGCCAACTTGAGTATAGAAATTGCTTTTGTGTATAATTTAATTCACGTTTAGAAAGGCTTCATCAGAAATTAACATTTTATTCGATTGGATCGAATTGTATATCGACACTCTATGACGGGAATTCAGTAGAATTAAAACTGCTTAGATCTTAAAATTTTAATCAACTCTACGTTGATATTTAAACAAGTTTGTACCTTAAAAATTTAAGCTAATAACTTTAAAAGAAAATGAAAAAAATTCAACGTCATGTGACCATTAAATATAAATACTATTTTATCATTAAGAAGAGTTGAAGAGATGTTAAATACATTTAATTTGCGTACGGCAATTTAATTTTTAATTATTATTTTATTTTTTTGATATCGACAAAAAAGCGACCAAAATAATTGTTTATGGGCAAGTGCGCATAAATAACAACATTAATTGATTGGGTATACAGTGCAATTGATATTTCATATTGTGATCGAATTTTATATCTTGGCACTTTGAATCGATACAAAAGCGCTATGGATAATTTTAAAAACGGCCAACGATTGAAGCAATCGATTAATTTTTATTTCCTGACACCAAACATCGAATCCTTGGGTTGATTAGATTAAATGACTTTAAAGAAGTCAAGTGTCACTTGTTTAGTGAAAAATCATTACATTTAAATAAAACATATTATTGAAAATGTTACACAATTTTATACTTTTAAGATCACGACCGGTTTCACTTAACGCGAGCATTATCCAATGAAATAATATTAATTGAACTGCATTTACTTGGAAGAACTCTATTAAAATACGGTGAAAAAATAGCAATTATACTATTCCTACGAATTATTGTAGGTCTGATGTTAGTTGTTTTGTAAAGCCAAAATAGCTATCAACTATTTATCCTACAAATTTTATTGATCCAAATTGCATTATTTTTTCACCGCGTCGTACTGGATTTCTACTAAATAAATGCCAATTAAATCAATCTACAGTTGAGCCCTGTAGTTCTAACGAGGGCGCAAGCCGAAATAGCTATCAACTATATACGTTGTAAATTTTGTAGTACTAAAAAACATTGCTGTTTAATTTAAGTTAATTTTCTGTAAATTTGAAATAGAGTCGAATAAATATGTGTTCCGCGTTTGTTTATTCTCAAACTTTCTTTTGGTTTAAATCCATTTTTATATTATAACACGAGCTGTCGCCAGTACACTGCAAAAAAAAAATGTAATCGAAACCCAATCGATGGCCATTTATAAAAAATATATACAAATATGATTATTATAGAATTATACACTTTCTAGTCACACTGTACGCTTCCGACATGTTATTTAAAGTTCTTTATTGGAGCCACTCGAATTTTAAACAACGCCGTGTTCATTTATTTTCAAGCAATTTTGGTCCTTAGCACGTTCACTCTTCATAATAATTTTGTCCATTTTCGAATAATTTCCATTTACGATACGTAACACTTTCTCATATATACGTACACAACCGACACACTAATACTAACAAATCATAATGTGTGTGTGAATACACATTTAAAAGCGAGAGTCTACAGCCAATCACATCGCCGTATTAAATCGAAAATTCCTTGGCCAATCAAAATCACCCATCATCTATGGATAATATTTTACCCAACTATCTAAAATAGATATTATATCAATTTGTTTATAATTTACATTTTTAAATATTTTTTTTATATATATAATTATTTACTAGATAATATATATCTTTCCATATTTCCAGCATGACCCAAAAACAATCGTCCACACAAAAAAGCGAATCGTTGTTAATAGTCGCTTTACACTCGGGAATTTTCACGCACGATTAGGTGGTTTGTATGTTTTAAAACGACAAATAAGATTGCGACAACCTCCCCCAACATTTCACTTTCATTTCCTATGCTAAAATGTAAATTTTCTACGAAGAAAAAAAAATAATAGCCAATTAAATGGCAAGTAAATGTTAAATAAAAAAATCATTATTCTTCATTTTATATAACATCTGGCAACATTTAACAACGTAAGTATGCGCTCGCACACGTGATGATTGTCGAAATCGATTGTTATCGTTAGTGAATTGGCGAGTAGTGAATTTAATTATTTATTGAAAAAAATAATGATTATAAATTTGAATTGTAGAAACTTTGTACGACATCACATGTTTTGTCACTAACGACTCGGAACCGTCAGGCATTCTATCACACGCATGCAATATAGTGCATAAAGAAGCCGAACGGCGAAACTAGAGACAATTTTTCAACAATACAAATTTTAGATTAAAATTCCATCAAGCACCTTCAGTCGATATCTTAAATATTTTTAAAGATGCATTGAGACATTAAAGCCTTACCGATTATTTTTTTATTGTAATATGAAAAAATAAAGCATATTTTCTTGGGGTATGCCAAATCCCCTCATCGTCCCACATGCTATTTTCTCGGCCATAGTCATTTAAAGGTTAACAACAACCTTTATCGTTTAAAAACACAATATACCAATCGCGCGTGACAACATCCGTGCGCAAAGCCAGCAGGTGTGGATTTTTATCAATGTTAATAAATTTGAATGTCAAAATAGAATATATATTCTAAGATAATAAAAAAAAAACATGGCTCAAAAATGTCTTAAGGCAAAAAGAACAAAAATTTGGTTTTTATAAATATTTTTCTTTTTTTTTTGATAAAATTTAACGTAGAAATAATAATAAAAAAAACATAAAATGGCGGCTTCAAAACCAAAATGTCCTACCTTATTAATCACGTTTGTCAGTCATCAAATTTAACATAAAAGAAAGTTTGTTGTTGTTTTTTTATTTTATTCAACCCCACCTGGGTTGAATAAAATAAAAAAAACAACATCAAAACTCCATGTTCAATAGACCAAAAAAAAAAAAGTTCCAAACCCTTGGATATATCAAAAATATTCCTCGGAAAAAATAACAGCAATTAATTCGTGGAAAAAATAGCACCGTCTTCTTCTTCTCCTCGCGGTGACTAAAGATGGTGCCGCGGCGCCGGTATGGGAGCGTACAGCGGCACGTCAGACGAAATGTTCTCGTATATCAGATGCGGCGGGGTGACCGGCCTCGTGGCCGTGGCGGTGTTCCTCCGCGAGTCCACCACGTCGGTCAGGTCCGCGGAGTGCCTGATATTCGTGTACTCCCTCCCGGCGAGCATGGAATGCCTCTCCGCCTTCATCCTCTGCGTCAGCGTGTCGATATAATGCTGTACGGCCAAGTAGACGAATTTGTACTGCGCTTCGGTTTGCACCATACCGCTGCGCTGCGCCCTAACCATTTGGATAGTCCTCTGTATGTCGATCTCGCAGTCCAGACCTTCCCTTTTGATTTGGTCGAGGATCATATCGATGACTATAAACGTGCCGGTACGTCCGATTCCAGCGGAACAGTGCACGCAGATCGCGGCGCCTCTTGGGCCCCCGCTTTCCCTCATGACGCGTTCCTGGCGCCTGTTCACGTCTTCCAGGAAGTTCAGCACGCACCCCGGGTCGGTGGGTACACCGTGATCGGGCCACGCTTGGAACTGGTAGTGATATATCTTTCTTTCTGGTTCTTCCACACCGCCTTCGCCCACACGAGCGATGGAAAATTCTCGTAGTGTATAATCGGCGCTTTGTTGATAAGAATCCGTTCGAACGCGGTAAGAACCATACGTTTCAGACTGACCGTCTTGCGGCCAATATCGAGCGCATTTTGTCTTCCCGCGTTCAATTTCTTTCGTCGTCATCACGATGACTCGAGCGTCTTCTTGCCATACCATGGACCAAAAATCACGGATCGTATAAGGCAAACACCCTTGAGTTGCTCTGTACAGTTTGGAATTGGGTTTCGGCGTTGGGTCTCCGAAATCAAGTTCGGTTTCACCGTTGCGAGAACGCATCGCCACGGCGTCCAGGTCGACGTTCGTTTGTCGGATATAATTCGCGTTTATATACTCCGCCCCGACGGGTGCGTCGGGTGGAATATCGCGCAATTTGACACGCGTGTGGTCAAACGGCAAGATGTTCTTGTACCTGTTTTTATCTTTGTTCTCGGGGCGGCCGCCTTCTTCTCTCGAGAACAAGTGCCTGCATTCTCTCTGCTGCAGGGATTCGAACTCTTCCCAGAACCCGGCGGTCGCTCCGCCTCTGCCGTTTTCCTTCTGGAGTTGTCCAACTCTGATAAAAATAGTCGACGCGTTTATTCGAGTCGCGTTGAACGGCGTCCGCAAGTGGACTACGCTTCCCGACATCTCGACCATGGGGTTTTTCTTGTAGTGCTCAACTAATCCTGCTAGTGTGGGGAATTTTTCACCGCCGCCGACGTCGTATTCGCCACTGTGACGTCTGATCATAACATGTATCACTCTATCTTCGGAGCGGACTGATAAAACGAAATCCCCAGGCCGGCTGTGCGATTCTCTGACGAGGAACGATCCGTAGACGCCTCGCTCGAGTAGCATGCGCTCGGCCTCCTTAGCGGACAGGTGGCCGTGGAACCAGCGCTCCTCCGTCGGCTCGGCGCAGTTCAGCGGGTACCTCAGCTCGATGGCGTCGCCGTTCTTCTCCCTCAAGTGCCCCTTGTTCTCCGTATAATGCTGGACCAGCTCGGATAGAGTGGCGAACTTCTCCCCGCCGTACAGATCGAAGAAATCACCCTTGTTCTGTATTTTGATGTGGGTGACTTGGCCGTCCCGCCTGACGGAGAGGGTAAAGTCACCAGGATTGCTGCAGCTGTGCCTCGCGAGAAAGGAACCATCCACGCCCGTTGACAGAAGCAGCTGCTCCGCGCAAACTCCAGTTACTGTTGGATGGAACCATCTGCGCGATCCCATTGCCATGACAGCTTCTCATGTCCGGAACCTAAGTTGAAAAAAATATATACCAAATCAAGAACATTACATCACAGAAGAAAAAAAACATTATACAAATTACAGAAGAATATGAATGATTGAAAAATTGTACATTTCCTCATATTTCGACTACGCGCATCTTCGGGCATTCTATCACACGAATACAACATAGGTTCCCAACCTGGGGTCGCCAACTTATACGGTCAACCAAAAAAAAAATGTATGCTTTTGGATTGTATGGGGGGTCACGGGTTACATGGATTTTATGAAGAGGGGTCGCCACCCGAAAAATGTTGAGAACCTATATAGTAGACGACGACTCACACTGATTACAAAGAAATCGAATTACACAGGAAAAAAATATTGACCCCGCACTATTTTATCAAGAAATTTCAAAGACAAACAGAGCTCAATAAAATTCAAAGTTTATTCTCAACGATCAACTTAAATTTCCTTATTCTCCCTTACGTGCGATTAGTTCAATAATTCTACTATCTCAAAAATTTTATTCCTATATTACGTCATCGGATAATTAATTAATCCCACCGTAACCCACCAAATTAAAAAAGTATTTCAAAGTTTATAATTGTCCAATTGCATTTTAATGGTGGTAATTATCAAAATGTCATTAACTGTATGTATCGCTTAAAAATTACCACATACAAAATTAAATGTCATTATAATTACAAAAAGTTTTAATGGAATTGGCATTTACTTGGTAAGAATCCATTAGACACGGTGAAAAAAAAGCAATGTATCAATTTAGCTCTACAAAAATTATAAGATATACAGTTGATAGCTATTTCGACTTTCGAATTATTTACCCTCATCAGAACTATTACAAGAAATACTTCTGATCAGGGCATGAGCCGAAATAGCTATCAACTATATACCTTATAAATTTTGTATAAATGAAATACATTGCTATATTTTCACCGTGCTATCACAAATATTACTTGTATACAACCAATGCAAGACGTTTACTGTGACATTTTTATTGCATTCGTGTGATATAATGCCCGAAGACGTCGAAATACGAAACCCAGGTTGTGAGTGTCAAAACTTGTGAAAATTTACCAAGTTTTAAGAATTAAAATTTTATATCAAAATTACAACAAGCTGTTCTCAGTCGATATAGTTAATAATAACATACAGAAGAGCCGTATAATGTTAGGAATCAAATTGTTTTACAGAACAAACCCAATCGATCGGTAAAACAATTTGATAGAAAAAAAAAGCCAATTAAAGCGGAGCTAAAATTATTTACTAAATAAATACAGGCCTAAAAAAACACGCATGCTATCACAGTTATTTCATTAGATTACTTACCTTGTAAATTAAATGTGTCAAAATTAATGGCGTTAAGTGTATAACATGAATTTCGGCGACATTAAAAAACACACACAATACTCAAAAATACGTAGACAAAACAATATACACTTCTGGCACAAATAATTAGACAAAATATGTTAATTGTTTTATAATAATTTTTAATATCATATAATGTTGGTATACGTAATATCTTTAAATTAACAAATTTCCCATACCCAAGGGTTAAGAAATTCCATCTTTACTGCCACTTTATCTTAAATATACATTATTTGCCTTTGAAAAATATATCCATAGCATAAGTTTTTTTTCAGGGCTGCCACACAAACATAAAAAATACATAATTTATGACTAAAAAAAATACATGAATTATAAATTTTCTTTTGATAGTTTCGCTCAACTTGATATGTGTAATGTTTAGGTTTTTTATGTTAATCTTTTGAAGGACATCAGAGGAAATATATGAAACTTGAATTGTTGAAACCTTATACGATTCCACATGTTTTGTCACGAACGTCCCGAGTTTCGCTTTACAACATGTTCAGGCATATTCGTCAGTTCTATTGCATCCGTGTGATAGTATGCCTGAAGATGACGAAAAGCGAAATCTGGGACGTTTGACAAAAAATGTAGAATCTTAGTACAAAGTTTAAACAATTCAAGTTTGATATTTTAAGGTTATATTTCAGTACAAAAGTTATTCTCTAAATTTTTGTCACTTTTGACTAGCTTATATTTTAGTGTCAACTATCAACACACTTAAAACAGCCGTCTCAACAGTTGAGACGTCATCAGTAAGCGTGTTAATTTGAAACAATAAAAAAATAAGATTGTCAACATTTGAAGAAATCTTAATAATCTATCCTTCCTTAACACATTCGTGGCGGGTTGAATGTGCCTAAAGTTCAGATAAACTGTAAATTGATAAAATTGCCAGGTCTTACAAAAATCATTATACAATAACATTTTCTCTATTGGAAAAGATTTGTTGAAAATTGGTGAAATTATTTATCTATCGTGCGAGATAATAAAATGATAAAATATTTTTTCATCAATACTTCGATTTTTATCGACATATGTTTATTATTAAATCAATCACTGTAAGATGTTAGTATTCTTATAAAACCAATGTATTTATTTGCAGTTTGAGTGTTCGATTGTTTTCCATATCACTGTGTTTTGTTTAGTTATCATTCACTATTTGGAACAAGCTATAAAATATCACATTACTTAAATGGCTTTAGTTCATAATTGCCGGGATTGCTAGAAATAAATAAATTAGCGCATTATATGTAAATAATAAAAAAAAAAATATACACTCAAAGAGTTTATGAGCGTTTAATGTCAACTATATCGAAAGACATGGAATCTGCGTTCCACGGTGTTAACGTATTGAATTATTTTTAAAAACAATTTTTTTTCACTGCGGAGCTGAGTAATCCACAGTGAATTCGGTTCGTGTGGACACTATATGCATAATATGTATTTTTAATGACAAAAAAACATTTTACAGTACTTTATTATCAGAATCGATTTCACTCATCGCGAACCTAGTCAACTGATGCTTATTTGAGACGAGCGAAACCGATTTTAATCATTAACTATATTGTGGAAGTAAGTACTAAAAAAAATATTTTTACCATTTAAAATATCATGCCTTTCCATCAAGAAGTGACAATTGATACCTTAAAAGTCATAATATGTATGTATATTCGAATATACTATACTCACACACGTGTACACATGCATACAAACGCACACACGTATGCATATACAATACGTAAGGAAATGAACTAAGGAAGGTCGTTTTCAAGATACCGATGTGGTGTTTTTTTTCCCCTAACAGATTATCACAGTTTGTATCGACAAATCTATTGGGGGTATAAAACGATTACTCGGTACTGTCTCGTCGTAACTATGTAGATAAGAGATCGTAGTTTTATAAAGTTTGCCTATATCGCTGTGAAACTTTCAAGAAATCTCACGAACGAACTCAAGAATTATAGGTATTTTCAAGTCAATGTGTAGCAGCGAATTGCGCACGCACAGCGGGGCGTTGCATTTTTGTCGCAGTAGTTTGTGTCTCCAGATATTTGTGGTGAAAATAAGCCCACAGTGGAGTCGCGTACACTTGGCGAGGTATTGCTGTATAGAGAAGCAACTTGCTTTTGAGATCAAACTTACTCCTATCATTTTGTGATTGAATTGGCATTTACTTCGTAGAACTCCATTATAACACGGTGAAAAAATAGCAATGTATTTTGGTTCTAAAATTTTTTATAAAATATGCCTGATAGCTACTTCGGCTCACGCCTTCGACAGAACCATTGAAAGAAATAGCTATCAACTACATCTTATAACATTTTGTAGACCTAAAATACATTGTTATTTTTTCACCTATCTTTTAGCGTTAAATCTAGTCTAGCTGGTGTTTCGAAAGTTGTATATACCTCTAGGGATATAAAAAAATAGTGCATTAAAAATTGACAAGAGAAAACACGAGACGTGTACGCACACGTGCGACCGTACTTCTCAAACGGTTAATACTTGAAGTTACCATCAAGAACATATTAAAAATCCTTCTCGCCCACGAAAATAAATCCAAGATTTAATTGGTCACAAAACTCACCGACACTCGTTGGAATGCAACGGCCATTCGATACCAAATAGCCTAAGCCTCGGAGGAGGTCTCCTTGCAACGCTGCGTCTCCTCCTTCGACGTCTTCTTTCAACCAGCACCAGCTCGTCTCCACTCCTCACAATATACGAACTCCTCAAAGTGCCTCGTTCGTCGTCGGAGTCTTCCTTGTCTTTTGGCTTCGCGCCTGCTTCCTTGGCATTGCCACCGGCCTCGTCTGCCGGTTTGGCAGAACTCTTGGCCTCTTTGTCCCTGTCACGCTTGCGACGGGACGTGTGGAGACCGAAACGTCTGCACACCTTCTCCATTCGCAAAGATTGTTACATCACTGATTCTTACGCATTGCAAACCATTCCGGCTGGTTTATTTGAATACAAATTACTTTCAAATCTCCATTTTTACTTCAGAAGCTCAACTGAACTATCAAAATCTCTTTGGTCAATATTTCGACTTCATTTCTTCAACAATTCATACAAAATCTAGTTTCAATCAAACATAGTCTATTGAACCAAACTATATCCACGTAAATTCATTCAATTCGTAAATCATGTAGTTAATTATTTGCACTGCTTTTTGTTTAAAAAAACTTCGAAAATCTCACAGATGACCAAATTCGGTCAAAACAGAACATAACTCACTACCCACGTATTTTGGGAACATAACATATTCATAATTCATTTTTTCACAATGTTTATATATTTTTTTAGTCAAAACACGTGTCTTCACTACCTTCAATAATATAAAAAAAATATTTTTGAATACATTTTACTAAATTTATTACTGTCATCATAAAACCTGGAAATGCTTTTTTTTTCGAATAAAGTAAAAACGTAGTTATTTATGATATCGACTGAAAGTGTACAATGGAATTTCAAATTTGAGTTCTTGAAGCTTTGAATGATCCCAGATGTTTCGTCAACGACACGGACTTCGACTTTCGGCCCCTTCAGGCATTCTATCAAATACTCATAAACAGTATTTAGTGTTATAAAACTAATCACAGGCAATTGATTGCCATTATTAATAAATCAGTTAATAATTGCCATTATTAATAAATTATTTCAGATGTGTATTTGTACACAAAAAAATGTGCCGAGGTTTTCACCAATGTGATCGGTCACAAGTCGTCAACTATGTTCGATGGCATCCGTGTGACAGTAGGCCTGAAGTTACCGAAAGGCGAAACACGGGCTGTGATGTAAGGCTTGTGGAATTGAACACAGCTTCAACAGTTCAAAGTTGATATGAAATGATTACATATTTCAAATAATACCAACACATTCTTCAGTTAATTTATGATATCGACTGAAGGTGCTTGATGGACTTTCAATATCAAATTTGAATTGTTACAACGTTGTACGATTCCGCAAGTTGTAAGAATTCAAATTTGACATTCTTTAGAACTATTTCCACAGTATATTTATGATCAAGACCGGTTTCGTTCCTCGCGAGCAATGTCAATTGATAGAAAGTAATTTACAAACAAGCCTATAAATACAAATATATAGTTGATAATGCTCACGATGAGCGAAACCGGTCCTGATCATTTGGTATATTGTTAAAATAGTATAAAAAATGTGTTTTTATTATTTAAAATATAATACCTTTACACGCATTAAAAGTGAGTACATAGTTTATAAACCATAGATGACAGATTTATTAGATTTTCACTACCTAAATTGAAAAACTATACTTTGGCTAGTGAAAATATATTTTCACCTAAAATGCACTTTCGCAGCAACATCAATCAATATTGAATTTATTAATCATTTCATTCGACAAAGCCCATCAGAAAAAGGTATCATTAATCGATTCTTTCCGGTCTGACGGACATTCATTTACCCCTTTGCCATCGTGGCAATACACGTGCGCCCTTTGTCGCGCAGCGGGGTGGAAAAATTTCACCGTTTCCGGTTGCGGAATTAATACGATCGCATATAGGAGGGAGCGGGACAGTTACAACATTGGCAAGCTGTGACAGAGGGGTTTTTAATTTAAATAAATATTCATTGTTCAATATTTTATCTGTTTTTTTTTCAATAATAAAAGACAATATATAGTACTGTGTCGACAGTTTTACGATAGTAACATCGGGACCGGTTTCGCTTATCGCGAGCATTATCAACTGATACAATTAAAACGACACTCGCACACGATTAAACATTGTTAATGTTCTAACCCAGTGGTCGGCAAACTTATTAGCCAAAGAGCCAAATATGAACATAACAATTTTAAAAAAATGGGAGCCAAATCTACTTGTTTAATAAACTTTTATTACACTAAATAAGTAGTACACTAAATAAAACTAAATTTCATACTTCATACATATTTATTAATGCGAACCATGTGCTTGCATTTCCTTGGATAGTTTGAGTAAGTCAGGTTTTTTAAATGAAAATATTATTGTGCTTTCCGTGGATATATGTGCCAGAGTCGCACTTAAGGAGCCAAAGAGCCACATGCGGCTTTGGAGCCCGCACTTTGCCGACCACTGTTCTAACCAATATCATTAAAATTGTCAGGCTGGTTCTACACTTTAGCACTGTGCTTCTCAAATTTTCGAAATCCGATACCCATCGTCGAAAAAATATATTTAATTTTCCCTTTTTAGTTTACAAACAAGATAATAATAAGCCTTAGCCTCGGTGCAACGCATACCACATTTTGAGAAATACAACTTAAGAAGTTCATTCAACAAACGATTCATGCCCATGATTTTTCAAATATTCAAAAATACAATACCACGAACATACAATTAGACATTATTAAACATTGCCAAATTCTCATTTTGGTCTCTTATAAGTCGAAAGAAATATGTGCTCGGGTGCATTTTTCCTCAAGTTTTCAAACTACTATAAGTGACTATACCTAATGGAAATTCAATGGGTTATAACATATTTTAAATAATAATGAATTGTTTAAAATGTGTACGTTTCTTCATGTTTTATTACTAACGACCCAGGTTTCGCCTCTAGGCATCTTCGGGCATTTTATCACACGAATCCAACAAAACTGACAATGCATATCAAATTGAAGTAAAATAGGTTGCAAATAAAATTATTGTTATGTTGTATGATTATCTATAAACGATTTTCTAGGTTCTTAAACCATTGGTTTTGTCTACCTGTAAATTATTAACTCAACATTTTGTATAAATAGCCTTGTTTGTGAATTTTATTTTATAAACGAAACGGTCTTGATCAGAAATACCTCTAAAAATATGTTACCATTTAAAATTTAATGCTTTTCCACCAAGAAGTGACTTTCTAATATATATGTAATAGATTCAAACGGTTTACTGTCTGTCAGTTCTGTCGCATTCGTTTGATAGAATTTCAAAAGACGAAACCTGCGTCGTCAGTGACAAAAAATGTGCATGGTTTCAACAAATTTAATTTGATATCGAAATTCCATCAAGTTAATACCAAGGCTGTGGGATCGCGGTCGTGAACAACTAGTGACTTCAACAAATTGTTCGATTAGACGATTTTAAGAAATATCTCAATGATCAAGTGGAAATAAATAGCCCTCGGTTAAGTCCCAGTATATTTAAAAATAAATTTTACATTTTTTTACAATCTTACAATCATTTAAAATAGTGGAAAATCAATTGACCGAACCATTAATTTAAATATTAATCAGGTGGCAATAATAAGCCACAAATCATACAAGATTCAGCATTGACCGTTACAGCATTTCCGCAAACCCAAGTATCCGTAGAGTGGATATTTTCCGCTCTTAAAATCTCCAATACTGACTATAGAAAGGTTCTACGAAGCTCGATTTAATAAAAGCAATGCTATTTATAAGAATAAATTCAATTTTATAATGAACTCTTTAATTTTATCTATGCCTATAGAAAAAGTGGAGGAAAAAACTTGACAAAACTAAACTTTTTTTGTCGGATTCGTGTCGTTGGTCAACGTCGAAGTTGAAATCGTGTTTTTTAGCGATTTCACAGCCCCGGTTAATACATTGAATTTTGATTAATAAAAACACATTGTAAGTGCTTATTTCTACAATATATTTGTGATTAGGACCCGTTTCGCTCATCGCAAGCATTATCAACTAATAGAATGCAATTTACAAGCAAGTCTATTTGTACAAAATACTTTAATGAAATGTAGCAGGTATACAAAACCATGGGTTCAAGAACTAAGAAACAATTTACAGGAAATCATACAATATTAATTAATTTTAAAATAAAATTTTAACAATCGATTGTTAATAATTTTCAAACAAAATTAAGGTAAATCAATAACCCATTAACCCTCTGACTGCTAACGTCTCCGCTGTTGAGACGGCTGATTTTTCTGTGTTGATACCCAAAAATACATCAATTAATAGTGGTTAAAACGTTCTTGTACTCGCTATTTTTTGAATTATAGCATTGCTTGATTTGCCCCAACAAACTCAATAAGATTATTTCAAACCAATATTATTCAATAAATTTTTGAAGTTTAGGTGTTGGAATATCCTTTAAACGGCTCAGCGGGGAATGAGTTAAGAGCTCTGAACAGTTATAAAGAACTCGTGATAAGCGAAACCGGTCCTGATCAAAAATATATTGTGGAAATAATTACTAAAAAAATGTGTCTTTATTATTTAAAATGTCATCATACCTTTCCATCAAGATGTGACAGTCAGCAAAACTTAAAAGCAGTATATTAAAAACGATTGTAATATTACTAATCTCTTGGAAATAAGCATCACCCTTCTGTCCTATTGAAATTCCCAATAAGCAATGTACATAACAATTTAAGTAGGTGTCTTCAAAAAACCGTTTCGCTTCGGATATCGTTTTAATTCGTTTTTTTTTTTGTCATCAAGATGGCGCCCTGCGGCAATAATTTCTTATTATGGGTCCCCTTACGTTACAAAAGAAAAATAAATTCCATCTATAGAAGGGGGGGGGGGTGTTTACCTTCACGGTATTATTTCCTCCAATTAATTCTGGTCGCCTGCTTTTGTGTTTGTTTTACGTCGACACACTTCGACAATCAACGCAATAAACCTAATTAAACAATTTTTATTTAATTAACCCTCTGATTGCTAAAGTCTCAACCACTGAGGGTTTTAATAGTTTTTGACAGTCAAAAATATTTTAAAAAGATTTTTCCTGACATTGTGTAATCAGTTGACGAACATAACCTGTTCCAAGAGTATGTTCGTTATCCGAATTGTGATAATTGACTTAGATCTTGAATTAAGAAAAACCAACATTTCATCAAATGAGTGCGAGTAAAATTCAATAAGTTCGTTAAAAAAATCGCAAACGACAGTAGCGAATAACTCTTATAAGTGACTACAACTATGTGTGTGGGCCAGTGGTTCTCATGTGCGGCCACCAACAGTTTATAGTAAATATTGATATTTAAAAAAATGTGTTTTTACATATGAATTGGTAAAATTATTTTATTTTAAAATTGATTGAGTAAACCTGACTTATCCGTTTTAATAATAAAACTGTTCAAAAATTTTGGTCGAAGTTATACCTTGACCATGAATCAAGTCAATATAAAGAGTTAACAACAATTGCTTGTCAATTTTACCTATAACTGAATACTGTGACGAGACATTTCCATAGGACAGCTGATCTTTATAATGCGGCCACAGTGAAATTTCACGTGAGAGCCACCGGTGTAGACTATCTACTCCACAGTTTCTCAACCGGTGGTCCGTGATGATTTTTGGATAAACCGAAGCAATCGAATTTTATGTTGTACTTTATGGATTTTCAAATTACATTTACTTGTTAATGTCTATTTTATTGTATTTAAATATTGCTATATGAGCATACGGTGTTAAAAAATAAATTGTTTTGAATAAAAAATCAATTATATAAATATTAATTATTTTAATCCAATGTTCATGTCCGTAAAACATTTTTGGATTTTTTGGTGGTCCGCAGATGTAAAAAGGTTAGGGAACTATGACATACTCTATATGGCTTCAGTTAAACAATAGGGATATCGGGCTACCTTCATCTCCCATAAAGGCCGATAATAATAGAGGCAATTTGCTTCTCTCTTTTCCCTTCCTCTATTGCGAAATTGCCCACATTACACCAATCTTCTCTTTCAATAGTAAGTCATACATATTTAATGGCATATCGTTCATAATATAAAACGTATTAACCCTCTGATTGTTAACGCCTCAAATGTTGAAACGACTGACAGCAGTGTGTTAAAAATTGATACACGACAATGGAATAGATATAATGCGGTAACCCCCCCTATAGCGTTCCCTCTTATAGCGTATGCGGTGATCCCCCCCTCCCCCTCCTACAGCGTAGTTTTTAACAAGACGATGTATTTTTAAAACAAACCAGAAATTTTATAAATAAAATTTAAAAACAGATTTTACATATACATATAATTTATGATATCGACTGAAGGTGCTTGATGGAATTTCAATATCAAATTTGAATTGTTACATCTTTGTACGATTCCACATGTTTTGTCACTAACGACACGGGTTTCTCCACAGATGCAACAGAACTCAAGTCAGTTCTGTTGCATCCGTGTGATAGAATACGTGAAGATACCGAAAGGCGAAACCCGGTTCGTTAATGACAAAACGCGTGGAATCGTACAAAGTTGTACCAATTCAAATTAGATATAAATATATACATTGAAAAAAATATATTCAGTAGCTATTTATCCTTCGTGGGACGTTTTTAACGTCAAGAACTATAAAAAAAAGTGAAATCTAACCTAAAATATTATATGTATGCCTAGACCCTTATAACGTAGAGTTTCTATAGCGTTGTCCGACAGTTCTATTCCAAGCATGAGAAATAATTCTAGAAGATATCGAAAGGCGATTCCCGGGTCATGATTAATTTTTATTGTCGTAGATATTTCAATTGGATATTTTTTTGTCAAAAACAACTAACATCTATTCCTCGTTTTTGATAAATTGATTTTTTTAATTCACGTGAAAATGTTCACTCACCGATCTAGCGAAACCGGTGACGGTTATTGAACAATTTACCATTGCATATTTGTGTCTAAAGTGCGGTGGTAAAATATATAAAGAAAATTTACTGGAATACATTGATAAATCGACGAAAAACACACCCCCCCCCCCCTTGCGAAACCCTGGTCAAATGATCAATTACACCTGATTTAGGGTCGTCCTAAGCGAATTCGGTCGTGCGGACTGTCGCAGAAATGTCTAATCCACCCAGAGTTGACACCGTAGCGCCTGCGTAAAAGACACTCGCCGTCGACTAAGCCGATTCTCATCTCAATTAAAAAAGGATATTTTTGTATTTATTTATAATTAAAAAAAAAAAAGTTAAATTTACATAATAAACAAGAAGACAATTAACTAAACTCTATATTTGTCTATTGCAATATATAATACGTGTATTTTTTATTTAACCTACAGTTCTATCTATCTATTGTTTCTATGGAATATTTCTTCTAGATTCTTTTTTCAAATCGGCGAAATCGAATTCGCTTTAGCATAGAACGGTAAAATAATGACAGCAATAAATAAGGCACATACATAAACAATAACACAAAAATGTTACGTATTTCGCGTAAATTTGTTAAAAATATATATTTTTTTTTAATAACATTGACAAAAACGAAATGTTGTGTTTCATTAAATAGTTATTTTAATATTTTATGTGGATTATTTTAAGGGTATTTTCCACACCGGGACACCAGAGCGGGGTCGATCGTATCAAACGTCAAACAAGACAAAAACACTGTAGGTAACTAACTCAAGCACACACACCTAGGCGCAAACTGCCGGCAACAAAAGCGCACGCGAATTAATTATTCGAACTTTTAAAATATGAAATCTTAATTTGTCTTTGGTATTGTTGTTTTAAAATGCATATTTTAGGTTAGGCGCGGCGCAGTTGGTGCGATATCGACGCGGCGCGTCCGGCGATTCGTTTTGACTGTCTTCGCGTATCGAGAGGAAAATAATATTCACCCCCGAGTGGAATAAATGGGCGCGGGCGGGGAGTGTGTAAGGTTGCGCAGCCGCCCGCCAGAGCGCGGCGCGTGCGCGGAAAATCCCGCACGGTGTTGCCAGCAATACCAGACATCAAAATTCCCCCCAAAGTCGTAAAAGATGTATATATAAATTTTAAATGTGGAATAATATTGCCATCTTTGCGGTTGGAAAGAAAATTTCAAATTTAGAACGCAATAATATTCGGAATGTTTCAATGTGGCAGCTGTCACGTATTGGTAGAAATGAATTTATATTTAAATCAAGTCGTGAAAAAAGAGCAACTCCGACTACTTACAAATATCTCAATGAACAATTTGATGAATTGGTTCGTTGATCTCAGGAAAGGTTGGAAAAAAAGCCTGACAAAATTAAACGTTTTTTTTTTAGTCGGAATCGTTTTGTTCCATCATGTTTTTCTGTTTTCACAGCCCTGATGATTAATACAAAGTTTTATTTCAGGGTTGGCCCAACACAAAACAATATCTTTTTTCTCATAAATCTGTTTTGTATCTAGAATTATTTACATGTTAACCGGATTGCTGCCTGAAACGAGTTATCTCGTCAATATCTTTAAACGCACTTTCCTCCAAAAATGTTCCTTGTATTAAAATAATTCTTTGACAGGACACACACTGATGTGTATAAGAAATGTTTAAAAATATTTTACTATAACTGTAAAGGATTTCTACATCGATTTTTCGCGATTTCTTCGAGTATTGAACTTGACAGATGTTAATATTACAAGGTTACCAAAATCAATTTATTTCAAAATTCTTCAAGAAACCCTGATTTATATAATATAACAATAATTAATTAGTGAGTTAATTAATTATTTCTGTATATGAAATTTAAAAAAAACATCGGAAATTCCCTTTTTTGATTCAAATTATAGCTGGAGTGCTGCTGGGTACAGACGTAACTGACCTGTTTTTTCTTTACATTTAATAAAATATATTATTTATATATATTCAAAAAATATTTATTCCGTCTTGTATACTGATGAATTTGATACATTTGTAATAAATCCGGTGATATTATGACAACCCTCGTTGCGTTTATATGACCCATTCAGATATATCATTTTTATCATGTAATATATGCGTAAATATGTTGTGTTTTTAAATTTATAATAGATTTCCATAGGTGTCACTATGCATAATCACCGTAATACAACAAAAATAACATTGGAATAACATGGAAACGTTTTCTGAAATTTTATGGACACTGTTTTCTACTCGGCGTTCAAGTGATTAAAATTGTAATCAAATCCAACATTATAACTGTTGTCGATATTAAAGATTAAAAAAAAGAAAATTAGCAACTTTGTAATAACCTCACACAAATTCAATCAGTGAATCTCTCACATATTCAATCAATGAATATCTCACAGATTCAATCAATGAATCTCTCACAGATTCAATCAATGAATCTCTCATAGATTCAATCAATTAGTCTCGCACAGAATCAATTAGAACACTTGAGGCTTGCACACTAGGCTCGTGTTATAAAAATACTGTTTACAATAATTGTTGACCACACAAATGTGGTGTTGATTGCGTGACAGCATGACATGGCATCTAAGTGGTTAAAGGAATAAGTAAGAGCAAAGATGGATAACTCCACATGTAATTCATCCAATGTTACACAGTTTGGACACCACTGCTTTAAAGCAGCTAAAGTTCATAGGCGATCAAGATAATTATTTATGGTTGAATGAAGTCAATATATCTAGATAGTCAGTAATTTTCATTCTGATGACGTGTGTGCCGAAATAGCTATTTAGTCCATACCTCATAAATTTAGTGAAACTAAAATACATTGCTATTTTTTCACCGTGTTATAATGTTCTACCAAGTAAATTCCTATCCAATCAATACATTTAATTTATTGGTTTATTCAGCATCATATATATCGTAATTTATCCATCATCACAAATTGATTGAATTGGCATTTACTTGGTAGAACTCTATTATAACACAGTGAAAAAATAGTGACGTATTTTAGTTCTACAAAATTTTTTATAAGATGTAGTTCATAGCTATTTCGGCTCACGCCATCATCATAACGACAGTTCTGTAGAGTTCTATAGTTCTGATGATGGCGTGAGCCGAAGTAGCTATCAACTACATCTTACAAAAAAATTTGTAGAACTAAAATACATTGCTATTTTTTCACCGTGTTAATCACATCATAAAGTTTCAACAATTCAAATTCGATAGAGACTTTGAATTGATCTGCAAGTGTAAATTTCAAGGGAAAATTAAGTTAGTTGAATGTTAAGACATCGTAAACAATGCTGATTTTTTAAAATGAATTGGCTCAAATTTATGTTAACCATTTTATTTGTATTTTATTTATATGTATCTATATTTTGTGATAATCAACAGTTCATTCTTTTAATTGAATTGGCATTTCTTGGTAAAAATGTACATTTTCTACACTGCTATATAAAGATAAGTAAATATATCTTTAAGCCGAAATAGATATCAATCGGAGCCCTTTCCCATAATATAAACTAAATATCAACAACCAAAACAATATGGATAAAAAATGAAGAAGAAAAAACATTTTTGCTGTAGTTAAATGCAAAAATATTAATTCAAACCACTAATTGTCAAAGAGTGGTCGCCGTAAACCACACAAAACTATTTTTATCATTTCCTGTGCATTTTAACATTGAAATGTTTCACTTGCCAACAGCGATTCACTAATAAATGTTTTATTTCATGCTGAACAAAAAAACAAGTCGTCTAAATTAAAAAAATATTTTAAACAATAACACATTTTTTTAATACTGTTTCTACAATATATTTTATGACCAGGACCGGTTTCGCTCACCCTGAACATTATCAGCTCATACAAATCACAAACAAGCATATTTATACAAAATTCTTCAGTTGAGTTGATAAAACTTGTGGTTAGCGAAACCAGTCCTGATCATAAAATATAATACTACTGAAAAAACGTGTTGTCACTATTCACTGGAAATGTTCTTTTACATAATGTGTTGTTTTTCACTGAAATAAATATAACACAGTGAAAAAATATCAATGTATTTTAGTTCTACAAAATACATAACGAATATAGTTGATAGCTATTTCGCCTTACGCCCTCATCAGAACTATGTTTGAACGTATATTTACTTATCTATAAATAGTTGTGTAGAAAAGGTACACAATACATCTTCTCCTCAATTCTAACATCATAATTAAATATTGTGCTAATAAATTCTAAAATTTGTAAAACTTTTTTTATGCATTTCTCAAAGTGAGAGTTAATTGACATTTTTTTTTATATACTGATACTGAAGCAAGAATCGGAGGTCAAAAATTGTTTAGACATTGCCTCTTTTACAATGTATATAGATTTAAGCATTTCAATTGTCACCACTATTGACAACTATTTACAAAAAAGGCTTGAATTCTACACAAAACATTAAAAACTGCCATTTTAGACGAGACATTTTGCAGACAATACATGAGTTAACGTCTCTCTCATTCGTTTTAAATGTTTGATCTACCTACAAATACTTTTTTCCTTTATAGATGCAAGCTCCATATATTCAAAATCAATTATTCAAAGTCTACCAGACCTTGGATGATCATTAACACGTCAACAACATGGATTGCATGTCATTCGATATAGTTAACATTAATCACTCATAACTCTTTGGGTGTTCTATTTTTTAAATTTTATTTTAAGGCATTTATTGCTTGCAAGACATGCAATAATGATGCACTTATTTATTTATGGCTGACAATCCCAGCAATTATGAAGTAAAGCCATTTAAGTAATGTGATATTTTGTGGTTTATCCGAAACACTGAACGATTACAAAACAAAACAAAGTGATATGGAAAACAATCAAACACTCAAACTACAGTGTCCGATACGTAAATACCTTGGTCTTTTAGTTCTACAAAATTATTTTTAACAAATATAGTTGATAGCTATTTGGCTCATGCCATCGTCACAACTATGCTTAAACTAACATGTAAGTTTAAGCATAGTTGTGACGATGGCATGAGCCAAATAGCTATCAACTATATTTGTTAAAAATAATTTTGTAGAACTAAAATACATTGCTATTTTTTCACCGTGTTATAATGGAGTTCTACCAAGTGAATGTCAATTCAATCAATACCTTGGTCTTATAAGAATATTAACATATTTAAGTGATTGCTTTAATAATAAACATATGACAATAAAACTCGAAGTAATGATAAAGAAATATTCTATCACACGGTGAAAAAAATAGCAATGTATTTTAGTTCTACAAAAATACAATGTATTTCAGTTCTAAAATACATTGCCATTTTTTTCACCGTGTTATAATGTTTTTTGCAATGTTGCAATTTTCAACAAATATTTCACAATACAGTAAAAGTTATGATGATTTTTGTAAGACTTTGCAATTTTATCAGTTTACAATTTATCTATACTTGGGCACATTCAACCTGCCACAAATGTGTTAATGTACTATTATTTTGCCCAATTATTTTCAACAGCCATTATTGTATAATGTAACAGTTATAAACCATAAACAAAAATATTACCTTCACTGTAATTTTAAATTTAGGGTTTAAAAAATTAAACAAACCATTTCTACAATTTTAAAAAGCACTCACAACTACACACACTAAAAATAAATTTATTTACATATATATATAAAGATAGCTAAAATTACGCCAACTTTAAGATGATAAGATATATCGCTTCCTCAGTAAAATATTGTCTCTTGTCTACCATTTTGAAGTTAGACATCATCGGGTTTCTGACACTTTGTTGTATTTTTTTTTATAAATAAGTTATTTTTTTCAATAACTTTCATTATCACATTTCAAAACTGATGAAAAAGAATGTAAAAATATGTTTATTTTAAAGAAAAATCAAAAACACAAACAAAGAAATCGTGTTTTCCGGTAACTGCAAAAAATATTCAATGCATCATGGTATTGTTTGTATAGATTATTAGGTATATCCAAAATGAATGTTTTATTTATGATATTGACGGCTTAAAGGAATTCTGTTGCATCCATTTGATATAATGTTTGGAGAAGTCGAAACTTGAAACCCGGATTGTTAGTGACAAAACATATGGAATCACACAAAATTTCAAACAATTCGAAGTTGGATTATTTTTTCAATTTAATCGTTAAAAATTCAAAAGCCTGGATAGATAACAAGATATAATCGAGGAACTTGGCTGGAAAGTTATAACCTCATCCACCATATTCTCCAGACCTAGCCCAACCAAAGCAAATTTATTTCAAAAGATGATGAAGAAAAAAGGGATTTTCTAAATATTTTAAGTCAAAAAATGTCTAGGATTTTATCAAAATAGAATGACTGAGAAATGGGTGAAGGTCATATCTTTAATAGGCAATTGAATTTTAAATGGTTAACCACTTGGATACCAAGTGGACTCCGATATCTAATAATTTTCAAAAATTGACTTCTCAGTATTCTAATGGAATGTACGCAATATTTTGGTGAATATGTGTACTTCCATCTAAACTGCGCCAATATAGTTTTGAATATTGAAATCAAGTGTATATTAGTTTTATAGTTGCCACATACTACACATTATCACATTAATTTATGATCACTCGTAGCAAATTCATTGTTAATTTCAATAAATAATTGACTGCTGATTTACAAAAAAAAAGTTTTACCTAAATAGGCAATAAACGGTTGAAGATATAAGAAATTTCTGTAAAAATTGTGCGACAAAAATAGACTATTAAATAAAACAAAGATATATTTGTGTGTTATGGCAACCTTCACATTTTTACATATTTTTTTTTAACAATTTTCAATTTAAAACTGAAAAACATAATCCAATTATATTCTATTTATAATCGATAATTAAGGTCTCATAATTCCTTTTGGGCATTCAAAAACAGGCGGTGTCCGTGACATGTAATTTATTTATTTTCGTGGTAGTCAAATGGTTGAAATGATTTTTTTTTTATTAAAAAAAAACAGCATTCATTTTAGATATACCTATTACTTCAAATGGCTCTTCAATAAAATGACATATTCTGACATACAACTTTATTTTACTGATAGTGCTGAAATGATGATTTAAATTATGTTTTTATCCCATGTTCAAATAAGGAAGTGGCAGGTTTAAGCTTAAAGTAATTTGTTTATTAATATTTGAATACTTTACCAACCTCATAGACCGGTTACATGATTTCTGAATGTTCACAACATTACAAAATATACCAGTGACTCCACAAAGGACGTAAGCAGGATCTGTAAAACAATGTCGTTACATTTATTAAAAATATTCAACAACACTTTGCTTAGTGAGTAATTTCTTGCTTAATTGGGTTTTTTTTTATGTATACCCAATCATATTTCCCCGCAATACATTATACCAGAAAGTGGTATATATTCAAGATAGTTTTTTATACAATACATTGATTTTCGGAACCAATTTATTAAATTGTATATAAATAAGATTTTTTTACACTCTGGAATCGATTAATATCATGTAACAAAAGGATTAGGTATACAAGCCGACATTTTTTCGACACTCAATTTTATATGGCTATTGAAATATTTCAAAATAGTAACACTTTTGGATTATCATATTTTTTTTTTAATTTGATGCATAGAACAAAAATATAACTGTCAAAAATCTTTGATTGATATATTTATTATCTTAATCTAATGAGATTATATGAAATATCTATTAAATTTGAAAATTGATATAATAATATAATAGGCCATATTCTTCAAAGGGTCAATCGAAACATAGGTACAAAGCGATAATCCGTTAAGAGCTCAGAATAATCGTGAGAGACTTTTTAGAAAGAATTCAGTCATTAGTAAGAATGAATTCTTAGGTTTGTAAATTGTTTTCTTAGTTCTTGAACGTTTGGTTATGTATACCTGCTAGCTTTTAACTATTTTTTTTTTCTATAAAAAGGGTATCAGTTGATAACGCTCGCAATGAGCGAAACCAGTCCTGATCATTAATTAAAATGTGTTTTTATTATTAAAAAAAGGGTGAAGGTTAAGTCAATTGTTCCGTACCCAAATAATTCAAAATATATTCTTACTGTGGTAAAGGCTTGGAATTTTTTTTTGAGATTTCTCTATGTGACAGCATATGGATACTATTCAAGGCTTTATCTAACTGACTTTATCGAATGCATGCTCACTTATAAAAGTTTGAAAGCTCAAATATTTCTTTCAATGTATAAGCATGCCAAAATGACAATTCAAACACCCCTGAGAAATAATGATTTTTCTGATATTCTAAAGTATAGAAACAGCCTGACAATTTAAATGCTGCTAATAAGAGCAAGTACAATAGTCAAAAGTACCGCTTTGGATGTCAACATTTTCAACGTGGACGAGAACAAGTCAGCCAAATGCTATTTTTGTAATTCCTCTTGAATATATATATATATATAAAATATTTACTATCAATTCCATTGCATCCATGCAATAAAATGTCAAAAGGAAAAACCCTGAGTGACATAACTTGTAGAACTTTATATAATTTTAACAATTGAAATTTGGTATTGAAATACAAATCAAGCAACCTTAGTTGTGATCATAAATTATAAAATACCATTACAAAACAAGGAAACTCCACGGTTCAGATTGAGAAAACCCACTTCCTGCCAGTATAGATTTTTCAAACTCAACAAACAATGATATGAATTATCAGAATAATAAACAAAACTCTAAATATTCTAGATTTCCATTTTTCCCATACTAGCCAACCTCTTATTGAAATTTTATTTTTAGCAGTAAAAACACAATATATTTCTACAAAAATTGTCTTTGGTTATATGTAAATATTTATAAAAAAAAACAGACTTTTTTGGCGAAAATTAATCAACCATTTTATGTCACATTTATCTTCTCAAAGACAATATAATATTGTTCGATTTTCAAATGAGCCTTGGAAGATGACAGTTGTAAATAGTAATATAGCAGCTTGATTAATGCATTCTTACAACATATAAATAATGTATAATGCATTATTTTAACACTTATGCATTGGAGTGATTCATACGTCTATACGAGCAGTACGGCTAGATATAATCGGACGCGAAAATTACACATTACGTGCATTGAAATTCAATTAGGTAGGTGTGCTTCATTATGTATACTAACTAGATATTTCTAAAAATGATAAAAGATAAGATATCGTATGAAATTTCGGCAATTCGACAAATAATAGGTATCACACGTTATATTCCAAAATCACAATAATATTTACAGAATATAAGACTGAAAATTGTATTTTTTATTTGCGTTTTTCCATTTGAAAAAGGAACATTCTTTTAAAACCTCGAAAGTGTTCATTGTCAAAGTATTAGTCACGACAGTTTGTTTCTTTCAGGCGCTGAGCGTTAATTATTCACGTTGATAAAAGCAAAATTGAATGTACATTGGGCGACAGTGAAAAATATGACTTTGAATACCTTAAAGCAGTAAAAATCGAAGGATTTCTATAATCAAGATCGAAGATTTACTGCAGATGCACAATCGTATGGATGGACGGTGACAGGCTTAGATTATAAACACGATAGACTGTGAACTCTCGTAAACATTACGAAGATGCATAGACAATTCGTTTATTAAGTTTACTAATAAAAATTTTAAATATTTATTTTCAAGATCTTTATTTTAAACGTCTTTTCAATATTTTTTCATTCAATGCTTCTTTTTCAATTTATACAGTGATAATTCATTACAAAATATTATAAAAATACTTTATTCAGTACTAACCGCTTTTCTGGACCTTTATATGACTTCACCACCGTATAATTCAAGTAAAATATATGTTTTCTAGCTTTACTGTGAAGTCACAATCTCGTCGTATCACATTAGTCAGTTTATGTATACTTTTACTCGTTAAATTATACTTTTATTAACATTTTAGTAAAATAATTTCAGATCTTTCATCAAAAATATAAACCAATTTGAGTAGCACTGCTTGGAAAATGTAAAAATAATATCGATTTAGAGTATCATTATTTTTTTGGTTCGTGAATTGATAAATATTATTTCATTGAAATATATATAAATATTTAAAAAATAATTGATTTTATGTAACACTATGGTATGATTCTTGTAAAAATATTTATTAGTATTTATAAGTAAAACCAGTCGATATATCTATAATATTAAGAAGGACTATTTAACTCCACTTTTAAGAAAATTGAATTGTGTGACGTTGGTAAAAATATATTCTTAAGTGCTATGCAAAGTCTCATAGAAGTAAAAAGACCATCAGTGCTTACAATAGTGATTGTCTTTTAATGAAAGTGTATAAAAACCAGCTAGAACAAATATTTTTGGGAATATTTTTTTATTGTGTGTTTATCGCCTTTATTTTTTGCAGAATCATAGCTCCCTACAATATTAAATTCTGTTATGGTCCAAGTATGATTTTAAATTTTGAATTATCTATGATTACAATGCTGCCAAGATACAAATTAAACATATCCACTCTCGAGTGAATTACAGTAAAACCTTTATTTTCCGAATCACTTTTATCTGGATTTATAACAAATTTTAAATACGGCTAGGAACTCGCCAAGAAAAGATACCATACAACTGATTTATAGATATGTAAACCCATGTCGCAATTAATTTCATAACGGATATTTAAATATATATTTTTTTTAATATTGAGTAGTGCTGTGCTAGTGTTAAACAAACTTTTAAAGATTACCTAACCAAATTAAAGTATTTTAAATAATAAAAACACATTTTTTTTAGTACTTATTTCCACAATATATTTTTTGATCAGGACCGGTTTCGCTCATCGCGAGCATTATCAACTGATAGAATACAATTTACAAACAAGTCTATTTATACAAAACAAAAAATAATTTGAGTTAAAGGTAGCAGGTGTACAAAACCATGGGTACAAGAACTAGGAAACAATTTACATAAAATCATACAATATTGATACAAATAAAGTAAATTAGTATAAAAATTAAATGTTCACAATCACTTATTAAGAATTACAATTACAATTATGGTAAATCAATAATCCATTAGGAGCTCTAAACAATCAATAAGGAAGTAAGGAGTGGGAAATTTTTAATGACGAAAATAACCCACAATCACTACTTAATGGAACAAAATAAATTAATACATGAGAAGTCGATTAAAGATGAATCGATGAGATGGGAAGATATGGTCAGTCAGGGGCGTTCCAATATTTTCTGTAAAAAATTTAATTAAAAGGAGGCAATATCATTTTTCAAAAAAAAAAAAAAAAAGGAAAAAATAAAAATAATAATATTTATTTGAAATATATATTTATTAATCTAATTTAATGAGTATAACAATGGTGACGACGCAAAAGTAGTTTGTTCATTTATAAGGTTAGAATTAGGCAAAAATTTATATCGATTAATTTCAAGGATTTCTTGTTTATCTAATTTCAGTGATTTGTTATTGAAGTGCAGGATTTTGTAGTTTATAGTAAAATCACATGAATGTTTATTTTGAAACAAATGGTTTCCAAAAGTAGAAATCTCATCGCCTTTTTTGGCACAAGCTAAATGTTCCTTAAATCTAGTATGAAAGGATCTTCCTGTTTGACCAATATACCTAGCCTCACAGGAATCACATTTTAGAAGATAAATACCACTTTGGCTTAAAATATTAATTTTGTCTTTCGTGTTAACTAACATTCGACTAAGATTATGATTGTTATAAAAAGATACATTAAAAAGTTTTTTGTCTAACTTCTTGGATATGTTTTCAGAAACTCGGCCTAAATAACTTAGTTTTACCCAACGTTTTTCAACGGAGGGAACATCAATCATCAAGCTCGAGGTTACATTTAATAAAGCTAATTTTTTAGTTTTTTTAAAGGCAAGTCGATCAATCAACTTTGCATCGTATCCATTGTTAAGTGCGATCTGTTTAATGGTGTTTAATTCTAAATTGAAATTTGATTCTGTCATAGGAATTGTCAACAAGCGATGAATAAAAGAATGAAAAGTTGACAACTTATGTGAAATGTGGTGTCTAGACGAGCTACTTATGATATTGTCACTAAAAGTCTCTTTTCTGTAAATACTGAAACTATGACGATTATTAATTAGTTCAACGGTTAAATCTAAAAAATTTATTTTATGCATACCCAATTCCATTGTGAATTGAATTGAACTATGAATCTTATTCATATTATTCAAAAAAGTATGCAGTTGCCTTTCGGTACCTCCCCAAAGTACTAAAATATCATCTACATATCTATACCAATAGATGATATTTTTAAAAAGATCTAATTTTGTAATTTTTGATTCAATCAAATTCATGAAAAAATCACCTAAAATTGGTGACAATGGACTACCCATTGCCAAACCATCCAACTGTTTATAAAATTTATCTTTAAATTTAAAATAATTTTGATCTATGCAACAGTTAATGATTGATTTTACATCTGTAGCCAACCGGGGATTAAGATTTTTCATATCTATGAAATCAACAATCGCTGACTTTAGGTCAGATATGGGCACACTAGTAAATAGGCTCACTACATCAAATGAAACTAGCTTCGCGTTCAAAGGTACTGATAAATCTTTAATTTTTTCTACTAATTGAATTGAATTTTTAATCCCGAATTTGGGGGTGAATCCCAACTTATGTTTGAACAAGGAATTAGCGATCCCTGCTAATTTATACGACGGTGCAGCATTAAAGGAAACTACTGGCCTTAAGGGCATACTTTGTTTATGGATTTTTGGTAACCCATACAGTCTAGGGCACTGTGGGTTCATTTGTTTGTGCCTTTTTTTAAAAGGCTCTGTAGGAAAACACGTATTTGCTTCATCGATAACTGTCTTTACGGATTCAGATAAATATATATTTCAAATAAATATTATTATTTTTATTTTTTTCCTTTTTTTTTTTTTTTTGAAAAATGATATTGCCTCCTTTTACTTAAATTTTTTTACAGAAAATATTGGAACGCCCCTGACTGACCATATCTTCCCATCTCATCGATTCATCTTTAATCGACTTCTCATGTATTAATTTATTTTGTTCCATTAAGTAGTGATTGTGGGTTATTTTCGTCATTAAAAATTTCCCACTCCTTACTTCCTTATTGATTGCTTAGAGCTCCTAATGGATTATTGATTTACATAATTGTAATTGTAATTCTTAATAAGTGATTGTGAACATTTAATTTTATACTAATTTACTTTATTTGTATCAATATTGTATGATTTTATGTAAATTGTTTCCTAGTTCTTGTACCCATGGTTTTGTACACCTGCTACCTTTAACTCAAATTAATTTTTTGTTTTGTATAAATAGACTTGTTTGTAAATTGTATTCTATCAGTTGATAATGCTCGCGATGAGCGAAACCGGTCCTGATCAACAAATATATTGTGGAAATAAGTACTAAAAAAATGTGTTTTTATTATTTAAAATATAATGCCTTTCCATCAAGAAGTGACAGTTATCACCTTAAAAGTGAAATTAAAGTATATTTTAAAACTAAAAATTATCCTTAATCAATTTCTATGTTCATAATAATCTTTAGAGAAATCGCGGATATGAATTGTTTGTTCTGGCAAAGTGTACACTTAGTGCACGAATGAGGATGATATTAACACTTTTCAACAGTATTGCTTTGACTAAAGACTATTTTTTAATGTGCTAAAATAGAATTGTTGAAACATTGTACAACTCCACATGTTTAATATATCATCATCAGCCGGAGTCGATCCACTGCTGGATGAAGGCCTCTCTCTGTTTTCTCCATTCTCCTCAGTCCTTAGTTCTTCGCTGCCACATATTTCCTCCGAACTTGGTTAGCTCGTCTATCCACCGGGTCTTAGGGCGGCCCTGTGGTCGTTTAACGTTTCTTGGGTACCACTGTATGACCGCATTCGTCCAACGGTTGTCTATTTGTCGTGCTATGTGTCGAGCCCATTTCCATTTCATCTGTTTGGCGACATCTACTACATCACGTACCCTTGTCTGCTCCCTTATCCACTGGTTTCTCTTGTGATCTCTTCTCGTTATGCCCAACATGCATCTTTCCATGCCTCGTTGTGTTACTCTTAATTTTTGGATTTCCTTTGTGTTAAGGGTCCATATTTCAGATGCATACGTCAGCACTGGTAGTACACATTGGTTGAAGACTTTTCGCTTTAGGCATAGTGGCAGGTTTAATATATAGAATCATTCAAAGTTTCAACAATTTAAATTTGATATTGAAAATCCATCAATCACCTTCAGTCGATATCATAAACTGTATTAAAGTAGATTTTGCTTGAACTTTATTATTATTATATATATATATGTTAATTTTTCTGATATGTTGAGTCGTTCATCGAATGGAGGATATATTTGAATCGGAATGGATAAGGAACAGAGTGGTAGAGAAATGAAAGATCTCTGTTTATAAATAACATTGTTTTTATATACTGCTTTATTCTGTAACATGAACAGGTTAAATACAACCTCTGCTGAATATAAAAGTTCACTTTCCGTTGATCGCTGAGAATCAAATAATATATACATATTTATTTTTATCATATTAATTTAAGTGAGATTTCTTGTGACATTACTTATGCTAAGTTGAAGAATTCGTATAACCGTTAGCAGAGTGTTGTCGTCGTCAGAAACCATACAAACTTCTCTGTTCGAGAGAGATATGCGACAATACACAATAAAGTTACAATGGACAAAATGATTTTGTCAAAAATGATATAATTATGATATCTCGTGAATATTTACAAAAAATTACTTCTACCATTATCTAAGCCACGACTCACACATCTACTGCCATGCAATGTTACAAACTGCGGTCGAGACGCCGACATATTTACAATCGTTTTTGTTAAATCGAAACGTGAAAAATTTTCATAACGTGACTTATAAGTTTGTTTTGTATTCGATTCAATACAAACTTTAATCATAGACAACCATTTAAAAGCTATCTTTAACACATTAAGTAGGAAATTTTATAATACTTGGCTAATTAACCTATTTTAACATACATAATAAATAGTCAATACACTTTATTACGCGATTTAAAGTAATTTTGGTTCACAGAGTAGACAAAAACCCACGCCAAATTTTAATGGATAAAAATGTTATTCACAAAACTGTAGTTTTTATAAAAATAAGGTTTTAAAAAATTATTTTTGAAAAATCCGATAACATGGAGAGTTTTGATAGTATCAAATTAAGTGAAAATAAAAACATTTTTATGATTATAACTTCACTATATACAAAACATCAAAATCAGCTTATTTACAGAATGCAAAAAAAGCTATGTTTGTGTAGTGTAAAAAATTAACATGGGATATATAGTTAAATCAATAATTGTTAACCTGTTTCATACTCACAATCATAAACACGATATCCAAAAACTGACTTCAAAAAAAGACTTCAAAAATTAATACAATAATGCTGCTTTTAACCCAGTTTATGAAATGATTGTCAGTACACAAGATTTAACACTGTTCTCAGTTATATTTTGGAGTTTCAATTATCACCAAACTGCAATTATTCATCTCAACAGTTGAGACGTAAGCAGTCAAAATTGAATGTGATGAAATGTTCTTTTACTTTATGTATTGTTTTTTTACTGGGGTATATAAGTAGAACATGATGAAAAAATAACAATATAATTTAATTCTACAAAATAATAAGGTATATAGTTGACATAGTGTTAAGCATTTTTGACTATTTTGATTGAAAAAAAAATTAAAGCCACATTCATCTGAGAGCAAAATTGTAATCCCGAATCTAAACATGGATGGCTACAGGGAGTATAAAAATTTTATTCAAAATATATCCATAATTTCAATATTCAACATTAAAAGTGACCGTTATTGCTTCATATGGTTGAAAATTCTGGCTTAACACAACAGCAAACGTAACACTTGATTATGTGTATATATTCCATTAAAATGCAACTACTTTCAAAAAAAACGAACAATAAATACGAATCACACATGTTTATTCATTAAGTAACAAAAACGAACAACTAGCGATTGAATCTTGATTGGATTCTCCACAAGTCATTCGTTCTCTCACTGCCTGCTATTAACAAAGCATTGTAGAGTGGAAAACAAGTGATTTCGTACTATGTGTACATGGATTAAAACAAGTGATTCAACAGAAATATTTATTCATTTAACCACAAAATACCAGCAACTCCCTAGAGTATCACAAATTCTGATAGTTTCTTGAAATTTGCATTATGGCGACACCCTGGGAAAAATTGAAAGGATTCGAAATCACCAGCGTAGAGCACAAGATCAAATATTGCACACTGGCAGTTAAGTGGATAAACTCTTCTGTTCATACAAGATTGCTTTTCATGCCGACATTCATAATTCAATGTTTCATGATCAAACAATTTTTATCTTAAATAATAAAATCACATTTTTAAAACTATCTCCATAATATTATTATCATGTCATTTTTAAATTAACTTCATTTGAATGTATGTTGTATGATTTTCTGTAAATGGCTTCCTTAGTTCTTGAACTTTTGATTTTGTATACTTACTAACTATTAACCCAAAAATTTGTATAAATAGACGTATTTTTAATTTATGTCTTATCAGTTAATAATGCTTGATGAGCGAAACCGGTCCTGATCATAAAATATTTGATGGAAATAGTGCTAAGCAATGTGTTTTTTTACTATTTAAAATATCACTTTTTCCATCAAGAAGTGACAATTAACATTTTAAGATTGACAAAAGATTTTTGTTATTATAAATACCATATTATACCTCAATTCTTTAGGGTAATATATTTATTCACTTTCATAGTGTAATGTCGCTTTCATGTATTATATGGTATAGCCTCAAAACTTAAAGGAACGTTAGCTCCGGAGATATGTTTATAAATATAATGGCAGATGACATAATATAATCAATTAAAAATATGGAAAAAAAAAAAAACAATATTTCCAATACTTAAGATATTAGCAATCAAAATTTTGTAAAAATGTACAAGAAAATTGATTGATCACATTAGCTCATAGAATGTTTCATTAAAGACAATTTTAAGCCAATTTAATCTGTTCCCTGCTGAACCACAAAAGTATATTCCAATACAAAAAAATAGTTTCAATGTTGTTTGTGTTAATTAACCCATTTCCTGCTGAGCTACATAAAGGATATTACAACCAACTGTTTCAAAAATTAAACCAGAAATGCTGCCTTTGATAAAACTTAAAGACATTATAAAGAGACATATAACAAAATTAACTTTTACGTGAAAGTTTTAGCACTACAATCAGCCATCTCAACAATTGAGACATTAGTAATGAGGGGTTAAACTAACTTATTCTGATTTCTATATTTTTTTTTATTTAGATCAGGACAAGTTTCACTTATAAGTGTTATCAACCGATAAAATATAAATTAAAACAATGCTATTTATACATAATTTTGAGCGAATAATCAACAGGTATATAAAACCAACAGTTCAAGAACTAAAAAAACGAAATGAAGTAAAATAGTGAAAAACAATGTTAAAAAACTTCTTAAAATTAAATAACGGCTAATTTTTAATCGAAAATATAACTAAAACTTTCTGTTTTGTATACATGACGATTATTAATTATTTTTTTGTGAAAACAGCCTTGTTTTAATTTGAATAATATTAGTTGGTATTACTTGCAATGAACTAGACCAGTCCTGATTTTGATGAATAAAGAGTTAAGCAATATTTCGTCAAAATAATGTTTAACCGTATTGATTGCTAACATTTCAACTGTCAATACTTGATATATATATTACGAGTTCTGTTGCATCGATGTGATATAATGCCTGAATATGCCAAAAGGCGAAATCTGGCTCGTAAGTGAGAAAACATATGAAATCATATGAAATGTCAACAATTAAAATTTTATATTAGATAATTAACAGTAACAAAACTTCCATATAAAAGGTAATTTTTTAAATTCAAATATAGAATGATTTGTCATGATAATCTCCATAAGCTTAATCAACACCAACACTGCCAAATATTTTTTTTCTAATATTCTCAATTGGAATATCCTCAACAAGAAGCGAATTAACAATGTTAATGATTGAATATTTTTGAGAATCAACTATCAATAGACTGAAATCTGCTGTCTGGCAATGGACTTTATACAAAATATAAGTGCACAATTTCGACTTTATTGATTGAATTGGCAATTACTTGGTAGAACTTCTGTTTATAACACAGCGAAGAAATAGCAATCTATTTTAGTTCTACAATATTTATAAGGTATACAGTACATTTATCTTTAAATAGTAAATGTACGTTTAAGCATAGTTCTGATGAGGGTGTAAGTCGAAATATCTATCAAAAATACACTGCTATTTTTTAACCGTTTTACAATTTCGGCATCAAATAGTAATATATTAATGGCATTGTTACTTGTCAACATTCCTTCAACATCCTAGAATAAAAACAATCTTGTTGCGGATTTAAATTAACCTTAGTTTCGTAGCAGTTCAATAGCATTGATAATAAGCAATCAACTCTGGCGTGGTAAAAATAACCTTTAAATGTAACACAACATATATGTGGCTGCATTTAATGACAGTAATGTTTTTGCGAATATTTTGAGTGACAAAAAAAATTTTAAGTAAAAGAAAAGGCGACTTAAATAAATTTTGAAACATTGAAAAAACATTCCATATACCATAAAATAAAATACATAATTATCTTGATAGATTATTTATTCAGTGATCTGCAGGTTTTAGAAGACTTTTGGCTAGATGTGATAAAAAAGTTTTGTGATTCTCGATTAGATATTTTAAAAAATTAATAATAATTAGCAAAAAAGCGTATATATTCTTTGTTCTTTTCATAAACAATTTAAAATATTAACCATTTCGACGCCAATGACATGCAGACACGCAAACGCCACCGCTAGGTCATATACAAATATACAGTGTAACTTTTATAATTTATGATATCAACTAAGGTGCTTGATGAAATTTCAACATCAAATTTAAATGGTTACAACTTTGTACGATTCCACATGTTTTATCACTAACGACCCGGTTTTCGTCTTTCGGTTCTGTTGCATCAAATTAAGAGTGGGAAATAGTGGCATCTAAATGGTTAATATTATATATCTGAAGGTTTAAAGGATTTGTTTATAAGCCGCAAGTTATATTTATTTGAAATCTTGATATGGTCATTAAAAAGAGTCAATTTGTCAAAACACTTCTCATTTTTTATACAATTATTGAATCTTTTAATATTGTCGGATAATCGAATACAGATAATTGAGTCACTTTAATGGGTTACTGTCACTTCTTGGTGGAAAGACACTATTTGTAAATAATAAAAAAAATAGTTTTACGATAAGGAACAGTTTGATAATGCTCACAATGAGCGAGTTTTTGTGAGTCAACATTGTTTTTATTATTTAAATAATTCTGTCGTTTATTTTAGTTTATATTCGTTCACAGCAGGCCAACAAACACATTAACAGTCACCACAATGACTGTAAAGAATGAGGAAGTGTTTTTTTTTATTATTATTAAAGCAAAACGTCTTCCTATTCTCAATTTTAAATAACAAATAAGCAAAACTTGACAAATACAAATGTTTGACATCAAACCGTAACCGGCAAACGTAGCTAAGAATCGTTGTATTTTCAATGATTTGACTTGTGGATAATGTTTTCTTTAAGCCCTTTGGGAGTATGGCCGCATGTATCGAAGTTTTGTACGATTCTACATCTTTCGTCAATAACAACCTGGGTTTCACCTTTCAGCATCTTCAGGCAATCTATCACACAACATGCAACGGAACTGACTTACAATAAACAGATTAATTGTCATTTTCATCAAATCAATAGTTCTGAAAGTTATTTCAGATGTACGTTTACATTCTAGCCATAGGGTCTATGTTTTTCCTTGGAGATTAATTAATTTTATACATAACGTGTGTAAACTGTTTGTTGTATCCGTGTGATAGAATGCCTGAAGATGCCGAAAGGCGAAACCTGAGTCACTATTGACAAATGATGTGAAATTATTCAAAGTTTTAACAATTCAACTCCAAGAAGTGACAGTTGACACATTAAAAGTATTCCATATGCCACTTTAAGTTCATTTTTGTAGTAGTAGACGAAAGACAAAACATTTGTGGTTATAGACAAGATATACTTAAATATCTTTCAGCGTGTAAGGTAGTCATTTCTTATTTAATACCGAACAAAGTCAATAATAAATTTTTGTGGTTGCTATGTCTGGTTGCTATGCCTTTTGAAAAAATTAAATATAATGCCTTTCCACCAAGAAGAGATTTTACAGTATCACCTTAAAATAAAAAAATTTCTAGCCATGCTATTTGATATATTTAAAAACTTTGTTTGTTTGTTCGGTATGCATTTTTTTAAGGTTTGGTAAGGTTTTGCTCATCTTGAGCATTTTTGATAAAAAAAAAAATCAAGTCATTTTGCATACACTCGCAAAGGTTTCTGAATTAGTACAACCATTAGATTTGGACTTGTTCCGCTTATCGCATGCACTATCAACTGATACTCACATGGGCAGTTTAGCTTCTAATGTGGCCTGCTCACGCGTCGCAAAAATACCTAATTTATTTGTATAGACAACCGACGGAAATACAAATATATTGAAATCCAAAAGCACTTCGATGAACAGAATTAAAACACAAACACTTTCTTTCATTGAGTGGCATTGCAACGCACGCCGTGTACTCACAATTTAAACATAATAATCCGTGAACTCTTTGGGTTTACAGAGAGATTATAGCGAAAAGATCGAGATTAAATTATCTAGAGTCTATTATAATGACAATGATAAATAAATATGTTGATGAAATTACGAAGAAGACACCACAGAACAAAAATGTTAAATTATTCTTTCATATTTACATTCGCGAGTTTTATGATCACTCGGCATTTATCAGTCCTCCATCCACAAACTCACTGGCCGTTAATAGACGACGGCAGCGTCGACCACTGTGTCTATTACCCTCGCATGATCATCCTTCACAATATTTCGTTTACAGTTGTAAAACACTGTTGAATTCTACTCGTTGAACTTCACTTTTGAGATGCCGATGTGAAATTTGGCACAATTTTACATCGGTCTTTCACGTCACGGCAAATATCGTAATGACATCACCTCTGAAGACATTTTAAGCAACAATTGACACAAATAACTTTCAGACTAACCCCAACGCTGCATTATGTTATAGGTGACGACCATCCAAGCTGGCAAAACTCGGCTAGTAAATTATAGCTTTTATGACTCGAAACATTAGAATGCTGCCGTAAGGATGGCATCATGATATCTGAAGGGGTTTGATGAAATTTCAGTAACAAATTTGAATTGTTGTAACTTTATCTGATTTTCCATATGTTCTGTTGCATCAGTGTGATAGAATGCTTTAAAACAAAACCCGGGCCTTTGACAATTTAAATTTTATTATTTATAACTCAAATATTTTTGTTATGGTGACAAATCAATGAAATTTAATTATTTCTTACGTGTTCTATTACAAGTTAACTGAGTTTCACCTTTCGGTATCTTCAGGCATTCAATTGCATGGAAGCACTCAAGCTAATGTAATACAAACTGATGTCAGTTTGCATCGCTTGTATATTAGAGGAATTACAAAAAATATGAGGCCCAATTTGCAGTTAAATTTACTTAAATTTCAATGCAACTTTTAATATTATTCCTTTGTTAAATATTACTTGAGCCAATGTTTTAAATTAAAACCCTGCAGAAAAATTCTGATATATTTAAGGCACCAAAAAAGTTTGGGAACAGCCATTATAACCAATAAAACTTAATGACTTTGTAATGAAAGGTTTATGGTGAATAATACATCCAAGGGAGTCAATAAAAAGAGGTTTAACTGTTTATTCAACATTGGCTTTGAGCCCAGTTGTGCCTGTTTATTTATAAAATTTGCTGATAAAATAGTTTATGATCAATGAACATGCTGAAACACATCGCAATGATTCAAATTTGATTTTGAAATTCCACCAAGTCATTCAATATTGTTTATTAATTTTTTATTTGAGTGTGCCGATTTAATGCGACATTTTGCGTGAAAAAGCTTCAAATGTCATTAAATACTCATTTTTATGTAATATAGCAAAAGAAAAATGCCAAATTTCACACTAAGGTATCAATTTCATGTACAATTTTGACAATATGTATGGCTTGAAAACTTATTTCGTTGAATAGCCTCATTCAGATCTGACGCTATTGATAATACATTCGAAGCACCGGTTTTTGTTGGCAAAGAGCATTTTTTATTAGAGAATTTCACTGGAGATTTGTTTCCGAGAAAAATACATAAAAATATTCATATAAATATATTCAGTAAACAGCGTGTGGTTTCATTGAATAACGATGCAGAATGGAGAGTGGGGTGCGTTAAATAAAGATTTCGATAGGCTTGCTGTGAAGCAAAAACATGAACATGATTTTTGTTTTAAGCAACGTTTTCTAGCTGCCTTATATGAATATATCAAAATGCAATAATCACTTATGTTCCAATAAAAAAAAATATGGTTTTTAATGACTTGATGACCTGTTAACCCATTCCCTGTCGAAAAAATAACACATATTGCACAACAAAAATTAATTCAATAGCATATGTTTAACGAAATTATTGAGATTATTGGAAAACATCGGGCTTTACATTAACACGAAAGTTGTGGCACTGTTTACACTCTTATATTTTTGAATATCATTTATTAGCACATTTCGATCAGCTGTCACAACGTTAACAGCCAGTGGGTTAATGCAATATTCAGAACAGCGTTAAAGTACATGACAATAGGTCAATTAGTCAAAGATGGCTCTTGATGAAGATGCTTTCGATTAAAAGGATCAAAACATTCGTGTAAAAATCTATATATTTAGATAATCTCCATTCGTTTGAAATGACGTATTTTACGCGGCTCTGCAGGAAATGAGTTAAGAGACGTTACGTTCAAAGGGCTAAAGTAACTGTAAAACTTTAAAAGTGATGATATATTCGGGTGAGAAACAATTATTTGATATGATTATAAATTGCCGATCACACACTGGTTTCTTTTAAAGTATGTCATGGGAAATGCCACTTAAGAAAGATCGTATATAAAGTTTAAGAAGCTGATCAGGCAGACTTCAGGCAAACTTCATTAATAAAACATAAGCGATTATTTACGTTAGATTTTTAGCCTGTAATTATTCGTTGAACGAGTCTTTGTCGGACAAAGCGAAAGAATATAAGCGTAGTATATATATACTATTATGTACAAATTATGTAGGCGGGAAGTGTGGAGTGTGAGAGATGTAAAATTAAGGGTAAGGCTGGTACGGCCAGGAGTGGTTTGCGGGCTAGCTGGCCCGCGGTCGCTTTGATTGGGGGCCGTCCTCGGCCTGTCCGGAGTTGCCCCCCGCGGAGCCGCCCACTCTCGACAGCATGTACTTGAGCTGAGGCATGAAGGTCATCACGTCGCGGATCTGGACCAGCGCCACCCCGTTGTCGGCCGACGTGCTTTTGCATTTTCCCGCGTGACGGAGAATCTGCATTTGTGTTCTGAAAAGCATATTAACAAGTGTTAACAAAAGACGATGAAAACATTTCAAATGTTGAAACAGCTAGTATGTAAATACACTTAAAAAAACATATGAGAGGTTACAGTGCCAAAACTTACACACAAGAGTTAATTTTAACAAGACATAGATAGATAGAGTTAAAGTCAACAATAATATTGCTGAATTGATTTTAGTAATATTTGATATTGGAATATTCATTATTTAGTTAAATTGCGAATGGGTTAACCCTTTCCTTTCTAAGGCACGTAAAACATATTTCAACACTGAACATATTCAAAAAGATTTCTGAAGTATTTGCGTAGAATAGTAAGTACCCAATGGAGACGATCAGGATATATCAAGCTATATTTAAAAACAAAAATTAACTTGTATTCTTACTTGGCCATCGATAACACTTAACTTAAATACTCAGAATGAAGACACAATCAACACTACGATATCATAACCCATTCGTTCGTTGCTAATAACTAAACTGTCGAGACAGCTATAACAGTTACTACTCGAAAACACAAAGGTGTTAAGAATGTTCACCTTTTCATGTATTATGAGCTGATTTTGGAGTAAGAATCCTGTCCAGTGGTTCACATGTGCGGGCACTAGAGTATTTTGCCGCAACCACCACCAACAGTTTTATAGTAAATATTGATATTTTAAAAAAATGTGTTTTTACAAATGAATTTGTAAAATTATTATTATTTTTAAATTGATTGAATAAACCTGAATTATCCAGCATTTAGTCGAGTTTAAGTAAAGGACCATTTTAATAATAAAACTGTTCAAACATTTAGGTCAAGGTTATACGTTAACCATGAATCAAGTCAATATAAAGAATTAAAAACAATTACTTTACCAACTTTGTCGATTTTACCTACAACTGTATATTGTGAAAGATCATTCAGTGCAATGCACTATATAAAAAATAAATATCGAAACTATTTTTATCACATTTGGTGCGGACCATGTGAGAACCACTGACCTAGTCTGATTTATCTTGAAAATCTCCATTAGTTTGTTTTTTCATCCGTTCCCAGCTGAGCCAAATAAAGGATATTTGCCTCTATGTTATCAAGGATAGAGATTACAAAATAATTAAGCCATGTATACTACAATCGTTTACCTATTGCCCTTGTATAGTTCCAAACCGAGTACATCAAGAAACTGCCGACAAGTTGTCAGCGACACGCCCGGGAAGAAATGGCTGACGAGGTCTGGAAGGGTCATCAGCAGCTCTGTGTACACGTACGGCTTCATGTTGATGCAAGGAACCATCATATTTTCAACCAAAGCTTTCTGGACCTAGAAAAAGTCAACGTATGAGCATCAACAGATTCCAAAAAGCAATTTATAACTTGCCACTACTCCAAGAATGATGCGAGACTTCTGAATACTGCCAGAATCAAAATTTATCTATCGTTATCAATGCAAAATTTTAGATCAGCAATTCGACAAACACTGATTGTAGATGGTTCCTCAGCCGAATAAATTTGCTGTAATGTAGTTTTTTGGGATTCCACCACGCGACAATCAACATAAAATTAAAAAATCTGAATTGCTACAACTTTGTACAATTCCACATGTTTTGTCTACCGGGTTTGGACATGGAATTGGTAGGGTAATTTGCAAAGAAGCTTGACACAACTTGCTTTTTTTTCCCAGGAGTTGTTTATTCCGGTGTCTTGTACAACTGTCGAGTTAAATCCATTGGGTGTACTTGATGGAAATGCAGGATTATTTTATGCTGTAATTTAGGATATCGACTGAAGGTATTTGGTTAAATTTTAATATCAAATCTGAATTGCTACAATTTTGTACGATTCCACATGTTTTGTCACCAACGGATACAACAGAGCTGACGTCAGTTCTGTTGCATAGAATGCCTGAAGATGCCGAAAGGCAAAACCGGGTTGTTAAATTATTATTTTTTAACGATTCCCCAGCCCTGAACACAAAGGTCTAGTCAAAGAGGTGGTAACAAAGCCAACCCTTCCTCCCACCTGAAACTCGATACCATCACAGTTGCGATCCTTTATTAAATACGCAAGTCTAGAGGAATTTGTTTACTATAAATGAGCAGTGCATACTTTGTATGGTATATGTGCACTAGAAGTGGCAACGTCAGCGATACAGGTAAGTCTCTTGGCTTCGCCGGGCTGATGATGCCCATTCGTTGCCGACTGCGCCGACTGCTGCTGCTGCTGCTGCTGCTGCTGCTGCTGCTGCTGCTGCTGCTGCTGCGATCTACTTGAGGCATTCGCTCTACTTCCTCCCACCGATGCTTGATGGGCACTGCACACAAAATAAAATGTTATATTTTCAGAAATCGCAAATCACTTCTCGTGAACTGTTTGAATTCTTTCAGATAGAGCCTTGTTGAATGCAAGAATTAGAATAGATCATTGTCTCGCTGTAACGGACTATTGTAAACAGTAATGCAATTGGATCGTTTTACTCACTGGATGGAGTTAGCCTGAGCCCTGACGAGCGGAGGAGGTTGCTGCTGCTGCTGTTGTTGCTGCTGCTGCTGTTGGGCCATGGCTAGTGTTATTGCACTGTTCGGGAATTGCTGCAAAACAATTCATATTATTATAATAACTGAAGGTATATAGAACAAACTAATACAGTCAACACTCCGATAGCGTAGAGATAGGTACCACGCTACATAAAGTGTTCAGTGAAGTGTGCAAAATTTGAGGTTAGGTTTTTCAATTATTATATAATATAGGAATTGAAGAAAATCACCATATCAAACATTTTTTCAATTATTATATTATGACTTAAATATTGATCTGTACTTTGTTAACAAGCATGCATCTGTGTTATCTTCTTATAAATGTAAAACATAACAAATTGAAAATTCTAGTTTGATCATTAAAATTTAGCATTTTGTAAAAAATTCGCTATAGGAGGACTATATAAAAAAAAAAACTGCCACATTCACTATTGGAAAGTGCACTATAAGAGGGTGACTGTAATAAGAGTATTATTTCCACAATCTTATACTATAAGATCAGTAGAGTTTTGCTCAACACGATAATGTTTATAATGCTCATAATAAGCAAAAGGGTGCTATCGCGCCACTCGGCCAAATAACTCCCCAAGCTTTTTGTATCTTGACAATTGGCATAACTTCGATGTTATTTATCAACCAATAATGTTGGTATAATTTATGATGTCGACTGAAGGTGCTTGATGGAACTTCAATATTAAATTTGAATTGTAACAACTTTGTACGATTCCATATGTCTAATTTTATTTACGAGATCTAATGAATTTTTTGAATGAGTCGGTTTGAACTCGCTATAACTACGAATGAGGGTGTTGGCTTTTTTTGAAAGTTTATAAGCAGGAGCATTAATATATGATACTACAGGCCGAATTGGGTTTAGGGGTTTATGGATATTAGGTAATCCGTAAAGTTTAGGCGTTAACGGATTACGTGTAGTCAAATATGACATATCTAATGAACTAATGGTTATTTTACAATTATTTATTACATCTTTAATATTTTTATTAAATTTTACAGTAGGATCTCTATTTAAAGGCACAAAATTGTTGTATCAGGAGATTTTAGAAATTAATAGAGGCCAGTTATTAAATTCAAACTTCATTCTTGACGATCAACTCAATCTTCCCAACTCCCCTTGTTGTACCCTTTAGTGAGATCGGTTCAATGAATCGACAATCTCATGACGATAATTCTTATGTCTCATCACTAGATGTTTGATATTAGGTATCCTTTAAATAAAAGAAGACACATTTATAATTTGATTACTTGATTTAAATTTGTTGAAAACCCCATTTCAATAACGACAACTCATTAGCAAGATTGTTAATGAAAGTTGTCATAGCTAATTATTATTGGATTAATATTGTTACATTCTTTTCAGCTGCAATCTTTTGCTTGCCTATTGGTAAGTAGATTCCTGTTAATAATAATTTTACTATATTATATATACAATGCTAACTGTTTGTTTTACGTCAGTTCTGTTGCATCCGTGCGATGGAATACCTGAAGATGCCGAAGGGCGAAACCCGGGTCGTTTGTGATAAGACATATGGAATCGTACAAAGTTGTCACAATTCAAATTCAATAGTGTCGGAATTGGACGGCAAGGTGTAAATAGGGAATTTAAGATCTCGTAGGCCATCCTTTAGTAGGACAAAGTTGAATTTATTTAAAAGGTGAAGAGATTTGGCATACGGCGAGGTTATTTGCCAAATCTCATAAGATGAAAAGACAAAAAGTTAACCAGTTCCCTGCTGGGCTACGTAAGGGACAGTCCAACATTGAATATTTCAAAAATTAATTCATATGTAGTGTTGGTTTCAAACAAGCTTATCAACACACTGCAATGGTTAAGACCTTACCAGTCAGACAGTTAAATCAAGACGGCGATATTACCTGCTGCAAATGCCTCGTCTGCGCCTGCGTGAGTCCTGTCGCCGACCCTCTGGATTGATTGGGAGCATAATGACTCGCGGCTTGCGCTTGTGCTTGAGCCTACGACCGAACAAAATAAATGAACCAATAAAATATAAACAGTGACCAAAGGTATGGAAAATTAATGATTAATTATATGGAAAGTTAGACTAAAAAAAAATCCAGCTTACGTGTGCCATCCTAAAGACTTGCTGGGTCTGTGCCTGTGTCAGACCGCCTGCGAATCCAGTCTGACCGTTAACCCAACCATTCGTCATAGCCTGAAATCAAATAATTTTTGTTATTATCAAGTTCTGTAGAAATTAAATAGTTTACAATATTGACTAAAGGTGATGTTGTTAAAATATCAAACTTGAATTGATGATACTTTGTAGATTTCCACATGTTTTGTCACTAACTAATCTCATGTAAGGAATTCAGCTAATCTTTCAATATAATTCAATTTAATTTAATTGAGTCGATAAAATATTTTATCACCTATGTGTTTTGATAAAACATACATTAATTTAAAATATTGATTGAATTGGCATTTACTTAAAAACTCCATTACAACACAGAGAAAAAATAGCAATGTATTTTTTCACCATGTTATAATAGAGTTCTACCAAGTAAATGCCAATTTAATCAATAAATGGAATATTAAACTTTCTTGAAATTGATACAATATTGGTTTTTCGCATTATGGCAATTCTTTGGGTAAAATTAAAACCATCCATCCTTTCAAATTTTAAACAATGTGAAGTATAACAGAACTTTGATAGCAAAGGGTAGTAAGTGCTGTTTTATTGCAAGAGTTTTTTAATTTTCTTCCATAATATAAACCATTCCACTAATATAATCACTTCCATAATAGTTCATTCTTTGATGTGGCAAAATATTGGGGCTGAAACTTTATCCATTATCAGGTTATGTTAAAAATATCGCCTCTTGTCACCTGACTTGTCATACTGATTTCAAAACACGGTGAAACTAGTTCGACTAGAAGATCGAGAAACTAGAAACTAGTTAGAAACAGTAGAAAATAGTTCTGATGATGGCGTGAGCCGAAATAGCTATCAACTATATTTGTTAAAATAATTTTGTAGAACTAAAATAAATTGCTATTTTTTCACCGTGTTGTAATGGAGTTCTACCAAGTGAATGCCAATTCAATCAATAAACTGATTTCAAAACTTTGTTTATGCTTTCCTGAACAATTGTAAACAACAGTTATAATTGTTTGCCATCAAATAAGCGGCTGGTTAAGCATAAAATAGATAACGATTTATTTCAAGCGAAAATTCTAGCGCAAAATGGCTAAAAACCTAAAATACGTTTACATTGCTTAGATGAGATACTATATATCAGGCCTATGGAGTTGGAATCGTAGATTTATGATAGTTTGGCAGAAGCCAAAATCGTGCTTTCGGTTGATGTTGGAGTAGTGTTTTTTTAATGACTATAGCCCTGATATATCTATGTATGAATGAGTATATCAACCGATGATTAAAATTACCTGAACAGCGGCCGCTGAGATGGTAGCCGCAGCCTGCATGGACGCTCGCTGAGCCGCCAGCTGTTGCTGATGATGCTGTTGCGCCTGCTGCTGGTGTTGCTGCTGCTGAGGATGCTGAGCTCTCCTGCCGCGGCCGGAACCTCCGCCGGCTACCGCTCCGCCCGCGCCAACAACGCCGGCGTTCGCGTGCAAACCGGGCGGAGCGGGAGGCGCTCTCGTCCACTGCCCACCGACGTTTGATGTCATCGAACCTGGAAAAATAATTATAAAAAGTCAATCAAGAGTCTTATAGATTTCTTTATATAAGAAATACATCTTATCACTTGATATCTTAACATTAGTAATAAAATTTCAGTCATTCCCAATTACTTTTAAATACACACTAATAAAAAAAAATTTTATTGTTAGAACTTTGTACGATTCCACATGTTTTACTAATGACCTGTGTTCCAGCATCTTCAGGAATTCTATCACACGGATGCAACAGAACTGACAAGTTTCTTCACAAAACAAGACTTCGTCGATTCTGTTGCATCCGTGTGATAGAATGCCTGAAGATGCCAAAAGGCGAAACCCGGGTCGTTAGTGACAAAACATGTGGAATCGTACAAAGTTGTAACTAACCTATAATAAGTCACAAAAATCGGCAAAATAAATTACGATAAAAATTTTACACCCTTATGAAAGTATCGGCCATTTATTTATTTTATTTATTTGATAGTTATAACAATTCAAATTTGATATTGAAATTCCATCAAGCACCTTCAGTCGATATTATAAATTATATACATTTTTTTGCCAGATTCTCAATTCAATAAGATTCTATAAGAAGTGATATATACATCGATTAATCTTAAATAACCATTCGATTTTTAGTGTTAAATTGTTTATACTTACAGCAATCTGTAATGAATGGTTTTTACATATATTGCTGAAGAAAAGAAAATATTATGTAGCCAGTTACATCAAAAATAAATAGGAACGCATTATAATGAATCTGTGTTTCATTATATACAATATCTGGCAACTTTAATTTGAGAGAATGAAACCATTTTTCTAAGACATATCAATGCAACTAAGCTAAGGGACAATTCAACACAGGGGAAAAATAAGACACCAATTACCTTCTGCCGTATCTCGTAATGGATTTCAAATAAATATTATATGTAATACATAATAAAGTTAACCTGTTCCCTGTTGATTTTTAAAAAAATTATCAAGTGTTGTTGGTGTTGACCAAACTTATGGGAAGCTAGTGAGGACATACTTCGATACATGTTGGCTGTTCCACTTACAACCATTAAGTGTTTGCAGCCGCACATATTTTCATACAAAAATTAACTCTTGATACAAAAATTTTAGAACCGCTACATCTATAATATATTGGGTTGATGCAAAAGTTAAGACCGTTTTTTACATATAAAATTAAACATTTTTTTTTTATTTATATTATTTATTTAATCAATTATATAATTCCCATCTGTTCTTATAACTTTCTCCCATCTTTCTATCAACTTATTAATACCACTAGTGTAAAATTTCGTGGATTTTGATGCGAAAAATGTATTAAGGGATGTTTTTACCTGTTCTATTGTATCAAATTTTTTATTATTTAAAAAATTTTGCAACGATCGGAATAAATGAAAATCGGAAGGAGCAAGATCTGGAAAATACGGTGGATGCTTGATAACATCCCAATTCAACTCATTTAGCTTGTGTTGGGTCATCATAGCCACATGTGGTCGCGCGTTGTCATGATGAAACACTACCCCTTTTCTGTTTACCAATTCTGGTCTATCCTTTTGAAGGGCGATGTTTAATTTGGATAATTGCTGACAATATCATTCTGCTGTAATCGTCTGATTGCGTTCCAAGAGTTCAAAATACACAATACCCTTGCAATCCCACCAAACACAAAGCATAACTTTTTTTTGATGGATTTCGGCCTTCGAAGTTGTTAATGGGGCTTGTCCAGGTATAGCCCAATGTCTTTTTCTTGTCACGTTGTTGTAAACGACCCATTTCTCATCTCCCGTTACCAAACGATGCAAAAAAGGTTCATGTTTTTGTCTCGCACTCAAAGCAACGCACGTTGAAACACGATCCAATAAATTGGCAGCCGACAATTGATGAGGTATCCAAACGTCGTACCGCGAAACCATCCCCATACGCTTCAAATGTCTTAATACGGTTGTTTGGTTGACTTCCATCATCGACGCGATCTCCCTGGTGGTTAGACGTGGATTGGTGTCAATTATAACTTATAACTTGTCGTCATCAGACTTCAATGGCCGCCCGGTACGTGGTTTATCAATTAGTGAAAAATCCCCGTACTTGTCGAACTTTGATGACATCTTCTCCATACACTTCGCAAATGTTTTTGGTTGCCACACTCGCGGTATTGTCTTTACGAAATTCATAAAGTAAACAATGACGTAAATGCACTTTGTCGATCGACATTTTGAAAAAATACAAGGGCTTTTCACTGTACTCTGGCCAGGCCAAAACTGAATAGAAAGTAGAGGGAAAGGCTCCTTTATACAATGGAATCATTTAAAAGAAGATACTATTCATTTTTTCTGAAGAAATTTTTTTTTTATCTAGGATCATAAAAAACGGTCATAATTTTTGCATCAACCCAATAAAAGACAGAGAATAAAAGTATAAAGTCATCAGGTCAATAAATTATATTTAAATGCATATAAATTTTCAGCCAATATTTGAAATAAAATTGGTTAG